>CM076661.1:21121720-21160704 GCA_038496675.1 Rachycentron canadum
TATATATAGGATATAGGATATATATATATATATCCTCTACATGTGATGGAGCCCCCCCCCCCCCACACACACACACACACCTCTCTTGCCACAGTGAAATTTGAAACATGCATTACATGTGAACTGTTCTCACTCTCCACCCTACAGCTCACCCTCCATCTCCTGAAATAGAAGAGCTCTTTTCCTGATATAATCCTCATTATGACTTTCCTTTGTCTTATCTGATCTAAAACTTCAAAGCTAATATGTTGTTTTTTCAGATGGGCTCAGAGAGGTGTACAGTTATTGAATCAAATACTTAATAAGGCTCCAGTCAGCCCGGCAGTGATGTGAAAATCTGAAAACTGCAGCCTGCCTGCACCTGTTAACTGTAGATTTTAGCATCACGCTGATTCATTTCACAATGGTTAAAAAAGTGGGAAGAAAGTCTGATTTGAGGTAGACAAATCCAAAATAAAATGAATTCTTCATGATAAGTTGAGATTTGAAGACGGTGCAGCTGGAAGCAAGATCTGAATGCTGCCTGGTTACTGTACATACATTTATTTCAAAAAAAAAAAAACGTCAGTTATTTGAAAGATCTTATGTGAAATCTCTGCTTTTATGAGCCTTGACCTATGAGCTCTTTTCTGGTACATCAGTATTTAAAGGTCATATGTTTCATATGTGTTCTGAAGTGTTGATCTCCATCCGAAGATATGTTTGTGGTTTCAAGAACCACAAACCATCTCAGTGTAGTTTTACATCTACTCGCTCAGGCTTCACTCTGGAGCTCTGGGAATAAGAAGTCAGATAGATTAGAGTTGAACTATCTTTGCTCTCAAGCTCTCATTTTTAGGCCCGCGGCCTTCCTGTGTGGAGTTTTGCCTTCGTGGGTTTTCCTCCTTGTTCTCTGGCCTCCTCCCATAGAACATTAGGCTAATTGGTGGCTCTGTATTGCCCTCAGGTGTGAATGTGAGCGTGATCCGCCCTGTCATAGACTGATGACCTGTCCGGGGTGGATCCTGCCCTCACACCATATCAGACGGGATTGTCTCCACCCCCCCCACCATCACTGTACGGATGAGCTATATAGATGATGGATGGATGGATGGATAATGCAGGGTGGGAAGTATGTGACTCAGTTTTGGTTCAGAAATAAAACTACAGTAAACCGAATACACCTTATCAAGAATGACAAGAATAACACCTGCACGACATCCACAGTCAGATTTAGGTGTGAGCGCATTACGAGGCGGCTCATTGAACTTCAGATGACCACCTTCAGACTTTCTCCTCTCACTAGCGACGTTTTGCAAGATCACTTCTCTCGGTAACCGACAATCTTTCCCTGACCTTAAGCCACGCAAGCACAGAGAAAGTGCGCCGAACAAATCAAGGACTGATGAGCCAGAATTGTCTCCAATTAAAAAAGAAATGAGTGCAGAGCTCTGTCACGGCTCAGAGACACTGATAAAAAAAAAAAAAAAAAAGTTCCAACAATTCTCCTTTATTAAGGTAGGGCAGGAAAAAGCAGCTAAAAAAAAAAAAAAAAAACTCAAGAACTGCACAAGGTCAAGGCCAGACAGGAGGACCGGTTGGACCACTTCAGCATTCAAGACATAGGAGAGAATCTGGCAGACGACAAGTGGACGTGGGTCAGTATTTATACAAAGGAGCTAATGAGGGAATAGGGTACAGGTGTTCAGGGGTACAGGGGTGTGGGGAATCATGTGACAGGGAAAGGCAGGAGGGGCAGAAGGGGTAGGATCTGTAGTGACAGCAGAAATGGGAAAGAGTGACGAAATGACAGCTAATGTGAGTGGCGAGAAGAAAAGCGCAGGTCAGGGTGGTGGAATGCGTCCGATCTGAGGGCAGAGTTCACATTCTGACGTGTATTTCTTCTCAACCAGCACCAAACACGAACCATCTCCGTCCTATCGTTTCCCCCTAACATTAACCGTACTGTGGCTGTCATGTGACTGGAGTCATGGGGCAGATTGTTGGATGAGAGGTTAGAGTCCACAGCCATAAAAAACATCCCGACCTGTTGTCGTTGCTTGATTTGTCGACTTGTTTCAAGTCGTCACCATCGATACACTGCACGTAAACCACGAGCTCGGGCCCGTCTGACACTGCTCTCGTTCCTTCCGGCTGAATGGCAAAGGGAACATTGCTAAGCCTCTCATGCAGCTGGTTTTGGCAATCTGCAGCCATTTCATTAATTCTGTCTCTGACAGTGTTGTCGGAGAGTGGGGCAGTTTTCACTTTATCCGCCACCTGCGGTCCACACAGCCACTCCACAATTTTTCAGGCAGGCGTGTTTGATTAGCTGCTCTCCAATATTGTGCGGCTTTTTAGCCTTGGCAATTAAGAGCAAACAGTCAAATGCTGCTTCTGTGGCTCTGTATAAATCACCGCCTGCTCTTTCAAAAGCTTTTTCTGATGTCAGCGGATGTTTTTGATTGTGCCAATTGCTTCTTCCTCTCGTAGAAAAAAAAACCCAACTTTCACCGGCGGTCTCCTGGCGTCTGGTCTCCTGGCGTCTGGTCTCCTGGCGTCGTCTCATTTTGCTCGGCCTCTCGCTGCCATTAGCGTCCTTCAATAAAACCAAAGTTAAGGTAACTCTCTCCATATATATTGTATATTTCCTCACTTGTTTTTTTGATACTGGCGACTCACCCGCATTACGTTTCCCTGACATGGTGTTGCATTCATACAGCAGGAAAAAGGATCTGGGATGAACTAGCCAGCTAGTCGCTAGCTGATCCGATGAGACTGGTCACAGAGGTTCAGAGGTCACGGAGATGTGGCTACTAAATAGCTTAATACATTTAAATGAGGACCAAAAAATATGTTTTAAGTGGGTTTATACAGACTTTTGATTATATTAATTGGGAGAGAGCCTCACGCAACCCCTGTGATCTCTGGTGCCCCCCCCCCACGTGAGGGGCGCAGACCCCAGGTTGTGAACCATTGCTTTAGTCCACAAAGGAATCAGTGTTTTTCATAAAAGCATTGTAATTAAGCATTGCATTTGTAAGTTGAATGAATATTGAATATGATAATGATCATATTATTATATTATACTGCACACTGTCCACACACTTTGCCATCTGTGCATGTGTGCATGTCACCCGACTCACTGATCCGATCTGCTGGTTAAACCCCTGGACAGGAAATGGAAAGGCCTATCTGTGTCTGAGATCGCTCACCCGTTTGGTCCTCCGTGCTCATTATCCGGAGGCTCCAACGCAGACGACAGTGAGCTCATCGGTAAAACCTTTTAAAAACACTTTTAGACACTTAGCTGGCTGATTCTCTCTGCGCCACTTTTTGCCGCCACTCACGCACTAGCCACGCCCTCGTACGCCCCCGGCTTTCTGCTCTATTTTACTCTGAATAGGATCGTCATTCAAAGAATGAACAGCCAGTGGAGTCGCCGCCTGATGCTCATTAGATAGAATGAATGGTGTAAGTCCACCATATCGGGTACAAACATTCTCACCATACGTTCGGACAGCGGTACAAAATGACATTGACCTCGGACTCAGCCCCAGTTTAACAGTTTGGGCCTGAAAGTCTAATCGGTTAATTCATCTGCCACTTTTTGAATCAACGTGTGTCTGCGGGGTCTTCAGGTCTGCAGTGCCAGTAATGAAGTCCTGACCAATGAGTGAGCCTGCCAACCTCTCCTCTGGATGGGCAACTAAATTGAACTAAATTTAGTTTTGAAAATAAATGAACAAACACAAAATCCAACTTGGACAGTGACCTTTAATTACTGAGGAAAACCTAAAAGAAACTGAAGCTAAAATAAAAATGATGCGAGAATATTTTTTTTTTTTATAATGAAAGAGATTTAGTCTAAAACATATTTAAATGCTGATGTTTGGTTTTCTCTGAAAGCCTGGGAGGCCCTGAGGCTTTCCACGCTGCCACAATCACAATCAATATCAATGTTCTCGTGCTGAGATCGAGATGAAAAGAGTAAAGAGTTGTTTGTGCAGTCCATGATAGACAAATAAGGACATTGATTTTTCCATTATTATTGTTTTTAAAAGTCCAAATACCACAGTGGATTGATTATAGACACAAGTGACAGCTCATTATGATTTTATAAATTACTTACAACTACTGCAGAGCAGTGTTCAGATCTTACCCACGGTCCTGTCTGTGGTTTAGGCAGCAACAGCTCAACACTGGGGAAAGATGTTACATGTGAATAACACTAGAACCTCCAGGGGTCACTGTATACGTAAAACTGGTAAAACAGGCGACATTTACCTGCCATTAGAATACACTGATTTTCTCAGCAGGCGAGGTTCATTTACTTATAATTCTTGTTGTAGAATGAAATGCTGCTTTATGCTGCTCGCTCAAAATGAAAACACAACAAAGAAAGCACAAACACAACTTTATTTGTATGGGTCTTTTCTTAACAAGGTAGCAAGGTGCTTTATGTAGAAAATTTAGCCACTGGTGATTATAGGTATAAGTGACCTTTTTTTTTTTCAATCTGCTTTTGCCTTGACAATTAAGGGTGATCCATAACACAGTTTTCGGAAAAGTCGAAGACCCGGGGACTGTGGAACAAAGTTACACACAATCAAAAAACTGCTGTGGGTAGATTTTACCCATTCTAGTGATACACAGGTTGTGTTTGAAGCCACTGTAATGTTTTAAACCAGACCAGGATCTTTCCTGGACCTGCACCAGGTGGTGACTCCTCAACACTGTGTGAATATCTTACTGGTTCATTATCATAGTATGTGATGAACATTAAAGTGTAGTTTGGTTGTAGTTATGTTTTCAGCAGCACATGTTTATCGGACACAGGGCCATGAAAGTTCCTACAGAAAACAACAAATAAGTGATTTTGCAAAGTGTGATTTTTTTTTTTTTTTTTTTTTTTTTAAATCCTTAAAGAACAGAAACATCCTTTGTTGTTTCTGCTGAACAGTAAAAACTGAGTGTTGCTCCGCTGTCTGGGAGGATCCAGAGGCACAGACACCCTTAAGGCTCAGCCGAGCATGGATCTCCAAATACAGTATGTATTGATCAGTTCAGTGGCCTATAGAATCAAACTGCTCCGAGCAGCCTGAGGTATTGAATTAATTAGGGCTGTGTGGGGGGGTGGGGGAAAGTGCTGCATCAACATAATTATTGAAGAAACAATTATGTTAACAGCTCTTTTACCGGGAGCACACACACTCACTGTGCGTTTCATTTTTCATGGATACTCTGCAAAGTGGCGTAGTTTACACTTCTACAATAGTAAAACATGTATAATGAACAACTCCAGGGTGTAAAAAGATAATTAAAATCTGCTCCACTCAACAGGAAGACAGTTTGAGCTATGTGAAGCATTTGTGAACTTGTGTTGCGGGTCCAAGGCGTGCGGCCATGCACACGGTAGTTTCTGATGTAAAGATGAGATGAGAAGATGGGACGTCAGGTTGGTGCTATGTTGGCTCCTCACAGCAGAAATGAAACAGTTATTTTACAATGAAATATATATATATATATATATAGACACAAGGCTGACTGATTCTAGCAAAAATCATAATGACAATTATTTTGATCAGCACTGAGATCAGGATTATTTAAGATTATTCACTGACTTTGGAGAAAGCTCACATTTTTTTGAACAAAAGCTCTTTTTAACAGTGGACTTTCTTCAACTTTAAATGCAATTAAACAGGAAAAAAAAAAAAAATAATAATTTGTCTGTTTGTTATTGAAGATGTTCAATAAAGATAAAAACAAACACTCCCCTAACTACTACCAGTCTCTCTCCTCCGAACTGAGCCCAGCAGAAGCTGTGACCCCTGTTGCCGGTCGACGTCCTGTCAGTGAGCAGTCAGAGCGCTGTGCTGTTAAAACCCGGTTAAATGATCATAAATGGACTTTACATCCGTCAATCGATCAGTCAACTCAAGTTTGTAAGACACAGCTGGTCCCCTCGAGTCGAGCTCAACTTTTTGTTGGTAACTGCGGAAAAATAAAGTAATGAAATCGCAGTTTTTCAACACTTCTTCCTCATGATATTCAGGTATTAGACGGATTTTTTAGACGCAGCGTGGTTCTCTCTTTGTGAGCCACTGACACAGCTGAGTCCCGACTGACATGGCTGTCAGGCGTATGTGTATGTTGTGAGGAATCATCTGACGTGATTGATGATTTGGAGACAGAGTTTGCGCAGCTCCGTGGGCTCCCTTCAAAGCAGCGCCGCCTCACGCTGATTTAAAAATCAAATGACAGAGTGAAATCGATAATCCGCTACTGTGAACTTTCTCTGACACCTTTGTATAGTTGTTTTTTTTTTTTTTTGTCAAACGTACGTTGCCTTCGTGTCGTTCTTTCGATGGTTGTTTGGAGAACTCTCCTTGTTGTTGTGTTCAGGGAGGCTCCGAGAGCTGACACTTGAGAGCTGGTTGTCAAAAAGCTTCTTTTTTTCCTGAAAAGCTGGCAGAAAACAGTCAAACGCAGAAAACAAGAGAAATCACGATCACAGATAAGGGTGTGAGACAAGTCGCACACACGTGAGATGTTGTGTCCATTAACATGTTTCATTTGTAGAGTAGATAGAGCAACCCTCTGATCCGAGCCATAGGACTGCCCTCTGAAACAATGCCCCTGCAGTGGCCTCATGGTGTTGTCATGGTTACGAGATGATAATAAAATACACATGGACTGTACAGAGAGCGGCGTACCGACCTTTGTCGCCATGGTTATATAATAATGACTATAATAACGATAATAATGGTCATGACTTGTTCGAGTTTGGGAAAAGATGGTGATTTGAGTTAAAACAAGTATTTCCTCAACATTGGGCATTCTTTGTTGTCATGGTTACAGCAGCAAGAAAAAGTCAGTGAACCCTCAGGAATGACTCTGCTTCCTTCATGAACTGGTCGTAGATGTGATCTGTTCTTCATCTAAGTCAAGAGTATTGTCAAACACTGTGTGCTGAAGCTAATAACACACAAACAATGGCACGTCTCACGTCTGGTGGTGAACAAAGTCAGTGAAGCCTTGGACTTATAGTTGGTTGAACCTCGTTTGGCAGCAATAACCTGAACCAGACCTGCACATCCTTCAGGGGGATTTCTGACAGAGCTGCTTCAGCTCAGAGGTTTTCTTCAGATGACTGGTGGCTTCAGCTCCTCAGGTCATTCCAGAGCGTCTCAGTTGGGTTAAAGTCCGGTCTCTGGCTGGACTGCTCCAAAAGCAGCATTTTCTGTGTTTTGAAGTCAGTCTGCTGTGGATTTACTTTGATGTTTTTAGTCATTGTCATCAGCAGCTTCTACTGAGCTTCAGCTGGTGGACAGACGCCCTGACATTATCCTGGAGGACTCCATGATAAACTTGAACGTGAACTGTCCAGCCCCGGAAGCATCAAAGCCCCAAATCATGATCTTGTGCTTCCTGCACTGTACTTGAACCTGATAGGATGATGTTGTAATGGTGGTATGCGTCGCCCCTTTTCCACCATATGTAGTGCTGCATGTTCTTCTCCAATAATTCATCTCTAGTTTCATCAGTCCACAAAACATTTGGAGGGTCAAGATGTTTTTTAGGAACTTCAAGTCTTTTCTGTTTCTATCGCTTTCCTCTTCACCTCAGCGAAGACTCTGTGCTGTTGGAGTCATCTTTGCAGGGCGTCCTCTTCTAGGAAGAGTAGCCACAGAACTAAACTGTCCCCATTTACAGGCAGTTTCACTAACTGTCAACTGATGAGAGCTAAACTCTTTGAGATGACTTTGCAATGTTTTCCAGCTTCATGCAAATCACTTCTTGTGAATAGTAACTCCTGACTCCAGCTTTTGTTGAAGTCATCAGTCGAGGGCTTCACGTACTTTTTCCAGCCAACACTGAATGTTTGAATGATGTACTAACTAACTAAATAATGGTAACATGAAAGATTTTCCTTCCAGCATCAGTGGCTACAGAAACACACTGACTCATAAACAGGTCAGAAATACACCTTTGCTGCCTCCACCTGCCAACAGGCCTCAGAGCAGGAGACAGGCGCCACAGAGAGCTATAGATTCAGGAGAAAAAGATGAATCCAGTCTTCACCGACTGACTGACAGTCAGTGGCAAACCTTTGGACTGGCTCTGGTTTATAGCCAGTCACAGAGAGAGACCTTTTCCAATTCCATGACTGTACGTTGCAAGGGGCCAGTGTGTACACAGAGCTGTCCTCATGAAACAACCTCCACAACCTTTCTGTTTGAATTACCAACAGCAGACACACAATATGTGCTGGTGAGGGTCAGGTCAGGGAATTCAGAGCATATTCAAACTGTATTTCAGACAACTCACATGGAACAGACTGGATAAGATGATATACAGCATTAAGGCTCCCTCTGAACATTGCACTGGGTTTTGTCCCTCAGGTTAGATACATGTTCTGCTGCTTTGTTAGGAAGAAACTAAGCATAATTTTAAGTGTCTTCAGTGAGAACAGACGTGCAATATTTCCCAGTCTATAGTCGAACTGGGAAAGAAGTTCAGCCTTCGACTGATCCACGGAACCAGTTGCCTGGTTCACTAATGACACTAATGGAGCACGTAAAGACTCCGAAGGCGCTATTAAAAACCAACAATAACTTATCGACAGGCTGACCAAGATTTAAACTGGTCGTCCCCATGTCCAGTCCACCTCACTCTTTTGCTGAGGCTTTTTTAGATGAAAACCAGTTTTTTTTCCTGAAGGTCAATTTCACCTGAACTCAGCATACTGCTCTGTCAGATCACCTGTGGAAAGAGCCTGTGTGTTTTATGATTTGGAAACAGAATGGAACCAACATCATCCACATGATCAGTGAACTAAGCTTTACCTGAAACCTACTCTCAGCACATTGAAAGTGTCTTTGTACTTAACATACTTAAGGGAGCGAGTGCATTTCAGGGTGGACTGAGCTCTCAAACCAGCCGTCAGGACTCCTGGAACGTTGTGATGTCACAACAAAGCAGTCACCTCAGCCACGCCCTCAAGCCCCACCTACCTGGACCTGGGCGGGGCTTTGAAATCCAACTGTGCAAGATTTGAGTTTTTACTTGAAATCTGCTCGACATTTTTTAAATCACTCAGACAACAGTTGACCAATGAGAAGAGAGACTCATCCTCTCTTCTGATTGGTTCACTGATCTGTTGTTACGAGAGCTCCAGAGAGAAGCCAGAGAGAGGAGATGGAAAATCACATTGAGATGGTTTTTGGTTCTTAAAACCACAAATACATTTTCTTTTGGATATCAAAACATGAAAACACTGGGGAAATGGCTTAAAAAGAAATAAATGAGATTAGAGGGAAAAATGAAAATTGTCACTCTGGTGGATTACTTTTCTCAATTGAAAGTAAAATGAGAGGAATGGATGGATGTGGAGAATCTCTTTGAATCAAAAAACAGATGATATTCAAGCCTAAAGAATAAATTTCACTGGCTATGGACCTGGAATATGTCCCTGACTTATACCTGCTGTGTGCCAGGATATGACTCAACCCCACAGTGACCCTGAAGAATAAATTCATGCACTTGTGATACCGACAGACAGAAGAGGGAAAAAGCACATGTCCAGGATTGAGGACCATCAAGCCTTTTTTGTTCTGTAGCTGTCAAAAACTGTTTAAAGTCGGACCTAAAAATGAAAACACAGATGGAGAGCCCAGCAACCACAACCCCTCCACCTATGACTGGGGCTCTGCATCGTGCCGAGTGCTGCATTAGCTGATTGTTAGCCTGCAGTTGAGGAGGCGTTTTAAAGCCGAAAGAGTACCATTTGGGGGAAGAAAAAAAAAAGAAGCCCTTTAAAGAGATTTCAAAAGCTCTAAAACTGTGCATAGAATCTGTAAGTGTGCTGCTGCACGATCATGAGAGTGGGTCCTTGCACATTATCTCAGAGTGAGAAGTGCTGTAAAGTCCCTTATGTATCTCACGCACACCTTATTGCGGTGATGTGAGTCCCTGCCTCCTCTGCCTCACATGTCAAAGAGAGCTGCAAGAGAATATTCCGGTTTCATCGTTGTGCTGCCGGGAGACGATCCTCACTCCCTGATTATGCTGTTTGCTTCAGACATGGCTGCTTAAGTAATTCCTGCCCTCTGAAGGCTGATAATGATGAACATGCTTTCAGCCAGTGCGGGAATCTCTACGGTATTTGCAATCTAAACACTTCATCTGCTCAACGGGAAAAAAAAAAAAGAAAAAAAAAAAAAAGATGATTAATGGCTTCACTCTGAAGGTTCTGCAGAGGCAGGTGGATGTGCATGAAGAAAAATGACACCTGCACAGCCTCTCTCTCTCTCTCTCTCTCTCGCTGCGAGGTAGAGCCTCTTAACACCATTGAGGTGGTTAACGGATTAGACTGCGGTGGTGGGAGAAATCCAGTTCGACAGCTCCGCCACCATTCCCCAGGACTGCGGAAGCCTGGTAATCACGATAAAAGATGTTCGGCCCATTTATTGTGTCGTACTTCATCTGGTGGTCAAGGAACGCCAGGAATTTCATACCACAACAGATGGCTGAGACATATGTCAGGGGGAGACCCTGTGACTGGGAATGAACCCGCGCCACATCCGTGTATAGTTTGGTATTCATGTCAGCTGCATGAGGTCGCATGGTTGTTAGTTTCAAGTTTATGGGGACATTTTTTCATTTTGTATTCAATTTATATTATTTATATTTATGTTGTGCATTAACTTATCACTTTTCTCACATAAAATGTAAATAAAAAACCAAAAACAAAAAAACAGTGGGTCTAAAGCTCATCTACTCCAGCCTTTCTCAAAGTGAGGTCTGCGGACTAACAGGGGTCTGCAAGTGACCCCTAGTGGTCCCTGTGTAACTTAGTTAAGATCTATTGTGTTGAATGCAGTGTTTCACAAACTGTCTGAGAGTGACCACATAGCTAGTGAGCCATGCAGAGCTACATATTGTTTTCACGATCAAATCAACTTGTATATAAATTCAAACACTGTGATTTAATTAGTCTGTTTTACAGTGCTGTTGTTCTTCAGTGCAGCTGACTGTCTTCTCATCGTCGACAGTTTATGTTTAACCGTATACGTCAGAAACGATCAGCTGACATTAGAGAGGAAATGTGGATGACGCTCATAGTTAGCTCGCAGTTAGCTCACTGTTATCCCAGTGTTAGCTCACTGTTAGCTCACAGTTAGCCCACTGTTAGCTCACAGTTAGCCCACTGTTAGCTCACAGTTAGCTCGCAGTTAGCTCACTGTTAGCTCGCAGTTAGCCCACTGTTAGCTCACAGTTAGCCCACAATTAGCTCACTGTTAGCTCACAGTTAGCCCACTTTTAGCTCACAGTTAGCTCACTGTTAGCTCACAGTTAGCCCACTGTTAGCTCACTGTTAGCTCAGAGTTAGCTCACAGTTAGCCTGCTCTGGGATGGAGCTAAATGTCTCCAGTTATCAGCCCGTTACTGATCAAACACTCATTGACTGGAGGCTGAAGACTGCTTCTACTATAATGTGGTCACCATGACTACAGAGACCTGAGCTTCATAAAGAGCACCACTTGCATCTTGCAGCGGCAAGAGAAAGCCAAGTGGGTTGATGTCAGGAAGCAGAAAACACGCTGGTCTTACTGTCCTAGAAGTGAGAGCAGCACTGCGTCCGGACATGATGGAGGAAATACGTGAGCAGAAAGCAGAAACATGCCATTTGGGCAATGATGAAAAGGTGAAAAGTAAAGTTGTATCTATAGTGATTGCAAGTGGATTGACCTTTTAAAAAACCAAATAAATGACTATTTAGAGAAGGTGAAAATCATTAAAAGCATGTTTTTTGAGAAAATAAATGTTTAATAAACAGGTGTTAGATGCAGTGTTTTTATTCAATGTCCCTATATTTTTTCAAGGCAGACTATACACAGGTCAAATAAACTCTGACAAGCCAAACTTTTTAATTTATAAGAACTGATTATTTGACAGTAACAGACCAAACCATTGACTTCCTGTGAGCCTCCTAACACAGCTGATAGAGGCACTTTCCTGTCCACGTCTTGACCTAGTTCAGACAAAGTGGTGAGTTTTAGGAAAAGGCTGCAGCCATGGTTCAAAGACGCTGACATTAGACATTAGTGGGAGACTGGATTTGTTAAGGCTTTGCGACACTGAACGCACAATGCAGACATGGACGCGGGAACTCAGTTTGAACAATTTTTTTTTTGCACCAGAGAAAATGAAGAGAACTAAGTGGGGGAATTCTTGAGAGCTTGATTTCAGCTAGGCTCAGTACACTACATGCTCACTATCCGAAGAGTCTGAGTCTAAAACCTTCCTTTCCTCTGGTTTCATTCTGGTAAGTTTGGTCCAGACTGCCACCAACCACATAGGACACAGGAATTCATCTTAGGTGAGAAAGCTCCCGAAGTCTTCCTGATTCACCGTTGAAGCATATGTTTATAGCAAGGTCGATTTCTCCAGCAATGCTCCTTCTGGGGGATCTAGAGGTAACCCCAAGCAAATGATTCTACCATGGGCTCTTCTCACGATTGGAAGAAGACTCCTGAGAACCTCCAAAGGAAGGTAGTCATTATCCATTTCCATCAACTTCATGCACATTCTGGAGCTCACAGCAAAGCTTATCATGTCCATACCGTTGGTTCTGATATTATACTGTTGGTTCAGTAAATGTGGTCCTGAGCGTTTTGGTGAATGAGTCCAGGCTGATGTGTTGTGGTCGTCTTGTTGTAAATAATGCAGACAAATCACATGTCAGTGAGCCGTGTACTGAATGACCTGCACATGGTGTACATGCATCATTAAATCAGGGGCCTTGCTGTGTTGCAACACTGCAAATGTTGAATCACCCTACCATATGTAAAACCCACTGGTTTCTAATAGGAAACATCGAGTGAAAATGTTCTCCTCAAACTAACCCCATGCAGAACATCTGTCTCCTGATGTGGAGGATTTGGAGACTCAACCACAGGTCATCTTCTTCCCCAGAAACAGGCTGTAAAATAATAGCAGCAGAGGCCAAGTCTTTAAACCAGGAAATAAATGAACTCCTGTGGGGATGGACCAGCTACACAACGACAAGACATAGGATTTTGCCAGCTACAATTTCACATGGATATACGGTTTCTATAAACACACTGTTCACACAGCACCACTGAACCCTGGACATTTGATTTATACAAGTTGTCAGGCTATCAGAAACTGCAGGAAACACTGCCTGACAAAATCAAAAGAGCCAAGCTGGGATTAGGAGGCTGTTTGCCCCCCCTGCACACACTCGTCTCCCAGTCAGGGGTGGGCCATTAGAATGTAGCCCACCACATCGGCTTGTCTTGGCTAACACATACCACTGGCATTTCCTCCCCCACATCCAGTGACCGCTGTGCAGTTTTCCTCTCTAAAGGCTTTTTTTTCAGGCCCAGAGCCAAGAACTTACATTGAAGTGCACTGCCTCACATATTGTTCCATGTTGAGGTTAATAGTGACTCTATTTAGAATAAGCACAAAGGGCAGTGCGATCGAAGATGTGGCAATCACTGTTATTCATATCCACTTGTGTCGAGTGTTGGTGCTGCGAGGTCAAGGAAACACTCAGATGACTGTACTTGGGAAATGTCAGTTTATAATAATAAGGAAGCGCGAGGATAGAAAGCTCCAACAGGCTGAGAGCAAAGGGGACCAGTTATGGAAAATGAAAATATCTTGTTGGAATTCACGTTTTTTGGCAAACCAAGACAAGGAGACACTGTGTGTAAGAGTCGAAACCATCAGCACAGTCAGCTCATGATGATAGGACAGGTGATCACTGAGCAGCAGGCAGACATGAGCCGTTCTGGGTCAAGACTATTCAAGTGTTTTTTAGAAACTTCTGCATAGATGATGACAGAGAATCATCGCCCGACACCGTCAGCTCCCTCCACAGTATCTGTTTTCGGCAAACAAGCTTCAGTGAATTTACTGACCCCCTGAGATGCAGCGTCTTATTTATGAAGGGGTCCAGACACCTAGAGACTGTAAATGCAGACGTACGTAGCCTCCATGACATCACCCACAGGTTTCTGCAGAGCAGTTATGAAGCTCAGAGTGAGCTGCTCCACTGTCACCACCTTGGCAGCGCCTGATTCCATCCATAACCGCCAGCTAATTCAAAGACGGGCAAAGAGGATGGGTGTGTGTGCAGAGTTGAGATTTTGTTGCTTGCTGGTTTGTGATTTTGCTTGTTTTTACCTGTCTTGATTGACAGGTGGGTAAAAAAAAAAAAAAAGAACTCACGCCCTCAAAGCTACATAACTTCTTCAGGCAATATAAAGATTCATCCCCTGAACAGTTGTTATGAAGGAGGAAATTAGCTAGAGAGCAAAACTGCTTTTGTACCAGGCTGTAAACATGTTTATTTCTGCTGTAAAGTTGGACATTTTAACATGGGAGTCTATGGGGACTGACTCACCGTTGGAGACAGAGTCTGGTCTGTAGAGGAACTGCAGGTTTTAACAGTTCAGTGCTGGCTTAATTCATTTTTCAGCACCAGACATTTCTGCTTGTTCCCAAATTCTATCATAATCACGACATGACAACAGGAAGTTGCAGCAAAGAAGAACTATAAGTAGAGTGTGAGCGGGTCGGCAGCTTCATTGAAAACAAGAGCAGTCCATCCATCCGTTTTAACATGATAAAATGGGCAAATATCAACAGGTATTATTGCTATTTATTATCTCTATTATTATTATTGTTAACCATAAAAAGTCTTTTTCCTCTTCTTTTCTCAAAACAGGAGACGTAGAAACTGATGAATGATACATTTATTTTAATTTTGCATATTCCTAGCTTTCCACGGTTCCATTTCAGCTCGACTCATAGGCTGCTGGCTTCGCCTACGACTCGGTTTGTCAAATCTCAGTTTGTTCTGATGAACAGCTGTGTCTATATGACACAAAGCCTTAAAATGTACTCTATCACTGTCAGTGCTGGGGGGCTAATCAGGAGGCTCGGGGTGATAAAAATAAGAAAAACTGGTGATATTAAAACGTGTGTGGTGCTGAGGTGAGGGATGGTGCAGGGGAACAGTTTCTCACTGCGTCTTATGTTTTGGAGACGTCAGAAGGTTAATCACTCGTAACTGTTGGCTGCCTGGCTCTGGAGCTGACTGCTCCCTCCATAGGGGGATGATTAGTACCCAGCAAGACCACCATGCACTTCACACCACAATGCTCACAGCTCATATCATCACCACAGCCACAACTACACACACACAAACACACACACACGCACGTCATTTTGTTGCACTATGTGTGCAGCTCTGTGCGCTTGCACTGATTATAGCTTCTCCTTTCCCAACTTACTCTAAACTGAAACCAGGTTAAATACCACAGCTGAGCAACATCGAACAATGTAACAGCTTTAGTGCGTACTTATCCACGAAATGAATTTCTATTGCCCAAATCCAGTATTTATACATTGTATTAATATTCCAATGACAGATTTCATAAACTTCCCAGAATGCCCTTCAGTAACCCCAAAGACAACATGAACTTAGTCTCTGCTGCATCCAACCCGCAGTTACAGGCTCTAAGAACTAAGATTAACCCCACTTTACACTTTACATTGTTCTTTTGGTCGCTACCCAAAGCTACAGTGTTGTGCTGCAGTGGCATGAGCACCTGAACACATTCAGAGTGAGGAGAGGTTTGCGTTGATCACAGTGGACAGGTGAATGGTCTCTGTCTCTGTCTGTGGATGTTGCGTCCGGCCTCAACAGTCTGGGCTTGTTGGTGTGGAGGAGCACCAAACTAGGGGTAAAGGAGGAGGAACCTGCCTCACAATGTCTGTTAGGCCTGACTGTTAAGAACAGGACTATAGTCAAGCAGTCACACCTCCAGTGATCCAGATGAGGATGTGAGGGCCATGTCCTCACTGCTGCCCCACAGACACTGAAAGTATCAAAGATTATTCCACAAAATCTCAATCCAAACACGCTGGAAAAACGAAGATTAGTTCGCAAACTAAATATTCAAGTGGCGTTAAAGGTCTCGCACACATCCAACATTTCGGAAACTTGGTAAATGTTATCGCTGGTTTATCTTTGTTTCACGATAGAATGATGGCGCTCGGCTATTTTGTGACACCTGACATACTGTTTAGGACATCGCTCCGGCTATAACAGATGTTAATCTTTCTTTACTTGGTGAACTGCTCACTTATTCTTCGTCCCACTGTCCACAGATCCGTGGCCTTTTGTTCACTGAATTGATTCTCCCTCCATCCATCTTCATGTTTCTTGGCATCTCATTTTTACAACCATTTATTGATCAGTTACAAACATATATAACTGGCCAGAGGAGCCTTAGTATGAATGGATGTGTGTCTCTATGTGTCAGCACTGTGATGGACTAGCAACCTGACCAGGGTGTGCCCCGTCCTCACCCAATGTCAACTGGGATTGGCTCCAGCAAGCCTGTACAGATAAGTGCTATTAATAAATTCATGAATGAAAAGATAGCCTTTATGTATAATAGTCAGAAGATTATAATAATAGTTACGATTAAGTGGAAACTTGAGCTTGCCAAATAGTGAGCCTGTATCATACATGAAAACATTTTTATAACTCCTTTGTAATTGTTTATTCATAATTTATGAACCACATTAATTACCTCAATATAAACCATTTTTAAATCCTCTCTAAGGGTGTGTCATAAAGTTGCACTGAAAGAATCTGAAGCAGGGACATGAGGAGTCAGTGGTTGTGTACTGAGCGAGCGTACCGAGTGTAGTCTGGACAGAGGGATCACTTTACTGACCTGCTTAGATCTCCGGATAAAGCAGCATCGTCCTGTACCTTCAACCTTGTGAATCATAATGGACAACAGCACAAACAGCAGTGATTCGAAGGTTCCCTCCCTACAATTCAAGTAAGTGCATGATGTGTTCACTGATTTTGAACAAACGCCCACTCTGCAACACGTTCAGTCTGTGGATAAAGAAAATCAAACAATGAAAACTTCCTCCAGGAGCCACTTCACTTAGTTCGCCTCCTGTTTTCTTTGTTCTCAAGAGGCCATTTGGAAAGTAGATTGCGAGTGGATTGCGCGCTATTGATTTGGGATTTGGAAGATGAAATTGTGTAATGTAGTTCCCACAAACACACACGCACACACAAATAAAAGACATGAAAAGCTTTTTATTCAAGTTAATGGGGCACAGCAAATGGAGGCAGGGGTTTTCTTTCTTCCCTCATTGTTGTTTCTCTAACGTCAAACCAAAATCTTATTTACACCTGATCTTCAAATGGAATCAGGATAATGAACAGGTCCTTTTTTTTTTTTTTTTTTTTTTTTACATGTGTGGAAGCAAAGAATGGCACTTAAAATATGTGATTAGATCTTTTCTCCGTTGTGTGGCCTGAACTGACAACTCTCTCACTCCCCAGCCCAACTCATCAGGAGATGAACGATCAAATAACTCCCATTTTAGGGCCATCCACCGTCAACCTGAATAGAGGTATAACACCTGGAGTAAACGAAAACCCCTGTGCAGGTGTTTAAAAAGGCCTCCTCATTTGCTGATCCGCCTCTGTTCGGTGCGCAGTTCGTGTAAATGTTCTGTACACCGTTAATGTTTTTCAGTCATCCAGTCATCCATCCATCCATCAACTATATATATTTTTGTCAGGGTCATGGGGGGCTGGAGCCAATCCTAGCTGACACTGGCTGAGGGCAGGGTACACACTGGGCTGGTCACCAGGCTATTACAGGGTGATATATAGAGACATTCATCCATGCAGTCAATTTAGAGTCGTCAATTAACTTTGGGAGGGGATTGGAGTATCTTTTTATTTGTTTGTTTACTGTTAATAGCAATGAAAACTTGTTTAAGACTGTTTACTCTCTGTCTGCAGTCTGTAAAGTGAAGTCAGTGCTGCCTTAAACCTTCCTTCTCTCTAATGACCATCAGGGGGCGACTCCACTGGTTGTTAAAGAAGTCAGATTGTATTGAAGTCTATGGGAAAATGTCCCTACTTCTCCCTTGATTTATTAGCTCAGTAAATGTTTTCCTAATGAGTTTATGGTCTCAGTCTCTAGTTTCAAGTCTTCAATACAACATGATGTTCATTTTTTAAATTGATGGTCCATTAAGAGGAAAATAGACCAGAAAGCAGGGGATGAATTAGGGCGTGGTTACTGTGTGATTGACAGACTGCACCACCCACCTGACAAACAGGTTCTCTCAGCTCCACCTTCTCCACCAAATATGTTTTTTTCTGGTTTCAAAAAACCAAGATGGCGACAGTCAAATTACAAACCGGAGGCTTCAAAACAGCCGTTCACAAACCAATGTGTGAAATTTTGGTGGGTTGACTTCTGTCTTAAAAACTTCCAGCAGTTCAAAGACCAAATCCCACCTACAGTAAAGGCAGTTCCACTGCAATGTTTTCTACCGGCTTTACAACCAACCTTTATTTGTTTGAACAGTAGTTAAAACTTTGGATTCTGGTTTTTACGACAGCAGGGTGGACAAGGTGGGTACTATCCTCTATACAATACAAACATGTGCTCATGAGTCAAGAGTAACACGGGTGACCATTAAATAAAACAAACAAAAAAAGAGGAATATAATGGAAATTAGATGACTTAATGAAACTAGAAATACCGCTTCACGGTTGTATCCCTTTGCCACAATTAGTTTCAGATTCCATCCTTATTTATGGTGAGTCATGTAAAAATATTACCCCATATGCGTGAAATTGCCTTGTGAAGTCTTGAATTCTGAAAATACGAAAAATATTTTTCAAGGTCGCACTTGACCCTGACCTTTGACCACCAAAATTGAATTCATCCTCAGTTCATCCTCAAGTCCGAGTGAATGTTTTTGCCGAATTTGAAGTGTCCTGAAAATATTATCACATTCACAAGGCCCTAAGTGCATTTTGTAAGGTCACTGTAATCCTGACCTTTGACCTTTGACCACCGAAATGTAATCAGTCCAAGTGAATGTTTCTTCCAGATTTCAAGTTCCATGAAGGTTCTGCACCAAACATAAAAGAGAAATTTCGATAAATCAACTACAGCAGAGTGAAGCTGTGAGAAAAAAAAAAAAAAACAGTTAAGTTATTCTCCTTTAAAGAGCTCATTTATTGTTTTATGTTTTTTTTTTTTTTTTTTTTTTTTACTATATTTGTAAGATTCAGAAAATTGTTTCCTAGAGTGTTACTTACTTTGAGGTGGAATGAAGATATCAAGGATTCTGGTCCATTGTTGCAAAAATGACATTTGTTCTCAATTTCTAAAAATGAGGAGAAATACTTCTTTAATTTTATTTTTGATGCCACATTTATATGGTAATAGCATTTCTTTTCTGACAATCCAAAGTGTCCAAAAGGCTTTTCCTCATTTTTCCTCCTGCATAGAATTTATTACAGACATATTTGTTGCTGCATTTATTCATAAAGTGTATTATGTCTGACTTTTGATCAGATGGGAAAGACCATTAAGGATAGGTTTTATCACACAGTTCAATTCTTTAGATGTTACAGGAAAGGATTTGATCAGATTCCAGACTGATTTAAACATTTTCATAGCTGACTTTTAAAGTTTTAAATGTCTCTGCCCTCAGTTCATCTCTGAAGTGTTGACTGAGTGTGCAAAACCGAGGACTGAGATCTGCAGATGGAGGCCTGCCATTCACGCCAAGGTTAAGGCTTGCGACCAAAGGCAACCTGGCGTTTGCTACTGGAGCCCCAGGACCTCTCTCAGACCCACATCAAGACGCTGTTACTGTAATCTTCCTTTAAATCTTCTCTGAAAACGCATTTCCAGGTTTCAGCTTTCGGTAATGTCTGATATTCAATTTAATTATATAGTTTTATTTGTTGCCTCCTTTTACTTACTATCAGTTCTTTTTTTTCATAATGAGTGATTGTGATGTTTTTGTTCATGCTGCTCTCCTCTTTTTTATGTTCAGGCAGCTTGGACTTTTATCTGGTTTGAATTTTCTTGTAAAGCATTTGAAGAAAAGTGCTATATGAGTCAAGCTATTATTAAAATTATAGTTGTGATTATTATCATAAGGAATTGTTCATAACCGATATAAATGCTTTTGTTATCTACCCACATTTGTTGAAATGTTTTGTTTTTTTCTAACAGTTATGTCTCCATTATTCCCCGTCTTCACGTACCTTTGGGCTCTGAACGCACACCTCACCTCACTGATATCAGCGCTGGGTCCACATGACGCTGTGGGCGGATTTTTTGATCCTCTGTAAACGCGAACAAAAACTTAACTGTCTCCGGGTCTGAGCTGTTTCCTTCAGAAGCACAGTCGTGTCTGACCTCGCTTCACCAGGGTGGAGACGTGCGTTGACCTTGACTGGCTCTGCGTGGCGTTGATTCCCATTCACCTGCCCCACCTCTGCTCCGCTGATGTCAACTCTCGGCTCCCTGGGTTTGTTGGGTTGTTTTCAGCGGACCGCTCTGAAGATGGTTGGTTTTAACGTGGAACAAGACCGGTTCTTCTGTGGTTACCAGCAGTGAAGCCGAGGTTGGAGCCGCGCAGAGAGCGGGTTGTCAGCTGACGAGAAGCTGGGTGGTTTAATTCCAGACTCCTGCAGTGCACCTGTCGAAGCGTCCTTGGGCAAATATATTGACCCCAAATTGGAAACGAAAACGCGTGTGTGTGCGCATGGGTGAATGTGATTCTCATTGTGTAGCACTCTGTGCGGTCGATAAGAGAAGACGTACTCGATGTAAGTGCACTCCATTTAGCATTGTTAATAAGGGAATGAATTGACTTTCTCTTTGTAGAAAGATGCTTGATGAACATTGGTCACAGCATTAAGCACTCATGTCTTGAATGAAGGCAGCCAGCCTTGCCAGCGGGAGCCATTGTAGAGCTCTCAGAGGGACCGTGACCTTCCGGTCTGACAGTCTTCACAGATGATTACTCATGTTAAATGGATTCGCTAGTTTGGATGCAAGTGATTGACAAGTTACTTTCTCACCCTTCAGATGAACAGAAGGTTAAATGTCCTCATCCGTGTTTGGTTGTGTGAGGGACCTCACGGAGGAAGGTGAGGATTATCAAGTTGAGTCTTAATTATATGGAATCATTGTGTGATTTAAAACTGTAACGTGTTACAGTCTGTTCGTTGGTTAACAGGTCAGAAAGTTTCTTTTCAGAGAGACGCAGCAGAATGAAACAGAGGATCAGTGATTTACCTCATTCAGACTGAAATAATGTTCAGCTCTGTAAACACACTTACTCCTGCAGGTAAAAGGAAAACTGTAAGCTCACTGTTAACTTCTGTTGTAAATGGTTGTTTTATAATGTGATGGATAAATTTGCTGGGTTATTGTTTAGCACCTAGTAAGGTGGAGTAACACTGAGGGCAAATCAGGTTAGGTGTATGAGAAAACAACGTGCAGTCTGGGTAGATTCCTGCTGGTATCCTCTGGTGTCTGTGGCCCAAATATTGGCCAGATGCATCTTGCTAGCTGGGTTCCAAGGATGAAAGACCTTCAGTCTGGATCAGTTGACTTGAAGACTGATCCTGTGTCTATTGTAAGCTCAGTCTGACTGATGGTAAACATAAGGGGAGTGGGTTGGTTGGGTGGGCAGCAGCTAATGGAGCCAGAGCGCTGATGTTTTCCCAAAAGTTCCTTATCTTTTTGAAAATTTATTATACAATTTCAACTTGGTGCTATGTCCCCTCAGTGTCTTTGACTTGAGCTTGAGGTCCCTGACCACTTACGTGGCGGTTTCGTTTCCTGTGCGTACCCCCCTAGCCCCCTTGAGTTTGAGCTGCAATGTCTGGCTCCGCCCCTGGTGGGGGACATTTCAACATTTGTTTTGTTCCTATATTTTCAGATACTGTGATTCTGATTAGGTGTCTGTGTCCGTCTGAGGCGGACAGCGACAATGTGCATGGCACAGATGTAAATCCGTAAACTGATGATTCAAGTGACAGAGGATAATGTGTGATGGCTATTTCTGTCCCTCGAAATAATTTAGAAAGTTTTTCACAGAAAAAACAGGTCGAGTGAACAAAACAGAGCTGTGAGATATGAGCGGGGCAGACAGACGGGGATTCGCAGACCAGGGCAGGCAAACAGAAATCCAGACGAGGCAGGGCTGAGTGTGGCAGGCTGGCAGAGTCGCAGAGGTTTGGACCTGAAGCACATGGGAGAAAAAAATAAATAAAACAGAGCAAAAAAAAAAAAAAAAAAGGTTGTAGAGTGCTGAGGTTGGCTGGAGTGTTTCGCCACAATAATAGGACTGAAAATGAAGAGATGAGCTGGGCTTCAACGCTGCTGCGGGGTGTTGAGTTGATTGGCAGACGAAGAACAAGTGTGCACGAACTGGAACCAGGAGGCCACCCCCAGCTAGACACACACAACACACACACACACACACACACACACAGGGACAGACACAGAAGTGAACAGTCTTCAGGTGCAGCGTGATATTTGTCTGTGAAGGCCACATCGTGTCTGAAATCTGTCCGTGGAAATAGAAATGAAAATGAAATGCGTGTGCTTGAAACACAACAAACAATAAAATAATCTCTGCTCCGCACACATCAACAGCTACTGAGCAACAGTCTTAGCTGGCAAAGGTCATTGGGACACTTCTGGCCCAACACATGCCAGGATCCTTGGCCCAACTCTGGCCCATTTACTTCCACTTGGCAGTGTCCAGTTTTTGTCCTCCGGTATTGTCCGACAGCCGAAGGATTGTCTTTGTTTGTCAGATGCTCCTTCCATATCTGGATCAATTCTAGCACGGCCGTGCTGTGTATGGATCCGAGCGTGTGGCCCAGGTATGGGCCGAGCGAGAGGCTGTCAGAGCAACAGTCCGTGGATGCGTTTCCTACTGAAACCCGAAGATGACTGGCATACAGAGGCTGAGACAACTGGTGTTTACCACAGAGTTGTTGTCCCACATGAACACACGCTTTTTTTTTTTTTTTTTTTTTTCTGAGGGAGGTTCAGGAAACTTGATGTACTCATGTCTGAATATCTTTTATTCTGGTCACTTAAGTTTTTTTTTATTTTCATCCAATTATATCTCATGTCTTTGAGTGATTTATTCTTATTCATATTAACTACTGATAAATGAGTTACACATTGTATAGCGTTTCTGTCTCTAATCAGAAACAAACCATGTGCAACATTATTAGAAACCGATAAAGTGAACTCAGCCCTGAGAGATCTGCATCTTTGGTTTATTTTTGCTGCGATGAATGAATGGAAAGAAGAAGACACTGTCCTAAATCCTTGCTTTGTGTTGACCTTTTTTTTTTTTTTTTCAAGCGAGACGTGCAGTGTGCGTGCGTGTTTCTATAGAAGCAGCAGTTTATCTGTGCAGTCTGATGCGGCGCGGCGTCTTAAGCAGGAATCCAGATGGAGGAGCTTTGCAGAGGACAGGGGAATCGGTTTCACACCTCAGCTGAAAAAACACGGAGGGATTGCTGGGAGCAATGCGTTGCGATACAATGATTCAGTGACAGCCCAGAGCGTGGTATTATACTCCTCAGAATAGATGGTGCACAGATAAGACGGCGCGGCTCTGCTGGAAATGTTGTGATGTAACGATATCTGCGTGGCGCAGTGAAATGTGTCTTCTCCGGCTCCCAGGAGGCGCCGCTCTCTTTGTCTTCTGTGTTTTACAGTCACAAAAGCGTCAAGATCAAAGCGCAATAAGTTCTTTACACGTATACGGTCGACAACGTCTGGATTACGTTTGATCGACTCCTCTAGCCTGACTGTTAAAGTGGAGTAATCCAAGCTTTCACACACTCACAAAGGCCCTCAGTCCTACAGTCTAAATTCTTTTGATGGAAGATGAATGGGATGAAACACAGACGTTCGGTGTTTATATGTTCGTTCTGCGCCAAGTGTTTCCTTCAAAAAAGTGCCATTGAGCTAATTGTGTAAGAGAACACAAAACAGAGCAGATACGCTGCCAAGATGTGTCAAGTCTTTGCACCACATGACTGGAAACCAGCAGATCCTGCAGCTTTTCTCTCACAGCTTCACTGGTCAGAGCAAAGTGAAAAGTGTGGCGATGGAAGTTATAGAGCGAAAACTGCACTTGCTGTAGAAACTTGAAGGGGTTTCACTTCTCATCCAAGAGTCTCCTTCAGTTCTGGCTGACTGGTGGTTGCCACGTCACAATCCTTACAAACCAATCCTGGGGATGTGGGGGCGAATAATCCTGAATCCTTGTCAGTACAGAGACTGACAATCCCTCTGATAGGTCTGATTCTGTCTCTGGTTCTGGTCTTAACAGACTCCTCATCTGAGTCTGGGTCTGACTGAGGCTCAAACATGTGACTGGATCTCTGATGTTTGTCTCCTCCAGCCGTCTTGATCCTCTCTGCTCTTTCACCTGTCAACCTGGTGCCAGCAGGTGGTGGGCGGTTGCGAAGACCCCCATCCATCGGGAAGTCAGAGCCGATGAGCTTCATAGCAGAGGATTAGAGTCTGGAGAAACTTTGAGACTCGTTGCATGTGAGAAACATCCAGAGTCTTGACTGTATGTGTTCGTCATGTTCATCGTTGTATTGCAGGCACATTTGTGTTGCTCTGCAAACATCTCAGCGAGTGCATCACATCAGCAGAGGTGCGTGGCACCACTTACTACAGGATAATAGCATGAATAAGCAGGTGAACAGGTGCTCAGTGAGTGTAGAGGGCTTGTGTGAACTTTTTATGTATTTCTGGCAAACTTGAAAGTTTAAAGTGCTTCACACATTATAAGAACCCCGAGAACTACTCTGAGCATGAGCACATTTGAAGCACGGCGTGTACATCACTCAAACTATTTCAAAGAGGTTTTCAAAATTCACAAAGCGGGAGCAGGAGCTATAGGCAGCGATTTCCAAATGAATGTGCTGTATGTAGCAGATGTGTCTGCTACACGCAGAGGCATGACATGTGAATTCGGATTGAAGAGGAGGGTGAATGCTCCCCACAAGTCTCACCCAAACAACTCTTCTATTCCCTTTCAACTCCAGTGCCTCCGACGATGCAGCTGAGGGGAACCCCCGGCTCTCAAGTCAGTTAATCCAACAAGTTTTCTTTTTCATTGTAGACACTTTTTAAGGCTTATACAACCGAAGTTTAAAAGATTAATTGGATCCTATTGTGTTTGTCTTACTGATAATAAGATATGGATAGAATAAAGAACAATATCCTCCTCACTTTACCAGAATGGGAAACTTCTCCTGAGGGTGGTAGATGATACACCATAGGGTCACTAAAATCAAAAGGGTCCATTCACTTCAGAGCAAGCGTGTAGTGTGTGCGTTTTAATCTGCTCCTGGGTTCCCTCCCCGATCACAGTTACCCAGACCTGCCATTTTCCACCTTCCCATCAGATGCTCCCAGACTTTTCTTGTTCCACTCGCTCACCTGATTTCATTTGTAATCACCTGCCGTCCCCTCCCACTGACACACATCGACCCAGTTCTCCTATTGCCTGGGCACGAGCCACAAAGGACAGCTCAGTTCGTTTTCTTTTCCCCGGACTTTTCCGTTGTGCTGGGTACCTGCTCTGCTCATCCATCTGAGTGAGCCTGTCATCTATTATTCCTCAGTGTATTATCCTGCCTTGTGTGTGTGTCCTTGGTGACATGAACTGACCGTGAGCTCTATGAATTGTCATACGCCCTTGTTTACTTGTATGTGTTCTTTGTAGGGAGATAAAGCAGCCAGCTCAGTTTGAAAAAAGTTGTTTTTTTTGTATATTTTTGTCTAAAAATACCATCTAGAGGCCAATTTGTATCAGATGGGGAGTTGCCTGTGCATTTCCACTTTTTTTTAAATATGAAAACTCGCACATTGACTTGAAGATATAAAGTCATGAGGACATAGATGTTTGGTTTCAATGTTTCAATTACAGCCCATCAGTGGCTTGGAAAAATAATTTTAGCATATTTCATGGTTGTGCATTTGGCACTAGGTGACGCCTTTGTTGTTGTGTTGTTTGACCGGAACTGGAAGTTGTTCCCTTAAAACTTGCGCATACTTTGGACAACTGTAATGTTTGATGATGAGAATCCACAGAGTCATTGTGCAGCGTCTCTGCAGATCAGACTCACATGTGGAGAGGAGTTTAAAAAAAAAAAGATAGGTGTTTTGATATTTCACAAATTTGTGAAGAAAAAAAAAAAAAAAAGACAAAAATGGAGAAATGGACGTGGCTTTTGTGTGATGTACACTTAACCTTACACTGGCAAAAATGGCCTCACCTCAATTTTACCAGCATTACCTGCTAGTGGTCATGTTTTATTTCCCTCGCATAACAGCTGTAGTGCTGCAGTGCCTCTTTTACCCAAACATGTTCGGTGATAAAGCACCCTTACACTGCAGCTGTATCCCCCACACACACACACACTCCACTTCTGTCCTCTCGCCCGCAATCTGACTGACATGTGAGGAACTTTCGCAGTGGAGCTACATCCACCCCCCCCCCCCACCCCCAGCCATATCTGCCTGGTATTCATAACCTTGAAAGAACCCAGACTGCCTTATAAGCCCACTGATGATGAGCATCTCCCATGAGTCACGGGGAGTCCACCTTTCCCCCGTGAGCCCAACGGGAGAAGACGTCCCTGGTAAAATTTTTCGTAATGAGATTTTTAATGATGTTGGTTCTTAACGATTATTTATAGCGTCCTTCCCGCTGTTCACAGAATTTCTCGGTCTTGATTGGTAAAATGTCTTCAAGGGACAAAACTGCCTATCTTTGGGGATTTATACTGTTGATCCTGTCGTCCGGGACAAGGTGTAGCAAGATAAAGGCATTAATGAGACAATGTGAGTCAATGACTGTCAGGGCATCAAAGTCAGGTTTCTCAAGAGAAAAGTCAGTCCGACTCCAAACTATTCATGTTTAAGTATTAGTTTGTTTAATTTAAAGCATAGATAGCAAATCTGCATACGTTCATGGCCGCCAGAGGCTCTCCCACTCCATGTTACTCTCACTCATGAACAGGACCCCGGGATACTTGAACTCCTTTACTTGGGGATTCTGAGAATGGCCTCAGACATGGAGGTGTTGAGTCTCATCCCAAGCCAGAAGGCAAAGCTCTTGATTGACCAGTTAATGTTCATTCTGACCCTCATCTATGATCATGAGCTCAGAGTAGTGGCCAATGGAATGAGGTCGCATACAAGCAGCTGAAGTGGGTTTCCTCTTACGGGTGTCTGGGTTCAGCCTGAGAGATAGGATGAGGAGCTCGGAGGTGCTGCTCCATCGCAACAAAAGGAGCCAGTTAAGGTGGTTGGAGCGTCTGATGAGGATGTCTCCTGGGCGTCTTCCTGGCAGACTTGAAAGTTTAAAGTGCTTCACACATGTAAGAACCCCGAGATCTACTCTGAGCATGAGCACATTTGAAGCACGGTGTGTACATCTCAAACTATTTCAAAGAGGTTTTCAAAATTCACAAAGCGGGAGCAGGAGCTATAGGCAGTGATTTCCAAATGAATGTGCTGTATGTAGCAGATGTGTCTGCTACACACTGAGGCTGACATGTGAATTCAGATTGAAGAGGAGGGTGAATACTCCCCACAAGTCTCACCCATACAACTCTTCTATTCCCTTTCAACTCCAGTGCCTCCAGTCATGCAGCTGCAGGAATCCCAACTTGATCCATGATCATGAGCTTCGAGCAGTGACCAATGGAAGGAGGTTACGTATACAAGTGGCTAAGGTGGGCTCTCACTGAAGTTCACCTGGGCTCAGCCTTAGAGATAGGGTGAGGAGCTGGGAGCTGCTGCTCCTTCTCAATAAAAGGAGCCAGTTGAGGTGGTTCGAGCATCTGATTAGGATGTCTCCTGGGTGCCTTCCTGTAAAGAAGTTTTCTAAAGTGTTCACTCAACCCAAAGGACGTGAGAGCTCAGTGAAAGACCCTGAAGGTCAGAGTGACCTGCTGCATTCGTAAATCCTATGGGAGGAGACATCCTGGGTTCCATCATGCACTTCCTTTGAAGGCTTTCCTGGCACATCCGATTGGGGGATGAGACCCTGGGGTAGATCCAGAGCTAGCTGGAGGGATGACATATCCCATCTGGCCTAGGAATGCCTCAGGAGGAGCTGGAGAGTATTCCTGGAGAGAGGGACATCTAGAGTACCTTGTTTAACCTGCTGCAACCATGACCCCGTCCACAGAAGATTTCAGTGAGCTCCTGAATTTTCGTCTGGTGCCAACCTCGGTGAAATCCTGTCCCGAGCACGTTCATTTTCTATGAACCAACGGTGTTTCCTCAAGTGTCATCCGCTGGAGGGATTTTACCCATCTTATCCCTGCTACTGAGACGCCACAAATCTGACACCCACATTATTGTGTAGTGCGCACTATAGCCAGTAGGTGCTGCTAGTGGTGATAAGGCATCATGGGGTGGTTGAAACTTACAGCATCGTGCTGTCACTAGCGCACAGTATTTGCTAAGGCTTGACCGATGTTTTGAGGCTGAAGTAAATATTATATACACACAGAATTAGGATACAACCAGATATTACAGGAAATGTGTAGCAGTATTAAAAAAACTGGGAAAAAAAAAAAAAATCTCAAAAAAACAGCTCCTACAGGCGAAAGTATCAAGTATTCAGTGTGACCTCCCCTTACACAGGAACCTGGCTCTTAAACCTAAATGGAATGGAGCCATAATTAAAGTCATTGTTAACACTTGTATTTGTAATATTGACTATTTCATGTCAACATGATGCTGTGAAAAAGGTCCATTACACCAGGTTTGTGCTGGACATGCTTGAGCTTTGCAGACACACGTTGTATGAGGTTAACTCCTGGAGAGGAAGCTACATCTGACCTATACTTGTGTTTCTTCTGGTCTGGTATACTCCCCTGGCCTATATACACAGCATGATTGTCAGATGTTACTTCCACATCTGGACCAATTCTGGCACATACCCAGAAACTCTTCTGGCTGTCAGGACAGCCTTGGCCAATGGAACCAGGTGTAAACTGGGCCAGAAGTTTCATTTTGCTTCTCAGGAAACGCACTACCCTACCAGGACTCTGGATTCTTAGGGACTGCTCACTAAGGTAATTGTGGCCCATCTTCAGGAGCAATAATCAAACGTTTGTTCTCAACACAATACAGGAGAGGAAACTGGAACTGTATTCACATGATCGTTGCAGCTAATTCATCAGCACAAAGGAAGAGAGACTGGGAGAGCTGCCAGGTTCAGAGCAGTGAGGGAGCAAGGACGATGGAGAAGGAGAGAAAAACGCCTCATTGCGTCACATTCCAAGTCACTTTAGTACAGCTTTCAGTTCAGCACCGCAACCCAACACAAAAAGAGCAGAGATTCAAGTTTTTTAGTGTTTCACAGAAGCTCATTAAGTGAACCATGATTTCATCCGTTTACAGGAGAAACCGTCAAAGGAAAAGTTTCAAGGTCATCCACAAAGCCCCATGCCTTTCCACACATGTGAAACACATGTCAAAACAACAAGGCACCAGGTCGTAATGAGCTGCTCTTTATGTAAATCAGATAACCTCATTTACATCTGAGGTCTCAGTAAATATCCTATTAAATCAGAATATTGGATTCTGGGTCCAGGCTTGTGACGAGTCTTTGATGATGAAGTGAAAGTGCATTTGCGATTCCTACACTCAGAGAGCACTTTAGTAGGAACAACCATAGACTCTGTGGTCGTGAAAGTGAAGCCAATGCTGAAGAGCCCTAAACCTTTATTCTGACCATAATGACCATCAGGGGGCGACTCCACTGGTTGTTAAAGAAGTCAGATTGTGTTGAAGTCTATGGGAAAATGTCCCTACTTCTCCCTTGATTCATTAGCTCAGTAAACGTTTTCCTAATGAGTTTATGGTCTCAGTCTCTAGTTTCAAGTCTTCAATACAACATGATGTTTGAAATGGACCATAGATCAGGGGATGAATTAGGGCGTGTCTACTGCGTGATTGACAGACTGTACCACCCAATCAGGACAGAGTACAGAGCAGGTCAGCTCCACCCCTCACTCCTCCTCGGCTCCACCTTCTCCTCCAAATATGGTTTCTGCTGGTTTAAAAAAAACAAAAAAAACAAGATGACCGATGGACAAATTACAAACTGGGGGCTTCAAAACGGCAGCTCGCCAACCAATGAGTGATGCCACAGCCGGTTGCCGCAGATTCTGCTCTATGTTGACGTGACTGCATCACATCATCACCGCAGCTGCACACACGCACACAGGGACATATGTACTCTGTGCAGAGAGATTGTCAGCTAAAGTCCACCTGAGTTCAGCATTATAATTACGTCCAAACGATGTTGTGGTAGTTTTTATAACTTCACTGAAGCACCATTCCAACAAGGTTAATCCTTGTCTGTGGCAAATAATAGGTTAAGGGGGGCTGTTATTATACTGTCACCGTTGCCTCTCCAGAATGAAGTGATGTTAGAGACAAAGTGACCAACAAACACACTTTATTGTCAAAAACATAGCCCATTTATCAGCGTGGGCACAAGCAGTTTGTTTAGTTCTGCATTCGTTTTCTCAAGCTCAGTTCTATTTTCATAGGTTTTTCTTATTACAAAATAATACACACTGTACATATTTTTATGCTCACACGTCCTCTGCAGATCATACATCATTAGTTGCCATATATCTGTCACCCCGATGGTTGTGTCCAAGCAATTTCAAGGACCTAAAAAGCATCATCCAAGATGTCCTTTCTCAGCCTGTTGCGAAAACAAAAGTTTTGTTTGTCTGGTTCCGTGTTTGCGAATGAAAGGCGATGCTTTTCTCTTTCCAGCTGCGTGTCTCATAGATGATGGTGGGGAAACTCAGTGAACTTGTGAAGGGACTGAGCTTTCGTTCACCCTCCCTCTGGCTTGGTTTGCAGCAAACAAAGCAAAAAACATGGTTTCTATCTGACACACAGTGCAGCCGCTGTCACTTTCAAAAACCAGTCTGAAATCAGCGTTTGAATGTTTTGAATCTTCCTGGAAAGCTTCAGTTTGTCAGTTTTTTTTTTTTTTTTTGACTTGTATTTTCAAATCTGGCATTGGCTGATTTTACATACAGCAAAAGCTGTTAATCTCATTTTATTTTTGCGTCTAAATTTTGTGTTCTAACGATGAGGAAAACACGATGTTCGAAATAAAACGACTGAGCCTCCTTCTGTTTCACACCAATTTTCATCCCTCCTACAAAAACTATCACCAGTCCAATTTTTGGCTGACATTTCATATTTACGCGAGGACCGTGTCATCTAGAACAGTTCTCCTGGTCAGAGACTTTCGATAAAGTCAGGAGAGACGCCATGTTAGGCTGCTATCACGCACTCATATTTTTAACTTATATACCGTGAAACACTGCCTTGACAATGCTTTTGTTTTGAAATCTGTTCCCATGTCATGCTTGACATTGGCTTTACTATCAACAAGGGCACTGAAAGGGTTTAAGGCTTTGTATTGTTTGCGCCCTAGACTTTCTAAAAATAAAATAAATGCTTTGTGAAAATGATGATGAATTATGAATGATGATGATTGTTGATTTCATCTAATTGTTTTTTTATTAATTCTTATTTAGGTACATTATTTTATTTATTTCTCTCCTTTGAGCCCTTAGGCATCCTGGGATATTTCTTCAGTTTGACTTGACAGATATTTTCTTCACTTTGAAACAACAACAAAATATTGCTAACCAAAAATAAAATAAAATAAAATAATAATAATAATAAAAATACAAAACATGCAAAACCTCTTTTTGTCACAAACACGCTTAATGAAGCTTTCTGAAAATTTGAATATTTGTTTTTTAATTTTTTTTTGGGGTGAAACAGTTCATATAAACAATAAGACAGAGCTACATGACGTTGCATCCTCAGGGTGTGAGGAGTTACTAAATTGTGCAAAGTAACAGGTTAAATCAAACTATATTTGCTCAATTTACCCCCAAACAAACAGCTGTTCGGTAAAATAACCAACTATTTACACACTGTGTTCCACGGCGTGTCTACAAGAGGTGCTGCTGTACACTCAGCACCCACCCTCCTTATCGTGCCAATGACCATCTCCTGTTCTACCACCTCCCAAAGGTCCGGAGGCTGAACTGAACCAGCTGTGATGTTGCTGAAACCAGATTATTTTATCTTTGTGACATTATCTTGGGGAAGTAGCCATTAGAAGATGATATAACACTCAGACTATGGCACTAAGACCAGGGCTGATTGGTATTACAGCCCAAAGTGAGTCAAGAAAACATCCCCTACACCTTTACACCACCACTATCAGTCTGGACTGTTAACACCAGGCAGGTTGGATCCATGGATTCAGACTCTGACCATCACATCTGCTCAGGTCTCCAACCGTCCCGTGCAGAGAGCCTGTGTCCACTGCAGCTTCAGGTTTCTGGTCTTGGTGTTGCCCATCCACCTCAAAGTTGGATGTTTTGTTCACTCTGAAGCCTTTCTGGTCAGAACAGCTGTTCAGAGTGGTTATCTGAGTGACCAAAGTCTCTGTCAGCTCCAAGCGGTCTGTCCATTCCCCCGTGGGTGCTGTTGAACTTCATACTGAACCCTGGACTAATGATGAACTTACTGTGACGTATCATTCAGGATCAGGTTCATTTGAGAATTAAAAAAAAAAGAAAGAAAGAAAAAGCCAAAATTATTAACTTTTATTCCATTTTCCCTGCATTCTTCTGCATTCATTAATTTTTTTCCCCCCATTTTTGCCTCAAGTGCTCTGCCATTAAAAGTCTGTGCCTGCCTGCGTGTCACTGTAACATATTCCTGAGGACAGCTGCCAATGATGGTGGATTCTGAGGTGGAGCCATCATTATAAATAATCTCAAAATTGCCCTGCACCTGTCAACTGCCGTAGCGGATTCACAACTTCCCCTGGGGGGATAATGATAGCCTTGGAAACTGATAAATGTGCGGGGTGTAATCAGGTCCGCCAGCTCACCCGGGCTGGTCTATTCTGGGAGGTGCAAAGGAGCCTGGGAGGGGGGTCTTGACAGAGCTCAGGTGGATAAATAAAGAGAGGATCCTCTATAACCTTGTCTAGCCCTCCACTCAGTTCTTCGCACTGTTAAGACATTTGGGCAGACAGGCAGAGTTTCTTCAGGCTGAGATACAGTGTGAGCCGGCGGGTCTTCGCAATATTGTTCTTGTCAGGGTGGAAAATCCTCTGAAGCAGCATCAGAGCAGCTGGAGCAGCACTAAAACTCTGAAGTGAGGTCCATACTAATGAGACGTCTCTGGTGGGTCAGCAGGTTCCACGGGAGTTCCAGTAACTTTGACAGCTTCTGTTTGATTTTGTCGTTTTCCTTCAGCTCTTACATGTGACCACAGTCTGTGACTCAAGTCATCCCATGGCCCACGTCACTGACCCGCTGCTCTTATTTTATATTTTGTTGTGTGCATTACTCTTCATCACAATCTGAGTAAGCTGATGAAGACTCCTGCTGTTGGGACAGCGGACAGTGATTAATAATTTAGTCTGGAAGAAAAGATATTCAACAGCAAAGGACATATTCACATTATAAGTGTCACCCCAACGTGACGTTTTGAAGCCTTCTTTGTTTATGTTTTTTTGTTCATTTGCAACGGACAGTGGCTGACACAGTGTTAGTGGTTGTACTCATGCTAGCGCTGGCTATCTGCACTACAGGAGGTTTCCATCGGTTTGTGAGCTGCCGTTTTGAAGCCCTCATTGTTTAATTTGGCAGTCGGCCATCTTGGCTTTTGTAACCAGAAGGAACCATATTTGGAGGAGCATTACTACAACGGACGTCAGTGGTCACAGTTCACGAACAATAAAAAGGAAGGTATCAGGACATAGACACGTTGACAACACGTTAATATTAACACTGTCTGCTTGTAGTGTTATTGCGCTGTCCACATTGCCTACCCATGTTACTGCAGAAAACAAGTTACCACTGGCTTTGTGCAGAAACATTGGTTCTCATATTTGCATATTTTGACACATTCACGTGTTTGACACATGGTTTGCATTTGGAGGAGGAATCAAAAGCAAAGGATAAACTCACTGCCTGTCTGTTGCACGCATTCAGCACAGTTTCCAGACCCACTCCCTGGTCCAACTCTGACCCACTTTATTTACTGCAGTCGCGCATGTTCTGTTTTCCTGTGCAACAAAGTCACGGTTTGGGGTCTGTTCACTTTGAGTTTCGCCTCTTGACAAAGAGGTTCAGATAATCTGGATAAACTCATAACAGTTCCGATTCTTTTGTTGCACGGAGCTCTTGAATTAACGTTTCCCTTTTTCGCCACATCCATGTTTCTGGTGACACGTCCCCCGTGATTGACTTTCCCATGACAGAGCTATAATTGCAACAGTAGCTGCGGAGTAATTATCTTTGTCGTGATGAGATTGTTGTCAGACGTGAATGGTACGACGAGGAGCCGAGTCTCTCCGCCTCCTGTATTCATTCTTTGATCATCGTCCTTTTTTTTAATTCCCTCCATCCCCAGGCTTTTTTTTTTTTTTATGAATCCTCCTTTGCTACTGTGGGCCATCTCCGCAACAACGTCCCCCCCCTCCTCGTCGCTGGGTTTTACGCCCGCCCCCTCTTTCTATCTCTCCATCTCTTCCTCCCTGTCATCAGAGAAGCTCAACTCTTCTAATCTGCAGCTGGAATCTGAGGATCAGCTGGATCTACAGCCGCTTATCTCACGGTTCAAATTCCACTTTCATGTGAGCCAGTCTGTGTGTGTGTGTGTGTGTGTGTGTGTGTGTGTGAGACATCGATGGAGACAGTCGGCGGGGGGAGTTGATGTGTGTGTGTGGGGAGGTCGGGGGTATAAGTTCAGCACTTGTGTGTGGAGTGTACAAGGATTAATAGATTCCAAGGTGACACTAGATGATTAAGTCTCCACTTACAACTACGCTCAGTTGTTCCTCCGCAAGCTGAACCTGCAGCACATCACAGCTGATCGCACGGTTCAAAGTGTAATCTACTGAATTCATATTTGTAATGTTGATTTTTTTGTGAATTTTTTATTTGTCTAAAATGTGTCACAAATTTTCCATTACCTCTGTGTTTGAAAAATTTCAAATCAAAGTGAGTCCAGTTTTATTAAACAGTTTTTATATCTCAACACCTATGACAGTTAGGGCCGGAGGCAGGATGTTTTCAGGTTCTTCCTCCACCCCATTTCTCATGAACGTGATGAAGTCTATGGGAAAATGTCCCTACTTCTCCCTTGATTTATTAGCTCAGTAAATGTTTTCCTGATGAGTTTATGGTCTCAGTCTCTAGTTTCAAGTATTCAATGCAACATGATGTTCATTTTTTAAATGATGGTCCGTTTAGAGGAAAACAGACCTTAAAGCAGGGGATGAATTAGGGCGTGGCTCCTGTGTGATTGACAGACTGTATCACCCAATCAGGACAGAGTACAGAGCAGGTCAGATCCACCCCCTCACTCCTCCTCAGCTCCACCTTCTCCGCTAAAAATGGTTTTGTGGCTGACGACCAAATTACAAACCAGCAGCTCACACACCAGCGGGTGACGTCATGGTGCGTTGACACACACACGTTTGCCTATTGCTTCCATTGTGTCAGAGGTTTCATTTGATTTTCTTTTAACTCACCTAGTTTTAAATCCACCAGGCCATGAATCTGTTCATTGCCAGTAGTTGATAGTTAATAGGATAACTGGTGAAATTCAGTACATTTTTTTTTTAAGCTTCATCCACATTTTCTTTCACTGGGTCGCAAAACAGTGAAATACAGTGACAACAATGCGCAACAGCTGGTTAAAGGAATCTCATATTGACGGCATCGTGCACACAGGACTCACCCTGGTGGCTTTGTTACTTACGGCTTCAAACACTACACTGAGAATGCCAGTTTTAATGTTGAGCAAACAAGTGAATAAAACACAAACGTCGCATTTAGAAAACAGCACATCTGGACTCACGTGTCCTGTGGTGCCGCTTGTTTGAGGGAGGATGCAGCTCCCAGTTGACTTTGAAAACGAAGGGTCTTGTTTCAATCGGACAGTGACGGGAGGAGAGTGGTGGGTCTGTCTCCGGCTGTCGCTGCCGTTTTGGTTCATGCGGGTGCGGCATTAAGTGGAAAAGGGCTCAGTGAAGGTGAACATAGACTGGAAGGATGAGGGGGGGGGGGTCACTGCTCTGTCACAGTGGCCTTCAGGAAGTCTTTATTGTAATAACTAATTACAATTCTAGAGTGATTGTATGAGCGGAGACTGATCTGAACACCCCAACGGCACCCACTCTTGTCTCTGCCTCTGTGTGTAGACAGCAAATCTACTGTTCTGCAAATTTGTGCTCCCCACGTCTGGCGGCAGCAATTGTTTCAGGTGAGTCGTCATGCTCTGGCTCTGGTAATGGTTCTTGAACACTAGGGTTAGAGCTGAGGTGGATTATGACAGATGGAGACCCTCCCCTGCTCTGCGGACCTGTCTCTGTTTGAACCCCGCACCAGCTCAGTCTTCACTGTCCATCAAAGAGCGTATCTGCTGAAAAATGAGTAAGTCCAGAAATCTAATTGATTTGAGAAGAGCTTTATGAGCTTATTTTGTCTGAATAGTAAAAAGAACAGCTTATTTTGCAGTCGCAACACGACAAATTCAAGCTAAATGCTGAATTAGAAAGCAGTTAAAACAGTATCGCCTTGGGCTGATCTAAGAAGATATCGACAGAGCCATGGCGTTACCCGGCTGACCCCTCTGCTTGGGCTTCCCACCTCTTCCTGGACAAGTTGCAGGCAAAACAAGGACGACTGGCTGAGCCCAGCACACAGTGAGTTACATAGAGCCCTGAGGGTACAGGAGCATGGATGAATCAAGTAAGAAAGAGTGAATAAATAATGTTTGGTGAATCATAGTTGGAGCAGGCCCAGGGATGGACATGGACTACGAATCATCAGAACAGGATGTGTCACTATCAGGCTCTGTGTTACATTCCCTGATGAGAGACCTGAGGGATGAGGGGATGTAACAAAAAGTAAACGTTTCCCGCGTTGGAAGGAAGATCAGGACGCAGGACGCGACCTTAACCACACCGAAACGCAAACGGTAACTAAGAGCTGCGGCTCTCAAACAAAGTAAACCATAGACCAGGGGTGACTCCTGGAGCAGGAGAGGGAGCGACCCCCCTGGGCAGGGGTTGCAGCGCTTTGATAAAAGGCACAGGACTGTAAATGTAAGTGCAGCCATCTACCAGTGCTTTAAATTCTGCTCTGTGCACAACTAACGAAGGGCAGAACATTTTCGATTTGAACTTTTTTTGTTCCCAGCACAACACTGAAGACAGAAAATACAATAATCGTTCATCATTTTGAAAAAAGGGACAAAGGGATGTTTAGTCACCTGGCAACACTGACTAAAACCACATGTATTCATTGTGGCTTAGCCTGACTCTGTGTGTGTGTGTGTGTGTGTGTGTAAAAACCTCCCCTGTCCACTAGTTGTGTTAGACAGGCTGAGGTATAGTGAACAGAGCAGCAGTCAGACCGCATCAGCTCAGGCTGAAACTACAATCCACAGGAGAGAAGGCCTTTACCTCTGCCAACGCTGTGAGGACGATACACATTCACTCGACAGCTCGCAGACTCAAATACATGAGGGAGAGAGAAATGTGCAAAACTAACAGACTGCTGCTGGCCAAGTCAGATTAGGATGCCGCTTTTATGGAATATTTATTCTGATGTTTCACTCTTTCCCATGATCCTGATCTCATTGTACTGACACAACCTAAACTGCCTCCACATCATTAATACAGCAGCTGCAAGGGAACAAAAAAAAAGTCATTGTAATATTATAGTTGTCTGTCATGACACAAGGTGGTGAAATAGTCTACATCCACACACACACGCGCGCGCGCGCACGCACGCACGCACGCATAAAATATCGATAGACATTACAATTTGCAGATGTTCCCTGAATGACTCACGCACAGGCTAGAGATAAAATTGCTGTTGATCTCCAAAAGAAGACGTGTTTGTGGCTTTAAGAAGCAAAAACCACCTCGGTGTAGTTTTACATCTCCTCTCTCAGGAGCTCGAGTAACAACGGGACAGGGAACCAATCGGGAGAGAGGCTTGGAGTCTCTCTTTGGTGGATTGGCAGGAGAGTGGAAAGAAGGTCAAACACGCCCAGCTGGAGACACAAAAACACACTGCCAGGCGGGGTGGGGGGGGACAAACACTGAACACAGGGAAGGGGAAACACCACAGAAACAAAGGGAAAGGACGACCCTAACCCACCTTAACAGGCGCTGTGGATCCTAGCACTATTAATATAGAACCTAGACCTGCTTTATAATCACTCAAGACATACAGTATTGGAGCTTTAATATGCGAGACCTTAAAGTAGTTCATTTGTCTGCTGAAGAATCAGTTTATCTGTCAGCTGACATGTAAGTGGTGAACACACTGACACCGTTAAACGACACCGATGTGTGAAAACTGACGACCTTTCGAATCCCAGTTTAACTTGTAATTAAAAGGATAAAAACCGGCGAACGTGTGAGTCTGTGGAAGCAGTGGGAGTGTTGAAACAAGAGCTGTTTCGGTGTCAATTGTGTCGCGGTTCCTGAGAGCATCTGCACTGTTGATGAGTAAACAAGCGATCGCAACACTTCAAGTGTAAGCAGCGACGCCATTTAAAGTCTCAGTTGTTCATGAAAAAAAGAAGTGAGAGCGACCAAACTTCATCCATGTGACGAAGATGGGGCTATCGCCGTGGCAACTGTGCAAACTCCTCCCCTCGCTGAAGGGGCCACGAGATGTGTTTTCAAGCTAAATCTAGTGGTCCGTGAATCCTGGATGAACTTAGGAAGAAACAGTTTCTTTAAACAGTCGTCGGATGAATTGTTGGTGTATAACGAGATAATTTTATTCCAGGTTTAGACTTGACACCGACATGAATCCATAAAATGCATTGACATGATCATGCTCTCTGACTCTCATCTCGTGGTGCAAAGAAAGTTTGGCTGTTGCTCCCTCTCACCCCCCCACCCCCCCACCCCCCCCCTCTCCCCCG
>CM076661.1:21161101-21189795 GCA_038496675.1 Rachycentron canadum
CCCCCACCCCTCCTGGCTCATCAGCATGCCGACTCGCTCTGCCTCCCAGTGCCTGGCTACGCCCTTATTTGGACCCAAGGTTAGCTCTCTGACATTTTCGAGCTGATTAAGAATTTGCCTGGGCTGTAACCTTTGCGTGGCGTGAATCTGGCTATCATTGCATTAGTGCCTCCATTATCATGCAGTCACATCTAATCTCACCTGGAGCTTGGGGCCTTCCTCATAGATGGGGAGGAAGCTAAAAGCCTTTTAATGTATGTGGGGATCATTTGAATAAAGCTCAGACCTGCAGATAGAGCTGAGGGCGAGGTGTTTAGCTCAGGCCAAATTGAATTAATGTCATTAGAAAGAAAAGATTGCTAATTCCTGGCTGAATTACGCCTCATTTTGCTTCAGTTTAATAAGCTAAATGTGTAAGGAGGCTACATTTAGCTCCACTGAAGAGAAAAGCAGACTCATAAAATATTATATTTCCCCTTGAGTTAGAAATGTTTTATCACATCTGAATCCATCATTACAACAACTGGGTTGTTTTCTTTCTTTCTTTTTTTCAACAAAAAACCACTGCTCTTATTCTTCACCTAAATATCTGCTGTCAGATATCATATATTCTAATTAATGCATTTATTTTATCAAAACCTCTCAAGAGTCTCTCGCATTGTAACAGTAAAAAGCTCTAAATAGAGCTAAAAGAAATACACAAAATGAAATCAATAAATACACGCACATTAGAATCAGTCACATACTTAGAGGCTTTTCCTGTGAAACTTTAGGATGTTTTATTACCAGTACTTGTGACACAGATCGAAGACCTCGAAGAAGAGCCGGATTGGGTTATTTCATGTGTGAGAACAATGTTTTGAAAAGAGAAACTCAGTCTGTGGATGAGTTTAACAGCAAACAACAAGACCCATTAGATCATTAGCCTGTTAGCCCATTAGCCTGTTAGCCCATTAGCCTGTTAGCCTGTGGATACTCCCTCTGATCCCTGACTTGCTCTCGTTTGTTACACAACCTTTAGTGCCTGTTGGCGTTCATAATTGTTTTTGCATTTTGACACAAATAGTGTAGTTATCTCCAGCAGACCAGGGCGATTAAACACTTTATTAATAGCTGTATGATATTTGTTCCACGGAGAGTAGAGTGTATGATAGTTTTGCAGTTGCATGAACAAACCCTGAGCGCGCTCCCTTCGCTGCCTCGTAAACAGCCGATCATATCCCCTGAAATTGGGACATGATACAAGTGGCAAACAGCCAGTTATTTAAAAGATGTATTTTATCACCTCAGCAGCTTCCAACCTTTGGACTGACACGTCTTCATTCATGAGGAAGATCCCACAGGCTCCATGAAACAGTACAAGGACATAATCCACTCAGTGGTGGAGTAAGTTTTTCAGGGTCTTTACTTAACACGGCATACTTTACATAACATAACATCAGTGGACACCTGGGGACTGAGCACGAACTCCCACTGTATCCCGATGATTTACTTCTTTATATTACAGATTCTCACAGGAGTCTGATCAGTTTGGTAAGTTTTCTAGAAATAAGATTAATCTCTCAAAAAGTTAAATCTTTCCCACCAATTTAGTGGCACAAAAGATATAATTTAGTAAATTTTAGATGAGATTTTCTGTCACAAGTACAAACTATAGCTCATCATTTTGAAATTTTTGAAATTTTCAAATCTCTTGTTTCACCTCAGCTCTTTTTGGTGTCCAACCTGAAGTTAACCCAGAACAAATAACCAGTCAAAATGTAGTTAATACACTACTCCCTCAGCAAGAAGTTTAATCCTGCTAGATTTAACAACATTTAAACGCTGGATCAGAAATACACTGAGGTTGTTAAACTTAGAAAAGATGAGATTTGCTATTCATGGTTCTAACAACAGATTATTAAAACTAAGGCAGCTGTTTATTACATACTGTAAAGTTATGTTAGGGTCTGACCTGTTCTGTGCTTTCTCCACCAGGTCACCATTTCTAATCCATCCCCTGCTTAATGGTCTGTTTTCCTCTAAATGGACCATCATTTAAAAAATGAACATCATGTTGTATTGAAGACTTGAAACTAGAGACTGAGACCATAAACTCATTAGGAAAACGTTTACTGAGCTAATAAATCAAGGGAGAAGTAGGGACATTTTCCCATAGACTTCAATACAATCTGACTTCTTTAACAACCAGTGGAGTCGCCCCCTGATGGTCATTAGAGAGAATAAAGGTTTAAAGCTCTTCAGAATTGACTTAACTTTTCAGCCATGGCACCTTCATTTCAAATAAAATTGCGGTCAAGGAAAAACACGCAAGAATCACATTTTTGTATTGAGTGGTGACTTTTTTTTTGCCCATACAATCAGATTATTTCTTATTTCTACTAATGAAGAGCACACACACAGATCCAGGTCCAGACCCAGTGTATACTGAGGGAAAAAAAACCACACTGAATCTCCCAGCACTCTTCCTCTTTCATCTGAAGCACACAATAAATTGTATGCGTTACCAACAAAGATCTGCTCAGATTAGCTCCTCTTTACCTGGCGCAGCTCTTCAGTACAGACATTCCCTTCATACACTCAGATCACTGGTTGCAGGTAACCTCATTACTCATTACTTTCCCTCAACACTTCCTGCACAAATGCACATTAAAAGCCCTCCAGTCGCATAATAATAAAGGATACACAATGTCTTTCCTAATAGGGGTTTAAATGTGAAACAGATATAGGAAGCATTTGTAAGTAGTCTAATGTGATCATACAGAGAGTCTAGTAGAAGAAAACAGTATTTCTGTTTGGAGAAAATACAGCTACAAGAGAATTAGTGTCGATAAAATGTTTTGTTTTTCAGATTTTGGACAGATGCTTTTATCCAAAGCGATATCACTAAGGCTCAGTGCAGAAAGAGACCTTGGAGTATGGTCTAACTATTACATCTGCTGAATAAGTGAAGTGAGATCAAATAAGTAAGTTCATAGTAAGTGCTTGTTAGTTTGTTCCCCCTTTGGTGAAGCGCAGATGAGAACAGCCCAGACCAAAACTGTCTTGTGTGACGAGATCACAGTGCCAGGGGGCCTTCCTTGGAGGAACTCAGTAGCCGAGAGGCCAAGCCAAGTTCAAGTAGATGCCGCAGACCCGGAAATCGCTCTGAAGGCAGCATTAATGACTTGTTTCAGGTGACTATGGGTAGCCAGTGTTGGTCAATGAGGAGTGGGGGGGGGGGGACCAGGCAGGCTGTTGCATTCTGGTCCATCGGCAAGGGTTTCAGTGACCTGCCAGAAGAGCATCGTAGTAGTCGAGGTGAGAGATAACCATGCTTTGGACCAAGAGCTGGGTTAGGCCTGGATGAAATCTGGTTGTTATTGAACATGACAACCCAGGTTTTCTTGAAACCTGGGTTGGAGTAAGAGATGAAGAGGCGATTTTTGATATTGATGTCGCAGTGAAGAGACTGATAGGCTGCATTCAGTCTTAGAGAGGTTTTGTTGAAGGTGGCGTTCCTTCATCCTTTATTACTTACAGATAACCAGTGACAAAGTCAGCCATGTATATTTACTGGAACATGGTTATTATTCAAAGAGCACAGACCTGAATCCAACTCCTGCCAGGGCCTGCACTAACTCATCATCCATAGTTACTACTGTATTATGACATCGAGGCCCAAAACCTCAAGTGACTATTTGACTTGTTATCCCTCTAAATGTTTGCCTGTCCCGCCAAATTAGGTCCTGTACAACACAGGATGGTCCCTGTTTATGTCCTCAGAGTGCTGTGAATGAATGTAATGTCAAGTGAAACCAAACCAATTATTATTATACCAGGTTTATTAATGAGCGTGTCCTGGGACCTCACCTGACAGAACGTACACCACAAAGGCCTCGGTCAAATTTCCGGGTCCAAGGTCTGCTCCTGACTTTGCAGCCTTTGTCTGCATGTTATCCCTACGCTCTCACTCTGACTTTAATGTCTCTCTCTGTCACTGTGGCATCAGAATTAAAGAAAGGGATATAGATACAAGGCTGAATGGGAGACAGAGTATCAGTGACTCAGCTTTGTCTCTGGCAACGATACAGCTATTTCAGTTGCACGTGGACGTCTTGATCTTCAACAGCAGACGGCACAGTGTGAGTGGAATCACTCAGATCCTTATACCCAAGACTTCTCCTGAGAGCTGTGTCATTACTAGTTTCCATATGCTGCTGTACTGTAGCCTACATTGTCGTCTGTTCTTGTCAATATTATACAATAACCAATCGATCGTGATGAATTTTGAATTTCTGATATCTTCTGCATTAATGTAGATTTGCAACTGAATGATGGCCTATTTTATTAATATGACAATGCATATTATTAATGTTCATTGGTTTTTGTATTGTCAAATTCTGTTACTTTAGTAACATAACGGGGGATGTTATAGCTTACGGTGCTAAGGAACACTCCGTTAAAGTAGTTAGGAACCATGCCTGACAACCACTGCTACAACACACTGACTGTACACCAGAGTGTTTTCGAACAGGAAGCAGAGGGAGCAGGCACAAACAGAATAAAACCCCTAACTGTATAATGGTTTGCAGCAGGGGGGCAATGTGCACTCCGCCGCTCTGAAATGTAAACTGTGCTCAAAGGTTGTGCCGCGTGACAAGGGGAAAGTGCCTTCTTCCAGGACCGGGTGGGGTCACAACCCCACCCTCCCCCGCAGCATCGGCCTGTCTGTGATTTAGATCCAACACATCTCCCCCTGGTGCCTCTCCATCGCCTCTGAGCCGAGGCCGACCGAGACCACGAATCAAAGCCTCTGGAGCTGCTCCGTTGTGTTTTACTCTTTTGTTGGCTGAGCCCTTTTTTCTGGTTCTTTGCACTTTTTTCCATATCCCACAGAGACATGAAAAATAATAATTTAGAAAAATAGGAAGAAATAAAGCAGGAAGTAGAGCATAATAGATAAAGAAAACGTCTGTCAGGTTGATATTATCCAGACTATGGCAGCTAAATAGGAGTTTTCCGTAATTTATCAGTTCAAAAGTGCTCCAAAAGTGTAATTAACAAAATGACACTATAATGAGTTTGATTGCAGATTGAAACTAAGTGGTCATCATAGTTGTACATGAAATAATACATGTACATGTACAATACAATGGTCATGCAGTCAAATGGTCCATCAAATGAGCTGATAAAAAAAAAAAGAACAATAATTTATAATCACTGATTTATTTAACTGCGGACAGAGCTGGGCAAGCTGTTTCCCTCTGCTTCCAGTCTTTATGCTAAGCTAGGTTAATGTCCACACTGCAGCTCTGTAATAAAACATGAGAACTCAGAGAAAAGGCCAATAACCATCTTTCCTGAACAGTAAAGCTTTTCCCTTGATGACATAAGACAACATGATGCTTAAGACAGGACACAAACATATTTTATTTATCTACTGAATTCATCAAATACATGCGCACTGAATTTGTGCGCCTGGGCATGGAGTACGATCTCAGCTCACATATCACTGTTTATAAACGCACCATTTTAAGCAAACTTACTATTTTAAACTGTTTTATACTGTAGGCTGTACCTGATCCTTGTCTATTCTTTGTTTTTAGTTTCTGGGTATTTGTTGGATTTGCAGTGACACTTTTACAATGAACAATATACTGATAAATACATTATATTTTAGATGTTTAAGGTTGTGTTTGAGGCCTTGGATTGGGACAAAACCCAAGGAGCTCATACCGAGGTCTTTCAACCTACTTGTGACTTGCACAACAGCTCAAAACAAGAACAAAAACCCTGCTTAAAACATCACCCATCTCTTTAAGCGCGACATGTCCCAGTGAATGATGCCTCGAGTCAGCGAATGAGGGGAAAACAGAGCAGTTATTACGGTACAATCTGACTGACTCGCCCCCTGACGGTCATTAGATAGAATGGAGGTTTAAGGCTCTTCAGCACTGGCTTCACTGAACTTACAGTTCGGTCTATAAACAGGATGTGACTTGGTTAGACTTGGTACAGCTAATATCCCAAAATGCATCGCACAAAAATTAGCAACAACAGCAGAGATCCTGAACCAGGCTCGGAGTTGTAACAACCCCCCCTCCAGGGATTTATGGTATCACTTCATTAAGTTTTGATATTTTTCAGGCGAGAAATGACCATGGAGATGATGAACATGTGTCAGTTTACTCAAATAACATCGGTGAATGCCGTCGTCCTGGTGGAAAAGTGTTATCTCTGCAGCCCTTTGGTCATTTACCGACAGCCTTGTTGTCTTTGTGGACATGTGATAAAATTCTGATGACCTCTAATTTGAGGACGTGAAATTAAAAATACTTGACCTCCCGTACAGTGCTTCTGGTACCACCACATAAAAAAAAAAACAAACAAAAAAAACCCCCAGAAATTCAGAGAGGCAGTGTGGTTCAAAAGAAATTTCGTTAGATTTTATATATGTATTATATGTCAGAGATGAGATTATTTTGTCACAGTAACCTGTAATCAGTGTAACCAGCGCCAAGCTGAGCTGCTGTGCCATGGAGAACGCACTGTCCCACGTAAATAGTGTCCTGGTCCTCAGGAGTCTGGACTCCTGACTTCCAACTTCCAACTATACAGGACTCCAAACTCCTGTATTGTGAAACAGCTGGCCTCATCCGCAAAATGTTTCAACATGTGTTCCAACCCTACACGTTTTGAGGGGTTAGGGAAGCAACATATGCATATGTGGTACTTTGGCAAGGTGAGCCTTTAATTGTTCAGCGAGCCCAAAAGTTCGAATGACGATAGCTGGACAATGGAAAGAGAACACAGAGAGGAGGCCGGCAACGAAAGAGAAGAGCAGCGAGCGACGCCAAACCATAAAACAAGCAAAACATAAGCAGCATCCTTCTCCCTTTGTGGAGGGGAAGACCAGCTCCAGCAATTATACGCCACATAATTAGAAGAGTTTCATCCAAGCATCGGACCGATCAAGACACAAGGCACAAGTCATCATACACATGAATGAATGACACTGGTCCATTGACTCCCTGTGGGTTTTGTGGTTCTTGCTGTGAAAAAAAAAATCAAAAGCACATATATCTGTCCTCCATGAGCCCAAGTGCTCTTATCTTCAAGCTCTCCTTCAAATGACTCTGATTAATGTTGAAAGTTCAAAGTTGAGAGATACAGTGACTCCTATCTTCCTCACTTGTCTTTTTTTTAATTTTTTTTTTTTTTTATTTCCTCTGTCACATTTCTGATCCCCTTCAGTCACTGAGAGATAAATTACCCTGCTGCTCTGTCCTGTTCTCTCCGGCTGCTCGCTTTCATCTTTGTTGCTTCTTTTGTAGAAAGAGGCTGCATGTGTCTTTTAGATGGGAGCAGGCAGGAAAAGCGTGTCCACATAAAACAAACAGCAGATTTTGTATCTTGGGAAGCGTCTCTCTCTTCATCTGTGATTCTGCCTGTGGGATATGTGAGCAATCTTAAAAAGGTATCTTCACTGAGAGCACGTTGGTCTTTTCCTCCAGTTGTGTGTTTGTATCAAGTGGCAACGTCGCCCATTGGTTTGTGAACTGCTGTTTAGAAGCCTTGAGTTTGTAATTTGTCTGTAAGGCATCTTGTTTTTTTACTTCAACCAGAAGAAACTAGGTCACCGTTCCTGGACTGCGCTGCGCTCAGCAGAAGCCTCCAGATTGAAGTTTGCCAGAAACCAACACACACGGACCAGTGCACGCTTTTTCACTCCCACCACCCACTGGAACAGAAACCTGGGGTCATCAGGACCTCACACCACCGGGCAGACAGCGTTCCCTCCAAGGCGGAGGGGAAAGAAGAGGAACACGTGCACTTACAAGAGAGCACTCACAACACGTGGCCTCCATCAAGTGAAGGCGGTGACACAGTCTTCGGTTTGTACGAGCGAAGGTCGTTGCTGCAGGTCACTGGACGACATGGCCGCGGCACAGCCAGCTGTTGCTGGCAGAGAGTGCGAGGCTCACATTAGAAAAATGAAGCCGCCTGCCGCCGCTGGAAGCAGATGTTGGGAGGCAAAGAGGATTATCAGGCGAGGAGCCGGGCTCTCCGCTGCGCCTGTTATCTTCACCATCACTGGAGTATTATTGCTCCTGACAGAATGTCACTTCCAGGTCTGACATATTACCCCAACCACGGGCCCCTGAAGTGAGATCACTATTTGTTTAGGCTGGTTCTTGAAAACTGGATCCATCAGATCAGTTTTCCACACGGATACGTAATTCTTTGCATGTGGAGGAGAATCAAGACTCGCATCAGTCTGAAGCTGTTCAAACCATATTTTACTTTGGAAATTAAAATGATCATCTTAATAATAAGCTAACTGCTTCACAAAACAAAATAAAAAATTAAGCATGAACAACAGAAAACAAATAAAAAAAAACTGTTACTACAGCATTGCGGAGGAAAAACAAAATGAAAAATAAAAATTGCGCATGAATAAAATTAAGATTCGACTGATCAGAAGAAGAGCACAAGAACAAAAAAGATTCAGGGGAATGACTTTGTTTATTAATAATAATAATAATAATAATAATAATAATAATAATAATAGGCTTTAATTGATTGAATTCAGACCCTGGGGTCTCACAAAACACACCTATGAAAATGTGTTTTTAAGAGGGATTTAAAGGAGGATAAGGAGCTCACGAGGCTAATCTCCCCAGGGAGGCTGTTCCAAAGAGTGGGGGCCTGAGCACAAAAGGCCCTTGGTCTTCAATGAAGAGAAACTAAAATGATTAATGTGCTCTCTTTTTCAGTTGTGGCTGCTCCTGTAATTCCTGGAGACTCTGTTCAGGTCAGACATGTATAGAGAGAGTTACAGGAAATGAAAGCATGTACGACAGCCGACAGATTTCTACTCGAAAAGGCTGGAGAGTCTCCTGAGCTGGAAAAAAAAAAAAGACTGGCTAACTATGTTGACGTGCTTGTTGAAGCGGAGGTGGTTATCAAAGGGGACACCGAGGTTTTCATAGCTATTTGCTGTGTTTTAGGACAGACATCCCAGGTGTGTTGAGGTATAATTGTATCAGCCAGTATCAGCATCAGCATCAGCACCAGTACCACCTCAGCACCGTCAATATTTAGCACACAAAGTTCTGGCCCATCCAGGATTTGAGGGCAAATGATAAAGTCAATGAGTGAGACTCAGTGGGGTTAAAAGAGACAATTGAGAGTCATCTGCATAAGGAGTCTCCAGATGGCAGAGACCAAGAGAGGCTGCATCATAACTTGAATTGTGACACAGCATATTTGAATTCTTGAACATATGATATGATATGATATGCAGAGCAGCTGATTTTTACTATAACCCATATTTTTGTTGCCAGGCGACACCTGGAGTTAATCGAGTTATTATTGTAACCATGATGACAAAGACAAAAGCCAAATGACCATCTTTACTAAACCGAACCAAGACATGACTGTTATCCCGGTAACCATAATAACAGGTATCGCTCTTATGGGTCGTATCAGAGAGTTGGGATTTCAAGGTCAGGAAAATACCAGACAACTTTGTGTTTTTGTATGTATATTCCTTTTTTGGAGTATAGTTTTAGCACCTTTGCATCATTGATAACTACCAATATTCCTTCATTGCATTAGCTCAGCTGATGGAGACAAATGGCAGAAGCACTTTACAGACCTAGACCTTAAAGGTTTGCAGTTAAGTGTTCGTGTCTGTGACAGAGAGAGACCAGAGACCACCATACATGTCCAGTCAGGTCTGATCAGTCAAAGGACACTGCGGTGTCAATCGGCGTCCTGCTGCTTGTCCCTGTGTGTTTGTCCTCTGAAAAAACGCAAATGAATAATTCAAGGTCATCTCCATATCGTCAGGTCATCAGGTCATTTCCATTTTCAGTGGGTGGAGGTGTGTGTGTGTCTGTGTGTGCGTGCGGCTGTGTGTTTTATTATCAGCAAAGATGAGATTACAGTTTTGTGTGAAAGAGGAGAGAAGGCTCAGACAAAGCGAGGCCTCGGCTGCCCCCTCTCCATTTACTGGCTGTCCTTGGGGTGAAGTCAGTCAGTCTGGCCGACTGAATGTGAGGCCCGTCTGCACAACAAAGGTATCAGTTTCAGTCAGAGGTGGCCGTCAACGTGTCTGCTTAATGACTTTGACATTGGCATGGACACTCTGCCAGGACAGAGCCCGAGAGGAAGCGCTCGCAGCACAGCGTTTAAAGATGACAGGTCTTTCCATGCTGTCAATCACAGGACCAGCTACTGTCTGGACAGGACCTACAGCAGCGTTACCATACACTGTGGGTTCATATACATGGTGGTTCATTTGTCATTATCCTTGGGAGTAATGCGTACAGGTACATCTCAAAAAATTTGACTGGAAAAGTTTTTGAAAAGTGAAACTTTCATTTACTCTGGATTCTTCACTCAGAGTGAAATATTTCAAGTTGACTGGACAATCAAACACAGCAACGTCATGGTCAGCACCAGTCGTACAAGTTGTGGCTCTCTGGTGCTGAGTCCTGCTGGAAAAGGAGACGGGCGTCTCCACACAGCTCGTCAAGCAGATGAAACATGAAGTCTCGACGCTGCGTTGACTCTGGACTTGATCAAGCACAGTGAACCAACAGCAGCAGATGACATGGACCCAAATCATCACCGGCTGAGGAAACTTCACATTAGACTTCAAGCAGCCGGGACTCTGAGCCTCCCCACTCTTCCTCCAGACTCCGGGACCTTGATTTGCAAATGAAATGAAAATGTACTTCCATCTGAAAAGAGGACTTTGGACACTGAGTCCAGCCTCACAACAGCTTTATTTTAACAGACGCACATCCTGCACACAAACCAGTTAGTTTTAATGAATTAGTGACAGAGAACATGGCTCAAATTAGTTTTGCAGTTAAGTGGAGCACGCTGAGAGCAGAAGGAACATTTCCCGTTCTCCCCCGTGTCGGCGCTGTTTTTATGTTTGTGTTTATGGGCTGAATTTGAAAATACAATCAGCAACAGCAGCAGCAAATCTGTTTTTCTGTTTTAGAAAGCCAAGGCAGCAGACTGATTAAGTTCAAGTAATAAAGTTAGTGGAAACAATGTTTAGTAACTGTTAAATCCTCTACATTTGATGAGACGTCAAAGTTAATCTGCTCCTTAAACGGCCTAATCTTATTTTCCTGCTTCACAAAGAACAGAATGGGTCCGTCCTCCCGTAAGAAAAAAAACAAGCCCGCAGGTCGCCTGTGCAACAGCTTGTTATGACCCTGAGTGATGCTCTGTTACTTGACCTTCATGGCTGTAGTAATTATGACGGGAGCAAAGGAGGAGTTCTGGAGGTGTAGAATAAATAATGAGGTCCCCAATTATGAGGTTGGGATGGATGCAGAAACAGAGGACTTTGTCAGTGTTGTTTTTCATCCATGACTGTTCCATAACCGTAACCTCCTGTTTTGTTTTTTTTTATTGACACCGAGACAACAAAGGTCCTCCACCTTTAAGGGAGTAGGTTAATTACTTTAACCAAAATCAGGGACAGGTCTATGATTTTTTTAAAGGGGGGTCAGACACAGAAAGGTGGAACGTTTAAATAACGTGAAAAAAAATGTTGGAGAGTCTCTGGAGCCTCCACGTGAGTCACTTCGATTGGTGCGTTTTTATTTTGGGGCTGCAGTTCAGACTTTTGACCGTAGCACAGTGTAGCCACAGTATCTTATTGGTTTGACCAGTGGAACATGGGCCTAAGTGGTTATATCATCTACAGTACATGTAACAGACCAACACCTTTGTCCTACTTTCATGCACCATCAAATTTATCTAAATACTTTTAAATACTTTTTTTTTTTTTTTTTTTTTAAGTTCATGGCCTCTGCCTCCCAATAGTGTTACTGTATTGCCACCTTTGCGCACTTTATTTATTCCTACAGCAGCGCAATGCTGGTGCAGTGGTTCCTCCACATCAGTGCTGCATGCATAGAATTAAATACAAATCATTTGGTTAATATTAAAGCTGTAATTTGTTAGTTTTGGTTCAGAAAACAATTCTGCTACTACATAATGGGGGCTTTCGGGGTGCCCAATGAGATTATAGAGGCGGCCTGTGCCACTCCTTTAGCCCCACTCATGCTTAAACTTAACCAAACTGTCACCACTCCCCAACTTTAAGATGGCTGATATTAAGGTTTCTCTGCTGCTGCTGCTGCTGCTGCTGCTGAGCGTTGTGGTTCAGCAGGTGACGGTGGTTGTCACTGAAAATGTAACCGCTGAAGATCTTGTCAGGTGAAAAGAGTTTTTTTTTTTTTTTTTTTTTTTCTCTTTGAGCAGAGTTATCATCTTCAGGCCAGATGGAGGTTGCAGTGAGTCACTACCAGAAAGTAATGAGACAGGTGAGAGTTAGCTGCTTAGGACGCCAACCTCAGTAACATTTAACATTGGCGTTTATTTCAGCTGAGGGTGAGTGGGGGGACGAAGCTGGAAGGGAAACAGCTGTCAATGCAAAAACATTAGATGTAGCAATAGCTGAATTTAGGCCCTGATATGCTATCTGAAGGTTGTGACATGTGACTTATGGTGATTCAAGTCGGAGGAAAATGAACGAACGTCTAACGAGAGCAGAGGTTCTGTTGATGCCACAAGCCTCTGATCACAGCTCTTTAAACACTCTGGAGGATGAATGTGTTGATGGACAGCAAATTTGTCCATCACGACAACAGAGAGGATCCTGAACATGGCCCTCGGGGCTCTAGCTTGGTTCTGATTACGCTCAGAGTGATGGATTCACTGATTCAGTCCTAACCTTGGACGCTGACCCGCTGAATGATCTGCTCTGTACTGATCGTATCAAAAAGATTTGATATTTACTCACTTACTCATGTCCCAATGGAGCCGGGCTTACCATGGCAGGACTCTGTGCTCACCTACCGAGGGGTGCGTCTGCCTGTCTGTCCATTACAAGTTACCTCAGACAATGGGCTCTGTTGTAACAATGGTAGATCTTACACCTGCTGCTTTAGTTCACATAGACTATAAAGACACAGCTTTTAATTTTAGTCCACACGACACTGATGACGATCACAATCAATGTATTTCAAGCTCTGGAAGAGCTGAGCCAGTCACAGTGAAGCATGACGCCAGTGGCTTTAGAAATCACGCTGCTGTGAAGGGAGGTGTTATTTAAACCCAAAGCTCCACAAATCTGGTGCCACGGGAAAATAATTATTAGCACAGAGATAATATCGTTACGTAATGATAGAAATGATGAATAATAAACTGGTGCGCTGAAGCCATTCATATACCACTGCCTCAAACAGCTTGAGCTCGAAGCTCAAGGATGCAAGCCAGGAGACTGCTATTGTGAAGATTTGTGGCAAACATTACCATCAGACGAGAAATCCAGAGCCATGTAATTGCAGACAACATCATTTTCAGCGGCATTCACCAGACGGGTTTATCTACATTGGACCATGTATCACAGCGCAACCAAATCCGGAAGAAACAGCTCTGCAGCGATGAGTCTGTCAAAACTCAGAGGGTTAAAGAACAACTATGAATATGTGCAATTAAGAGCTATACTGTTAATTGACACCTTACAATACTGTGAACTAGTGCATTGCTGCTTCACTATAACAGCTGGTTGCTGGTGCATTTATACTGTCGCTGATGAGCTTGGCCTTAACTCGGCCTAAATAAAGAGACAGTGACAGAGCATTGTTGGCCACCGTGACTTTTTAATGTCCTTGGAGAGCACGGAGGGAGTATTGCCATGTGCCAGCAGACCATCCTCCATCACCATGCAAACTTTAAAAGTTTAGTCATTACATTCCCGGAGATATGTGGCATCACTGCAGACCGACCACAATTTAACCCTGCAGCCATACAGCTGGTCATCTACGCCGCCGATATTTGTTTGAAGGTAAGTTGTGACATCAGGTGACAAAAATATCAATGTCAGGGAAATGTCCCGTGCATCATATTGATGTGAAATGCTGACGTTGACAGTTTGCTGGTTTTAAGTTGTGTGGTCCGTCTCATGACATCCGAACATATGAAATAACATTTTTTAACGTCACAATTGTCAGTTAGTGATTGAAATTTTACTTTTTATAAAGACAACAAGCCAAAAGGTTCAGAAAATGTGTCTCAACAATCAACAGCAGCAAATCCACTGGCTTTTGATTTGGTTCAGGTTGCCAGATTAGACAAATGCAACCTGGCAGCCCCAAAAGTCACTTTCAGGGGGAATAAAGAGGCTCTATCTGTGGCGATGCGTTCACGGTCACCTGTCAGTCAGAGTCAGTACAGGCAGGGTGATGGTACCTGACAGCTCAGGAGTTCACCCAGAAATGGGTTGTTTGTCAGCACTTAATGCACCATAAATCAGCCGTCACCAACATACTGGTGACACTGGGGTTCAACACATCTTTGAAGTTTGTTCCCTATTGTTAGAGTCAGTTATGAAACTTATCTTTATTAAACCGTGATTCTTCATTTTCAACCACATCCTCCTGAGTTTTATCTTTAGCTAAATATTGTCTGTGTGGTTTTCCTTTGTTTTCCTTTTTCAGGGTCAAATCTTTAGATTGCGTTGGTCCCTGCGAGGTTTGATGTCTAAACCTTTGAAGAAGATTGCGTTTTTGAGTTTTTACTTATCCGGTAGAAATTGAAGTGACTGGACCCAGTCAACCCTTCAGTGACCCCTCAATGCCAGATAGCATCAACTACACTGACTGTGAGACATGAGTTCCCAAGTTACATGTTAACAGCTATCAGTTTTGAGTCTTATGTAAAAAATACATAAATTATTAACAACTACTCACTAGTTATTATTGACAAATAGCAGCTGTCACAGCTTTAGATATGGGATATCTAATTAATTAGATATAGTTACATTTTGTAATAAAGTCACTGAACCCACAATGTAGACACAGTAAATGAAGTATAAAAAGTTTATCTGCACAATTTTGGAATGATAAAATAGGAGTAGGAATAGGAGTGAGGTCAGTGAGTCAGGTGAGGTACTTGCTCTAAACAGAGTCTTTATCTGAGGAGGAGAGGAGCTGGCTGGGGGTTTGGTGGAGTCCCCAGAGAGTGGACATGAGTCCAACAGGCGGAGCGGTAGTAGGGTTGGTAGGTAGTGGTAGGCAGGTTGTCCAGAGCTTGGGCTTGTGGCTGGAGCAGGGGATAGCAGATTTCAGCAGAAACCAAAATGAACAAGGAGAATGACACATTTACCCCATTAGAAAACTAAAAATTTTATAATTATACACAAGATACCCATTCATCCATTCATCCGTCCAACCATTTCTGTCAAGCAGGTCAAGCAAAATAGTAAAGTAAAACAGACCTTCCTCTCCCCAGTAACATTATCCAGCTCTTGCTGGCGGATCCTAAGGAGTTCCCAGGCCCGATTAGAAATATATATTGGATACATAATCTATTTTAGAAATATAATCCCTCCAGTGTTATCTGGGTCTACTGTGAGGCCTACTACCAGTTAGATGAGCTCATGACAATAGGTGAGGTTTGGAGCTTTGCCTTCGAGCTCAAGTCCGAGAGTCTGGTCCAACGCCCTGCATCAATCTGTCAGTCAGTGATGGTCACTAACCTTTATACAACATTTATCATATTTATCACCCAGCATGGCATCAGCGCTGGACCCCAATGTTTACTTTCTGTATGGAGATGGATGAAAACACTCTTTGGCTCTGATGCAGTCAGAGGCTGAACTCTAACAAGTGAGTTCAACAGAGATGCTGTTGACAATTTGTTGAGTGAACCCAGAAGCAGCACCTGCACACGGAGGAATCTCATCGTGGAGAAGAATGTGTTTTCAGAGGCACAGAATAACCCAAGTTTGATCCAATCTTCAATCACTTTATAGCATTTTTTATCTCTGCGGGATCCACACAGTGGGACAGACAACAGAGTCCAGACCTGTCGACTGTAGGACATGCAATAACATGAAACCTGCAGCAACAAAGGATCAGACATGGAAGATTCGGCACTGGGAGAAGTGCAACATCTAAGTTTCTGGGCTTGTTCAGAACATTTTTATTCATTGTTAGATCTTTGGTTTAAAATATTGTTTAACTTTAAAGTTTGATGCTACGCGTCAGGAGGGAACGTTCCCAGAATAGTGTGATATCAGGGCCAGAAGTTTTCTTTAAGTCACAGTTAGTGGCCTTTAGGGCTACTTCGTGATGCAGTGTGATGTGTAACAATGAGAGATGAAGCAATGTGCGACGGGTTTTATTACGACAGGGATTTCATCAAACTCTTCAGTTTCGATTGGATTTAAAAAAAAACGGCGTTACACAGGTTTAGCTGGCTGCTGCAAATCACATTGGTTGGATAGATCAATGTATACATAAATGCATATCCCCAAATACTTTAATAAAAATAACAAGAGAAAACAATTAACATGGACACACAGGATTAGAACGGTTTTGCTGTCAGGACCGGACGCATTGTGTTTTCAGGTTGTCCGTCCGTCTGCATGTACTTCTGATATTAATATCTCAGTAACATCTGGAAGGGACTTTGGCTCACTTATTCATTTGGACTCATGGACGAACTGGTTGGATTGGTTCTAACTCACAAATTCATGCCCTAATGACGGCACAATTTGGTCCAAATATCTATGGAGGATGACGAGGTCAACTTCACTGTGAAATAATCTTCTGCCAAAATACTTCTGGCTGTCATTCAATGCTGTAACTCAGTAAGGGAAGATTGGGATCATATTTCCTGCGACTAGACTGGTAGATGGGGTCACAACCAAGTAACCAAGTGACCACCATGACATCACCCACCGGTGCACTGTTGTTTTGAAGCCTCCAGTCTGTAATTTGTCTGTCACCATCTCGTTTTTTTGTTTTTTTAAACCAGAATAAACCATATTTTGTGGAGAAGGTGGAGCTGAGGAGGAGTGAGGGGTGGAGCTGAGCTGCTCTGTCCTCTTTCCTGATTGGGTGGTACAGTCTGTCAATCACACAGTAGCCACGCCCTAATCCATCCCCTGCTTAATGGTCTATTTTCCTCTAAATGGACCATCATTTAAAAAATGAACATCATGTTGTATTGAAGACTTGAAACTAGAGACTGAGACCATAAACTCATTAGGAAAACATTTACTGAGCTAATAAATGAAGGGAGAAGTAGGGACATTTTCCCATAGACTTCAATACAATCTGACTTCTTTAACAACCAGTGGAGTCGCCCCCTGATGGTCATTAGAGAGAATGAAGGGTTAAGGCTCTTCAGCATTGGCTTCAACATCCACTTTTATAAACAGTCTGTGTAATGAACTAGTTGCTACATCTAAGGCCCCAAAAGGTTCTGGCTGGAACTGCCTTGCACAGCTTCCAACCTCATGTTGGGCTGCCGTGATTGAATATTTACATAACTGATATGAAATTTAGATTAATTTATAAACAACAAGTTTACAAAAAAAGAGAAAATGTTTCAAAATCCAAGCTGATTTCTTCAAACACATCAATTCACAGTTAAAAACTGAGAAAAGATGCAAATCCTCATCTGTGAGAGGAAAGAGTGAGAATGTTTGACATTTTTCTCTTAATTTTACAGTGACAGATTGATTTAATAACTCAACAAACTGACAAATATGACAATCAGCATCAAAGAAACAAAGCTTAGAAATGAAAGATACAGTAAAAGCTGCATAGAGCAATTTCATTCAGTATGCTGAACTACGTCAAATTCATTGTCATGTGGGCATCTGAAGTGACTGAGTGATGTTGACATGAACAGTGACAGCAGTAACACGCTAAGCCCTGCAGTTTTGTGTCTGCGCGCTGCTCCATTTGAATGGACAGCAGAATACCGCATTCATTGGATTCCAGCTCGTTCCACAGGCGCAGACTTCAGAGGGGCATGCACACTTTGACTGTGCCTTTTGATATGCCCCGCAGATCCCACATCTCTTAATCCAGCTGTAAACAATGTAAACACCAAGCATTCATCAGGCGACAGCGTGGCTCCTGCATCCCTGCATCCCTGCATCCCTGCATCTCCCGGGAGAGGCTTTTCAGGGCCTGCGTTTCAAGTCTGCTTCCTCTCACAGCAACTGCTCTGCCACTCGTCCGCAGAGAACGATAGCAGGAGAAACTAAATTATTCATCGCATTCAAAGCGGGTGACGTTCATTCAGTATTATTTGCAAAAGAGAACAAGCCGTTCAAGGGCTTATAAAGACAAAAACAGGCCAAATCTCTGTGAGAGACGACTCAAATTTTACATTTGCATAATAGTTTAAACACTGAGTGTGATCCTGCAGGACAGGGACTGCCAAACTTCCAACAGCAGTCGAGTGCATGTTAAATGAAAAAGCTGGTCAGGTGACAGAGCTGCTGCAAGTTGCCCAACCGAGCGGGTCTTTGTTGTCTTTTCAAAGCAAGACGAGAGGCAGACTGCTCACCTGCCAGCCCACAGCAGAGCACAGCAAACAGTAAACATCACTTCCAAGCTGAGGAGATTGTCACTTTCCTTCCTCTGCTTAATCTTCAGTTTCATCTGCCGGGGAAAAGCAGAGCAGCTTCTGAGGAGAATCTGAAAATTAAAATGCAGTTTGGAGCCACATGAGGCCTCAATAAACGATCTCGACAAGAGCGCACGCTCACATTTCATGCTTGGAGTCCTATTGATGCCTGGACATCCTCTCTCATGGAACAAGGTAATGGCAGACTCCTGGGAGAATCTAATGGAGTAGAAAGGCCTCAAAATTCAGTAAAGCACCAGCTGATGGAGCCGACCCGACGCAAGGTGTTGGGTGATTTTCTGAAAAGGAAGAGTTGGCTTTACTTCACATAGAAAACCACACAGATAACAGCTGAATAAAAAAAAAAATAAATAAATAAATCAGTCTTGACTGAACCATTAACACTAACAAAAAAGAAAAAAAAAAACACGCACAATGATAGGAAAGGATGATTGGACAAAATGACCTTTACACCTTCTCTTTCCCTACAACAGTCAACAGTAGTTAATACACACTGTCAGGAGAGGGAAAATATTAACATTTTTACATCTATTCATATTGGTTAATTTACAATAACAACTATAAACCCCCCTTAAACCTACCATCAAGGCACTATACGGTATGCTGCTGTTGCCCCTAAACCCTCCTAAGTGGGCTGTAGCTAGAAACTGATGACTGACAAATAGTGTACAGATAATCTGCACGTGAGGCATTCATGGAACAATGGGAAATTGGGTCGTCTGTCATCACTCACTACTCGCTCTGTGGTCCACTGTATGGTGAGTTTGTTGTTTTTAGTGCTGTCTGACTGTAAAGTAATAATTATTATTCCCCATATATTGGGCTCATAGTATCCCACAATGCATCATTATAGATGGTGTACAGACTGTTTATAAAAGTGAATGTAGACTCTGGGTCCGTAAAGTGAAGCCAGTGCTGAAGAGCCTTAAACCTTCATTCTCTCTAATGACCATCAGGGGGCGACTCCACTGGTTGTTAAAGAAGTCAGATTGTATTGAAGTCTATGGGAAAATGTCCCTACTTCTCCCTTGATTTATTAGCTCAGTAAAGGTTTTCCTCATGAGTTTATGGTCTCAGTCTCTAGTTTCAAGTCTTCAATACAACATGATGTTCATTTTTTAAATGATGGTCCATTTAGAGGAAAATAGACCAGAAAGCAGGGGATGAATTAGGGGGTGTGGCTACTGTGTGATTGACAGACTGTACCACCCAATCGGGATAGAGTACAGAGCAGGTCAGCTCCACCCCTCACTCCTCCTCAGCTCCACCTTCTCCTCCATGATTTCTTCTGTTTTCAAAAAACCAAGATGGCGACAGGCAAATTACAAACTGGAGGTTGTTCTCAAACCGGTAGGTGAGGTCACAGTGAGCTGACAGTTACTCTCAGTAGTGACTCCATCAGTGACTCCATCAGCCAAGTTCCAGGAAATATGGCCACAATCTCCCCTTACTGAGTTCCAGCATTGAATAACAACGTGGTGGGTTGATGTTTGTGTACAGCCGATGGCTACTAACCAGGCCATGTTTACCTTGATGCATTGCATCCATGCTAACAGAATGAGCTCATTATAAGTTTTGACTGAGCAAATGATTTTGGACACAGCAGTTGTCTGCGCGTGAGGCATTTAGGGAACGTTGGTACCATCTAACATCCGACACACTCTGCATAGGGGACATCTGGGGCCTCTGCCATTAACTTTTCTTTACATTTAGTGACCTAAATTTAACCAAACCGTCATCAATGAAGTGGCACATCAGAAAACAATAAGAGTCCTGAGTTCTGACCTTTAATGTAAAAGATAAAGGAAGCTGCCTCAGGTCTAATCATCCAGCAGAATGATGAGTAATTACCACACACACAGTGTCTTAATGTTGAGAAATATGATCCTAAATATCATTTTAGCTGTGACTGTGAAGCCCTTCCTGTTCTTCTGTTAATGGAGCATGACAATGATTCTGTTTGACTGAGGGCCACCAAAGACAAAGCTAAGCTTTAACCTGGTAATTATCCACCCTGAAATGAAAATCCCCCCACAGCTAATGGTGTTCATTTCTATTTTAGCATTTCTTAGATGAAAATGAATCGGTGCCAGTTTTCACTCTTCCTCCTCAGTGTTTCTCTTTTCCACTGCACATCATGCAACATTAACATGATGCTGACTGATGCTCTTTAATCGGATGTTCATGGATTAATATGTTTTGCGTGTGCTAATTCCATTTTTCTTTTCTTGCCCCTCAAACGATCCCAGATAAATCACAACCAGGGTTTTTACACCGCTGCCTTGTAATTCATATCATTTCCCCATAATCATAACTCATGCTGTCGCCATAATTAGTTAACTGTGTTTAATCACACGCAAAATTGATCCCTGGATAAGTAATGTTTCTAGAAATCCCTTCCCAACTGTGATTCTGCGGCCCATGCATTTATAACAGCGTCGTGCTAATGACTGTGCTCGTGATGACAGCGGGAGGTCCGGGTATGAGCTACTCTCATGTCCCGGCGACACAGCAACTCAATACAGTCCTCGCTCTTTATCAAGAATTCCCTTTGCCTTGTGCCGCACACCTCTGAGGGAGACAACTGGGCGACGCTGGCACAGAGAGAGGCCTGCATTTCATTATGCCTGACACAGCCTCCCATTCCTCTTTCATTCCCCTCTGCTTCTTTTCCTCCCCGTCTTCCCCTCCATCTCCTCTCTGTGTCTGCTGGTATCAAAACATTCAGAAGTCTAATTAATTAGTCCCGTAAGACCTGGACAAGTCAGAGATAACAGGCGCGACTTCCCCCTCACGCCCAGACTGCTGCTTAGTTTTGCAGATCTTGTGATGCTGCAACTTCCTCAGCTGAGGCCGTTTCCCTCTGTCTCTTTGTCTTCAGTCAGACACATGGACTCATTAACCGTTCTGAACCCCCCCCCCCCCCCCCCGCGGCTGTTTTTCTCTCTTTATTTACAGGCTGATGGAACAGTCACCACGTGTCTTTTCATTGTTTTATTTTTATTTTTTTTTTTTATTATTTCCTTTTCCGCTTTCTTTAAGATGCACTTAAAATTTTCAAGGTAACCTAATTTTCAGTCTCTGTGCAGATTGCTCAATGTCCAAGGAGCATAATAAAACTAGAATGACCACCTCACACTTGTCTGCTTCCACTGCTCAGACTAGTTTCAGATCACATCCCGCTTTATCCAGAGTGTATAAAATATTTACCACTTATGTAAAATGCTGTCATAATTGTTGTGTGGGGTCATAATCAAATGTCATACAGTCATGTGAAAAAAATGAAAACACCCCATTAAATATTCAGTTCTTTATTAAGAAATGTTCGCACATCGATGTCTAATCTTGTTTTTATTTATCTCCGGAAAAGAAAGTGATTTAATTGAAAGTAAACAACAAAAATTAACTTTGTTTTACTCATTAAACAAAAGATTTCAACAACAATGTGTATTCTAATTGAGGAAAAAGTTAGGACACCCTACCCCATAATAGCTGGTGTTACCCCCTTTGGCTGAAATAACTTCAGTGAGCCTTCTTGTAGCCTTCTACCAGTCTCCGACATCGGTCTGAGGCGAGTTTGCCCGACTCCTCAACCCTGAATTCTTCCAGCTGTGAGATGTTTGAGGGGTTTCCTGCATGTACAGCCCGTCTCAAGTCACCCCACAGCAACTCCACGGGATTAAGATCTGGGCTTTGACTCGGCCATTCCAGGACATTTCTTAGTTTTCAGCCGGTCACAATGACATGACATTTTACAGAAAGTTTTTAAAAAGGCTTTTCTTCAGTTTTAAGTGTTTAGTTACTCAAATTTCTCAGTATTGTTAAAATTAATATTAAATATCCATATGTCCAAATATGTTAAAAAAAAAAAAAAAAAACACAGACTTTCATATGGTGGCCTAATATTTTCACATGACTGTAGATGTGCATGTATTGAATTTCCTTGGGAAATACAGAAAATGAATAAAACTATTGGGCCACCTCCACATTACACCTACAGGAGCTTTTATAACATCCCATTCTAAATCCATAGGCATTAATATGGACTTTGTCTCCCCTTTGCAGCTATAAAAGCCCCCACTTTTCTGGGAAGCTTTCTGCAAGATTTTGGAGTGTGTCTATGGGAATATTTGCCCAGTGATCCAGAAGAGAATTTATAGGGTCACTGATGTTGGACGAGAGCCCAATACTTGTCCGTATGGTGTATACGTACATATACATTAACAATTCATGTACATATATGTAAAAATTAAATATGAATCCTATTAAAAATTGAAACTAATTCATTGATTGAAATATATGTCTAGTCTACAAATCTGTACGTTTATGTCCTTCTGTAATCTGTAGTATTATATATAATATATTACAAAACATGTGACATACATGTATACCCATCCCCAATTCTGACAACATATGTTGATACATACAGCAGATAACAAAGGTCTGCAAACACTGAACCACAATGGGAAGGTAGCTGTTTGAAATGAGAAGCAGAAGAAAATTATATATTGCAGACAAAGGTGAGAAGGAGCAAGGTGTGAGAGAAAAAAAAATCCGATTTGTGACAACCTTTGCGCCACTCGAGTAAAACTTCTGGACTAATTAGCAAAACACAGCAAGTCCAGGGAGGTCACTAACTGTACAACTCACTTTGCTCATAGTCTGACATGCTTTTTCCATGAAGGGACCATAAGCTACGAGAGACACTGCAGAGATATTTACAAGAACAGTCAGACTAGTCACCGCAGATAACACTTCTTCATCAATCTACTTATGTCCATAAACACAGCGCCTCAGAGCATGCTGGGTCACGGTTCCACCCACTGATCATGAAGTATATAGAATTTTTATATGCACTTTGATGGCCACAGTGACTCTCAGTTTGGGTGAAAGAGGCCCCAGTTTAACTCCCGGTCAAGCGCCCAAACGTGTTACAGCAACAACTACTCAAATGTTGTGGATCTGATGGGTTTTTAAATCACGATAGACACGTCATACATAAATACATCCAGAGGATGTGGAGGAGATCAGCTGCAAGTTTCTCCAGCATCACTTTATAGGTACAAGTATACGAGCGCTGTTGTCTGCGAGTGGTCAATTGTGTCCAGCCCACTAATTCAAGAGGTTAATGAAGAGGCTTTGCATTAGCGATAAAACGTATTGACGCGCGGTGCACTGAATCAAGGCTCTGCAGCGATGGAGGCAGCATGCATACATGATATCCCCGTAATCAATCACAGGCAGGCAGCTTGCTTCCACAAGGGTTTTTTTTTTTTTTTTCCAAACTTTCTCCTCGGGGTCAAATGGACCCGGTAGAGCTTTTCGAGACAAGCCCTCGGTCGTTATTTGATCATTTTTAAAGTTGCTGTATTTCATGCCAGATGCAGTGTTTTTCATATCTGTGTATGTTCATATCTATATATGTTCCCCTCGTTTCACCGCTTTCGCTAACCGCACATGGCAGATTAATGTCTGTGCCCACATCGCTTACATCTGAAGCGTAATAAATACAGCAACATATTTGTCATAACAATGTTCAATTATAACACTGAATATATTTCAAACAGGACACGTTTTTGAGCCAGACCAAAAACTGCTGTGCGGGAAGCCAGACGTATCCGTGGCTGTGGAAAGCTGCCAGGCACCTTGGACTGATGACTGGGGGTGACCCGTCTTTTAAAGCTTAGATTGGACAAACACGAGTCGCTGAATTTGAGATACAGTTGCATGTCAGCAGAGGCTGCAGTTGACGTGCACGCCCAGCCATGATCGGCCCCGAAAGAACAGAAAGTCTAAACAACCTCCTTCCCTAACCACTTGTCCTTTCCTAACCACTTTTCCATCCATAACACATGAACGAACAGGATTGAAAGGTTGAAAAAAGAAAACGTGAGAGGAATAGACAAACTGAGAAAGTTAAGCTCTGAAAAATAACAATTGAATGGAAAAAAATAAGGACTCAAGCAACAGACCAAAATAAATCCTATTCAGACATGAGTATATGCTGTTTCTTGACATGAGCGCTTTGGACATTTTCTTAAGTAGAGAAAACTGATTTTTTTTCTCCTTTACACAGGGCTTTAGTGAAACACCATTTATGTAGTATTGTCATGATGATGATCTTGTTCACAAGAAATACAATGAGCTTGTTTATTCATTTGGCAACTTACAATGAGGGACGCCAGCACAGCCCCTGAAGCAGTAGAAGGCATTGGATGAAGTATGAAGTATTGTATCTATTAAATAAATGCAGGAGATTGTATAAGAAAGTGAAAAAAAAAAGTGCATAGTAAGTGATGGTTAGGCATGTTAGGGTTTTAGGAGAGGAGGTGCTCTCTGAAGAGATGCGTTTTTCCGGAGCTTCTTGAAGACAGAGAGGGACGTCCCTGCTCTGAGAGGATTCAGGAGCTGGTTCCACCGACACTCTGGACTGTGATGGTCCCGTTTTCAGGGATGGTGATGCCAGACAACGTTCCTTGGAGGAACCCAGTGGCCGAGAAGGAGCACAGGGCTGATGGAGTCCGAGTAGATGGAAGACCTAGAAGTCACTCAGCATTTGAGGGTTGTACTAGATTCAGGCGACCACGGGCAGCCAGCGTAGGTGGAGACACGTGGTCTTTTAGGCTGACTGAAGACCAGGCTGCTGCACCCTGGACCATCTGTGAGGGGTTCACTGAGCAGAAAGGAAGACCTGCCAGAGGAGCATTACAGACGTCAAGGTGAGAGATGACCAAGACCTGGACCAAGAGCTGGGTGGAGGACCGAGTAAGACCTGGACCAAGAGCTGGGTGGAGGACCGAGTAAGACCTGGTTTTCCTGATGTTATACAGAACAAAGCGACAATACCGTGAGACTAACTCAACATGGTCACAGATAGTTAGTCGTTCACCTTGACACGCGGGTTTCTTGTGTCCTCAGTTGGGCAGAGATGGAGGGAGGATTTTGACATCGGTATGGTGCTGAATGAGATTGATGGCTATTTAAGGGATATGGAGCTCAGATAATCAGACAGGGGTTTCATCAGTGTTGGACCATGTCACAAACATTGCACAGCTTTGTCTATATGCATGTGGGTCTGCTGTGTTGAAACTACAATGGCGTGTTGCTTTAAATGTTGCTGCAGCTAGGAATTGTGCGACAGCATTTCCTCTACAGTTTCCAGTGCTTCCTATGCTTAAGGTGATAAGGAAGGAGGCATTGGAGCTCCTCATCATGTATAGAGCTGGACCAGCTCTTGTCATGGCTGCTGCTCAGACACTTCAGGTCATTTCACTCAGTTCAAACCTCCGTGACAGCAGCCATGTGCGTCCACTGTTTGTTTTATTTTCTGTCCTTTCTGCCCACAGTTGTGACTGTGTCTGTCCCACGCAGATGTTATTTCACCTGTGTCGATTACCCCCCTCCTCCCTTGTGTCTCTCTCTTTTGTCAGTTCATCTGTTTTGTTTCTGTGGACTCTCCTTGTGCATCTGTTCAGTTTTTCCCTGGTGTTTCCACGTGCTTCAGTTTCTTTTTTTTTTTTTGCCTGATTGGATTTATTTGCATTTTGTTTCATCGTGGTGAACCCTTGCCTTCCTCATCTACCCATAATCCTCTTGTTTAAAAAACACTAACACTGTATCAGCTCGGCGCCAGCATCTGCATTTAGGTCCTGGAAACCTGCAAATGTGACACTCTATTGTATGATAGCCTGGTCCCATGCATGCTGGTAAGAAATTACATGTACTGAGACAGTTTGTGTACATGGGATCAGCTCTTGCCTTATAGCAAAACGAAAAACTTTAGTCAGTCAAGTCAAACCACCACATTAATTCCCTGATGTTTCTTTTGCACTTCTCTTTTAGTTTGTGCCGAATGCCAAGAAGTTACACAATGTTCTCCCATCATATTACACTTTTAGATGTTTTGTTATTGCTTTATTTTCATCATGTAGCTAATTCTAGCACATTTGCTTTTATGTTTATTAATGTGCGTCTTGCCTCCTAAAGACACACTGATGGAGTTCATTTTAAACATTTCAGATATTGAAAAGTGTTTCTCTAACAAACCATCTCTGGCCAGCCATAAAAAATCCCCAAGTGTGATTACCATTTGTATGCATTGTATGTTAATGTATTATTAACTTCTCAAAGGAATTAAGAAAGTAATTTAAAGGTCCACACAGTCTAAAGGTAGACCTGCATGTGGTCTTTGATTATAAAGCAGGTCTAGTTTCTATATTAATACAGTGAAAGTATCAAAAGGTCTCAGTCAACGGGGGAAATTTCACAGCCTTTTTTCAGAGACTGACACTTAAAAGCTGCTGCTTTCAGGACTTTCGGAACTTTGTGATCTCACAACAAAGCGGTTTCCACCCCCAGCAACACCCCCAAGCCCCGCCCACCTGGACCCACCATCCAAGCATGCGGTATGCGGTTTACCTGAAATCTGCTATATTTATATTTGCTCACTCAGATACTTCTTAATAAATCAACATACATTTCAGATTGTGGGCGAAGAACCAAGACAGGGACAGCTTCATCTGGCGAACACTGATACATTGTTAATGTTCTCACTCTCATTTGAAGGACGGCAGAACACGATCGAAGTCACTCAGTCATACATCAGATCACTCTGCCAATCTTGAACATCACCAACTTAACTGGCCAAATGGAGAATGTAGCTCTAAATCTGAATGAAAGAACAGAATGCATTATGTATGTACTGTCTCCTTTTGTCAGCGATGTACTGCCATTTGGATTCTCTGACTAAACCTGAGGAAAAATAAGGAAATATGCAAAATAAATCTCATCTCACAATATCAACACTCCAAATAAAACACTGGAGAAGTGTAAATTATGGAACCTTTAAAATACACAACAGCAAGGCCACGACTATACACAGCCACAAAGCCAATGCCCGTTAACAGTTATCCAGACCGCCAGAAAAGAAAAGTGTCCCACGCCATCTCTCCATCAGCTTCTGGCTAAATTAGCTCTGATACAGTAAAGTCTCCAAACCACAGGTCAGAGCCGCAGAGGCAGGTGGTAAAATAACAGTGGAGAAGCTACTCAAGACCGAGAAATAATGAATGCAAAACACCACTTAGTAAAAACCAAATGTTATACCTGTACACTGACTTGGGGATCGAGAAACCCGCTCCCTCTCAGAGTGACATTTGAAAACGAGAGTGGACCATGACTTTGCAAAGTGATCACCAATCTGCAGCCTTACAGACAATAGTGTTTCTCCACCGGTGGGTCACCTGGAACATAAGCCTTTATAAAATCAACAGCCTCTGCTCGGTTCATTCTGCAGGTGGTGAATTTCTCAAGTCTGATTTTGTGTTTTGGTAAATAAATACGTTAACCGATGACACAGTGTTGACACAATGACTAGTTCTATTCTACGTGAGACAGGTAGCAGCTCTTGCTCGTGACCAGGCAGTTTCAACCATGTTATTTTCGATGCTAAAGAAAAAGTAGACTTCGGAGAAACAGAGGAGAATTACTGATGGTTGAGACGTTTGGGTTCAAAGGGTTAAACCCTGTCCGCCCAGGCACCATTAAAGACAGTGCAGACATAAAGCAGGTGAAGTTGTCCCTGAACTCAGCTGTTAACACACGTGGTGATGCCTTTAGGTCCAGGTCAGCCTGCTCACAGCGCTGAGTAGAGACGGGAAATAGGTCTCTCGCTCGGTCTTGAGATGGGTCTCGGACAAAGACGTGCTGTTTGCTGTGAGTGTTATTTTCCCCAGCAGCAAAAAGTCACCACCAGCCAGCAAGGTGGTCGATTATTTATTCACTATATACATTATAGATAAGGACCACAGTCAATATGGAGGATAAATATTCCACTGGATAGTAAATTGTAACTGGGAAGGAATATATGGACACCACATGCTTCTTTAATATCTTTGGCTTTCGTTGGATTCCCTGTTGTAAAAAAAAAACAAAAAACAAAAAAAAAAAAACAGCTTTTCTCAGACACCCTACCTTTCTTTCCTTTCTTCTTCTTTCCAAGTGCACCAGGGAGGAGAAAGGAAACCATTTTGTAGAGTATTTTTGCACATTGTACAGCTCCCTGCAAAGGCCCCACATCATATTTCACCCTGAAGCATGTAGTCATTTTCCAGGTTCTTGGATCACTTTGAAATCATGTGTTGAAGTGCATGAATTTTGCAGGCTTGGTGGCTAAGGGGACGGTGTGTGTTTGTGTGTGTGCGCGTGTGTGTGTGTGTGTGTGT
>CM076661.1:21190195-21243685 GCA_038496675.1 Rachycentron canadum
GGGCAGGACAGGGGTGTGGGTTGGGGGCTCATTTTCAAATTCGACCTCTCATCAGTACCCACCCCAGCCTCCACCGCCAGGCACTCGCACACACTTCATAGACGCACGCATCACGAGCATCGCGGCCACAACCATGCGCCTTGGGCTACGTCCACACTGCTAAGTTTTGACTTTAAAAACAGCATTTTGGAACAAGAACAATCTCGCGTTTTAGCTCAGTGTGGATGCAGAAACGATCTGCATCCACACTGACACACCTGGAAAAACATGCATGTTTACCTATATCATGCAGTTCACCGCCCTCTTATGGCGACAGCAGGGCATTGCCCCCCGCGAGCTAGCTTGACTTCCACCTTATTGTTGTTGCCATTTCCATCGGGTGTGACTGTGTCCCATTGACTGGGGCTTGACAAACAGAGGGGAGCAGCTTCATCTGGAGGTTTGATCATTCAGGACAGTCCTGGGACCACTGACTGGTGGTTAGCTGCAGCCACAGTGTGCTAGGCTCACTGTTCAGCGATCGGTTGCGATATCGGCACATCCTGCATAGACGAGGGTGGAAACTAAACTTGTGAATGAAGTGTCACTGGAGAAAGCAGCGGTCTCAAGAAAACATACAAATTAAAGTAACCATCTCTGTGCAAGACCTGCAGCAAGTTTAAGGGGTTTGAGACAAGTAAATGGAGTATGGTGTATGGAGAGAGAGAGAGAGAGAGAGAGAGAGAGCACTGTTGTGCTGTCCACTGGAGCAGACAGTTAGCTTTTTAGCAGTGCAGCTTTATAGCTGTGGACATACGGTGCCATGTATGTTCGCTTTAAGCTGATAATCAAATAAATGCTACGACTCTTGAAGACTGAAATTCCCTCTTCTCCCCTGAGCTTCAACTTCAGTCCAGATGATGAGGCGGGACAAGGGGAGTTGTCTGCAAGGTTTTGCTTGCCCAGCTGTAAAAACACATACACAGGTCACCGTTCACATACACGAAGCAGGCGTGAGCCTTTGTGAACAAGAAGCCAGGCATGTGCACGGATAGAGGGATAGGATAAGTGCCCTTTTTGACATCTGTTCCCTTGGAATTATAAAGTTCTATCTGCATTGCATACAACTTAAAACGCCTCACATAAGGTTCAGAAGTTATCACAGAATCAAAATATGTGAATATATAATTCCAAAGGGACCATTTCTACCTACTTTTTTTTAAACAGACGGTTCCAATCTGAGGCTCACAGTTGCAATGCATGAACCATGAACACCATAGTCTGCTGTTTGTTTATTTTTGGGAGGTGAATCATTCGTTATCATGCACCAACGATTGGTTTGGTTATCCTCTTTAGTTAGAACAGTTTTGTACAGTATTGGTTTTGTGTCTGTTCCCGTGATAAACGTAGAAATGGTCATTGTTGAAGAGCATTGCCTCAGTGTAAATGATCCTTTTACCATCTGCAAAAGTGAGGGGGTGTCGAAATGAATAACTAACTCCTTTTATTTATGTAATGCATGTAACTATATTTTCCTATAAATGATGTATTTCTAGGAAATATTGTATGATGTATTATATTCCCTATTTTCACTTGAGCCCCTGCCTCCCAAAATGTATGCACGGCCCTGCAAGAGGCAGCCTGTCTCCTCTGCAGCCGATGAGTTACTTTAAGTGCTATGAATGGGGAACAGTCAAGGCTGTGTTAAAATACAGAATTGAACTGAACAAAAGTTGCTCACAAAGATAACAGGGTCAGTAACAATTGCATTTCCCCGGCTTTGTTTCCAAAGCTCTGACTTTCTGCAACACAAACCTGGAGTTTTCAAAATAAAACCAGACTGCAGCAGTAGCAGGAGAAGATAGTGTTTCTCAAAGTCTGATTAAGCTGCTTGAAAACTCCAAAGTACTGCGGATGGAGGAGGAAACACAACAAAAAGAGGCGAGTTTAAAACGAAAAGACAGGTTGTGCTGACATTGTCTAGCAGAAGGCCAACCTCTTAGAATAGGTATTATGCTATTATATTGTCATATAACAGATGATGAGCAATGATCACAGCCTGTCACCTGTCCAACAGAAGGTCTATGACTTCCAGCCAGGAATGCTCTCTCCTTCACCTGTGATTGGCCAGAACACAGAGCCAACGGGGCTGCTTTGCTCTGGCACTTCTTGAATTACATCATGCTGAAAGGTGATTATGGAGTTTTGGGCAAATGATGTGAAAAACAATATGATGGCCAACCTCAGCTTTAAGTAGCTGCTTGCAGGTTCACGCTCTCTACACATGGACGCGTTATTTCATGCGACTGCAAAAAGCCGAGGCACAAAAGAAGCTGACCACCAAGTGAACACAAATGACCTGTCTCTTGCTTGTACATACAAATCGCCTGCTGTCATCATTCCTGAAAAACATTTGGCTGGGTTCAGCCTTAGTGCAGCGAGGACAGGCCTGTCTCAACACACACACACACACACACACACGCACACACACACACACACACACACACACACACACACACACACACACACACACGGCTTGGGACCAGACAGCTTGATGTATGCTGGTCGAGGCAGCTCCACCAGGCCCAGCAGCACAACACGGCGCGGCCATGACCAGAGCTGTCAGCACAGATAGCGCTCGCTGCTGCGGCTCTTTCATCTGACGGCGGGTGAGACAGATGAGGGGGACGTGAGCAGCCAGGCGAGCCCCCCCCGCCCCCATCACTAAGGTACACAGCATCCACACACATCAGTCTGCATCCATCCACAGCAACCTCGCTTCTCTCCTCTTATAAGCTGTTTTCAAAGTTCATTTAAATGCTAATTTGCCCTTATGAAACTGAACCATGGAGGCTTTGGCTTTTTCAGTGTAACCAGGGAACTGTTAATACTTTGGTGTAAACGCTCTTTCACGTCTCTCATACGCAACATGGTTTTGTAGTTGTGAACGCATTTCTGTGACACTGGGCTCCACTGGAAACCGAAACAACCCCCCTGTTTAGAAAGTCCCACTTTCTGAAAACGTTGACATTAGACTGAGGCATGAGTACATCTGCAAACAAAATCAATGACACACACGTGCATAAGTACGTAATAAGTATCGACTCTCCGTGACGTCACCCATCTGTTTGTGAGCGGCCATTTTGAAGCCTCCAGTTTGTAGTTTGTCTGTCGGCCAGCTTGGTTTTTTAAAACCAGAAGAAACCATATTTGGAGGAGAAGGTGGAGCTGAGGAGGAGTGAGGGGTGGATCTGACCTGCTCTGTACTCTGTCCTGATTGTGTGGTGCAGTCTGTCAATCACACAGTAGCCACGCCCCCTAATTCATCCCCTGCTTTATGGTCTATTTTCCTCTAAATGGGACCATCATTTAAAAAATGAACATCATGTTGTATTGAAGACTTGAAACTAGAGTCTGAGACCATAAACTCATTAGGAAATCGTTTACTGAGCTAATAAATCAAGGGAGAAGTAGGGACATTTTCCCATAGACTTCAATACAATCTGACTTCTTTAACAACCAGTGGAGTCGCCCCCTGATGGTCATTAGCTAGAATGAAGATTTAAGGCTCTTCAGCACTGGCTTCACATTGACCCCAAGAGTCAACTTCCACTTTTATATAGTCTCTGATACATATTCCTCTGTGTGCACCTGCTGGGAATGTATTTAATTAGTCAATAAGTCTAATTTTAATCCACATCTATCAAGGTTTTTACGCTATTGAATTTAATTTTATTAATAGCTTATACTGCAGCCACCTGCAAGAGAAAATATGAGCTTTTAATTTGTTAACCCAGATAACCTGGGCCGCCCACTAGGCCGGATTAACGTCACTGAAATCAGAGGCTGTCCTGTAACAAACAAGCCCGTAGGCTGCGATCATCCTTATTATCGTGACTATGACAGATGAAGTACTTATCTCAACTCAAATCACCCGTCTTTCCTAAACCTAACCAAGACAAGACATGACCTTTATTCTAGTCTGTTGTTGTTTATGGGTGTAACCCTGACAACCGGTGCCCAGCATCCCTGCCACCACAGGGGCACCAGTTCAGGAGGCCAGTGGAACGGCTGAGTGAGGTTTCTCCAGCTCTGGGGCCACATTAACCATCAGGTCCTTGTTCACCTCTCTGACCAAGGCCCTTCTCCCCCTGATGAAGAGTCCTGGTTTTTCCTGAAGAATGATGGAGGCCGCTGAGCTCTTCGTATCTTTCAGTGCGGGAATTTTATTTTTGTTTTTCCTCCACGAATCCGAGCAACACATGGCTGCGCCTGAGCTCTGCAGGCAGCTCCTTCCTCCGCCTGGTGTTTGCTCCGATTTGCATCATCAGCTGTGGGACCGGGTACGCACAGGCCTCACAGCTGATGATGCAGAGCAGAGCAAGCCTTTCCTAATCACATCCAATCAGCTGACTTGACCAGAGGTGGACTCCCCCAGCTTTGGAAACATCAAGCGAGCCGGAGGAACCTGAGCTCAAGTGCCTGCGTACATCAGTTTTTACCTTGTCATCATGGGGCAGACGCGTTCGCTCATGAGAAAAAGTGACTCTGAATGACCTTTATGCATGTTTATTTAAAGAAGCGCCTCATGCGTTCGCCGTCTTATATATTTTATATTCCACGTCACATATCCCCATCTAAAAAAAGCCCTGCTGCCGTTTCTAAAGTGAGGGATTTGATGAAGGGAGATTTCACAGAATCAACAATGATTCTTCCTGAACACCAACATCTCTGGAAGCAGTGATTAATAATCAGTGATGATTATTCATTGATTATTAATTGATTCCTGATACATGCAAGTCAGCATACGTAGCTGGGCCCCGATGAGGGAACAATGCACGATATATCCTGTTTTTAGATGAAATTTAAGAAGATTTAAAGTGTTGAAAACCCCCCAATGTCAGGTGCTTTTATGTTGTCATCTTTGCTGTCTCCGTCTGTTCGTAAAAGATCAAAATGGATAGCAGGAAGAGACGGATGGTGAATTGAGATGTCGTGTTGCCCCATCAAAGAAAAATTATAATCAATAATCACCTTTCAGTCCAGAATGTTCAGCTATTATCAATAAAACAAAAAGCGCTCTGACAGCATAATAGTCTCTATTTTTTTACAGGGTCTGATGCAGGCTGTCAACGCTGGAGACTTTCAACTGGGTCATGAGTTGGACTCTTTTGATGCAGTCTGTGGCTGTTCTCTCATCATTCACACAGCCAATGAACAGTGATTATTGGTTTCAGCAGTGTTCACGGTTTGATCCAAAAGAAGCCTCGTGTGTCTTGCTGAGGGGGTGTAAATTGTAAATTTTTTAAATTGGAAAATTTGAGATGTAGGTTTTAATCAAACATGAGTCCCCGGTCTTTGACTTTTCCTAAAAGTGTGATATGTATCACTTTCTGTTCTGAAACGCTGTCAAGACAAAACCAGATTGAAAAAAAAAAAACAGGCATTTATACCTCTAACCACCAGCAGGTAAAATTTAGCCCTGTATAGAATACAGTCATTCACATAGAGGAACATTATACGATACTGTGGCAACGCCACTGTTTGACAGAGCGGTGTCATCATAACTCAGAGAATAACCTTCTAGATGAACAGGAGGAAGAGAGATCTGAATTCAGGCCAGGCGTCACACGGAGTGAAGAAGAGTGTGATGCTGGGAGGTTTCAGGACTCAGCCACGAGTCCTGGTTTGAGTCTGGATCTGTCAGATCATCATCTGAGGCTGTTTGTGGTCTGAGCAACATGAGGCAGAGACAATCGCAGAATCAACTACATTTAGGCCAAACACAATTTCATATTATCCCCAGATGTTTTATGTTTTGCTTTGTTGAGAATATTACATATATATAGCTCCTTGTTACTTTGTTAAGAAAAGTTCCATACAAATAAAGTTGATCACTATTATTTTATAGTTATATTGTCACTGGCATAAAATGGCTACAACTCGGATTTCATTCTACAACAAGAATGATAAATAAATTCACCTCACCTGCTGAGAAAATCAGCGTATTTTGAATGTTACCTGTTGGCAGCTTTAAGTGTAAAGCTAAGGTTCTAGCTTTAGTCTCGAGTGAACATGAAAACATAATCTGCAGTCACATCACTGTTCTGTTCAGCTGTGATGAGCATTTCCAGCCCGCGATCGCCCAACTGGCTCGATCAGGAACCAGCTGACGGTAGCTGCAGTAGCTCCTTTTTGACATGCATGCTTGTGAGTGTGCATGCTTACACTAGCAGCTGCTCTACACATCTTGTTGACATATACGGTGACTTTAGCATTAACTCTGACCCTTCATTGCAGCGTCTGGGTTCTGGCCGGGCACATTAAAACCTCTTTCCATTTGTGCTATCGTCCAATACAGAAAAAAAAAGCCAAAACAATGACCCTTATTCTGCTGCGACAGACCAGTCACATTCCAACTGCCACTTAGCAAATGTTCAGGAAACACATTAAGGCGTTAAACACTAAAGAAGAAATAAACGTGAAACCTGACAAGTCTGCTCCAGTGTGAACACTGTTCATGATGAATTTATTTGCATCAACTTTCTTATGACTCCTGTCCTGTCATCCTCCTTGGACATCTGTATGAGGTGAAGAACGGAGGGAGCACACGATGCCGGTCTCATCAGCTCCTCTGAGGCCAGAGTGAGCCTGACACACCTTTGATGCAGAGATTTATTTGATTTCATTTGCTGCTGCTTCTTCTCATCTTTGTTATAATTAGACTTTTTGTAGCAGTTGAGATCATAGTTTTCCAGCCACCACAGTCCACACGAGAGAGGAGGGGAGCTCATATCCTCATGAAGCTGCAAGACTGTCCTGTGTAAAAATAAGCCCACAGGTCATCAAGCAGCTTATTACAACCCAGGGTTATGTTTTATTGTAAGGCGACCTTAAGTAATGATGCAGCTGCAACGAAGGGAGTCAGATGATGTAGTATATCCAGCGCACCTGCCACCATAGGAGCGCTCCTTTATGAGATGTGGAGTGGCTAAAATTAAAAATGAGACTGAAAACACAAGGCACTGTTCTATGGCTATTTCTATGTTGCATACGTTATGCATATTTTGTTATATTATACATTATGCATGTTGTATAAGTTAGGCAGTAATACACTATTTGTTATATATTGTCAAAATGTCAAAAAAAAAAAAAAAAAAGTTAAAAAGGTTGAATCCAGGGCGCTCAGAAAGCACAGACCCCCACCAAGGCCAATGTCATGTCATGACATGGCCCAAACTCCAGAGAAGAAAAAAAGCATTTATTCTTAATAAATGGCATGGATCTGACCCTGACTTAATTCTTTCCCTGGTCTCATCTCTCCAACAACAAGTTTGGTGCAAATCAATTCAGTACTTTTTTTTGCATAATCTGGTTCACAAAAAAAAAAAAAAAAAAAAAAAAAAAAAAATAGAACATAACCTCCTGGAAGGAAAAAAAAAAAAAAAAGGTCTCTCAGTCAATAAAACCAGGGGGTTTTCTGGTAGCTTGTTTGTTGTGATTTCCAGCACTGAGTGCAGTCGTATCGATTAACAGGTGCCACAACGGATGCACAACCATCACATCTCATTTTAATCCAGTGTGATTTGTAACAGTTAAAAATCAAAGCAGTATTGATTTTTTTTTTTTTTTCCCCCACTTGTTAAAAACCTGCTGTAAATATATAAATATATGTATATGTATATGTATATGTAAAAAAAGCAAATCTAGGCTCATGTCAATATCTCTGCTCGCGATGTGCGGAAACCACTGAAATAATGTGAGAATGTTTCGCTGTAACATCTGTAACAGCTGCCTGAGAAGTGTGAATGAATCGAGCTCAAGTTAAAGATAGCTCAGTGTCATTTTCTGAAAACGTAAAACTAACTGAACTTGAGAGAATGAGCGACCACAGATTTGATTCAAGTCGCAGACGTTAACTTGAATCAGCTTTTTATTTCAGACGGAGGTTTCCTCTCGTTTCATGTTTCACTCAGTTCTTTATTTGACATGAAGTCAAAGCTGCAGTTGCTGGAGAAGCCAGTTCACCGCCAACAACCCTTGCTCCTGAAACAGCGTCAGCGACAAGCGCGCTAGACCTTAGTTGTCATGGTTACAGCAATGAGAATGCAGACACTACTGAGAGTGGCGTACCAACCTTCGTTACCATGGTTACTATCTCTCATGGCAACGTCGCAACGTCTGCTGCACAGACGTGGGCTCGTTTCTGAAAGACCAGTCTCCGCTGGGGCCATTTTTTGAGCAGAGTCAGTGGAAGGACAACACGTCAGTCTGCTTTCGCCGTTAAAGTGTACGGCGTTCAGGACTGAAGTCAACGCTAACCTTCGTCGTGGTCAAGCACTGCTCTCATCAGCGGGATTTACTTTGCCCGTTTTCCTTCTCGCTCTCAAATCCTCACGTTGGGAAACTTTAGTAGTAGTTTTGTTTGCGTAAAAACTCGCAATGACTCGAGCAAACTCCCAGCAGCTGATCCGGTCAATTCCTGTTGATGTTTTGGGGCTTTCAGCCTCGGGCGGCTTCACTGTTCCGGTTCAGTGTCAGCGCTCGCGTCAACCTTGTTTTCCAGCGGCAGCTGCAATTTTCAGAGGCTGTGAACTCTCGCTGTCCACTACCTGCTCAGCAGCAAACAGCAGACAGACACAGTCACAGAGAACCGCGGATTAACATAGTGGAGCATTCAGCAGTTAAAGAGACAGATGTTTTTCACGGGAGCTGGTAGAGACCAAACACAGAGGTTAAACAGGGTGAATACTGGAGCTGGTTTCAGCCATGTTAATGGATATTATGCCATTTGCTTTAGTGATGCATGAACTGATCATTTTTGACACTTGGGGAAGAACAGTAATCTGTAAACAACACTGACTCCTATAAATCATTTAAATCATGGTAATTATGGGATATTAAACATGTCATTATCCTGTGGTGGATGTGACTTTATTTAATTTAATGCACTGTATCTGAGCCAGTAACAGTAGACAAAATGAAATTGAAAATAATAATCCAACTTATTCTTATTTTAGACTCGCCACCATTTATGCCCCCTGACAGTTTTGAAAAGCAGCAGCCAGGCCTGGTAAGAACATTTAGAGATGATGGCTGCTTAATTACTTATTATCCACTTGGGTAATGTTTCAGCATGAGTGCAAGGACATTGTTTTGTTTCAGCCAGATATTAAATGAGAAATGATCCATGTCAAAGCGGCGCCCGATGAGGAGGCTCAGAAATGTCGGCTCTCCTCTCAGGAAAGTGACGGTTCAGAGGCCGAGTCTTCACACACACCCCCCCCCCCTCCATTTCAGAGCACAAAGATCTCAGAGAGGTAACGTTGTGGTTTTCATGGTTCGTTTGTGTGTGTCCAAACAAACACAAAGAGACAGAGAAGTGATCACAGTTCAACTTTAAAGGTCCATGTAGCTATAGAGCTATTGATAGATTTCCATGTCTTCTTTGAATATTATATGCAGCTTGAGGTTTTATATTAATTCAGTGAAATTATCAAAGTGATCAGTCCATGCTGTAGAGATTTATTAAAATGTAACTCAGCATTATCAAAATGTGCTCTAGCTTATAAACTCTATAGTATATATAAGATAGTATAAGCTCAACATATCAACCATGTTCATAATGAAATTTGGATTTTATGCTTTGAGAATTGTATTCGTCAGCATTTGCTAGAAGAAGTTTGTTTTAAAATGCTACTTGGAAGGAATAAAGTTTTAAAAAATATATGATCTGAGGGTCCCTGGGAATAATGGTGTCAGGAAAATGCCTACACAGGCCCTGAGCCTTGAATGGGAAAGTTTGACACCATTGTTTCTGGGGCAACAATAGGTATTTTTCAAAAATAAAAAGATGGTGTTTAGGTAAAATGTCCCCAGTCGGGTTCCAGAGCCAGCTCAGCTTTATCTCTCTTGAAAGCTTAAACTCTATTGCATTGAACTATGACCATCTCCAGTGAATTCTTCTGAATTTCCGAGACTCCAGTAGGTGTGCGGCTGTGAAGTTGTTTCAGTGTTGGATGGTCAGACGTCCAGGTCTGGGCCAGATTCTAGGTCTGAACTTCAGAAATTCACACAGCCTGTATTCAGAAACAGTGGTCTGCACAATGCGGTAGAAATCGGAAATAAAGACTGAAAACAACATTGTTTTGATTTTTTTTTTTTTTTTTTTTGTAAGCGAACCTTTGCAAAGGGGTCAGTCCATCAGAGACACAATCTGCAATTACTGACAAACAGTTGCTACATACTCTGGATATTTATAGAAGGCAGTTGCCATGTGGCAGACATAAGATACAGCTGTTGTTCAACCAGTTCAGTTGAAAAAGTGATACACAGTCTAAGCCTACAAGCTAAGATTAGGGACATCAGTAATACCTTGAAAGAGGTATTGAAACAAGATGGTTTTTCGACATTGGCACAGAGAAGTGAAATTACTCAGGTTCAAGTAAAGATAGGTGCAAAAGGTCAGTAAGTGACACCTGCGAAGAGGGACGATGGGGGTCCAGGCCATTTATTGACTTTATTATGGCCTTCCAAACACTAGAAAACATTTAAAAGGCTGAAGAGATTTTTGTCTCACTTGTCTAAGATTCGAAGACTTGGGATCTTGCAGGGTCACTATAAGTCAAGATCTGTATCCCAATTCAGGGACTGCAGCCTTTGGAGAATGCGTCACAGGGGCGTGACTGGGCTGTCCCATTTCAGAGATTATTTCAAAAGGCATCCTTCACTCCCTTCATGGCCCAACATATCCCAAGATTCATTGTGCGCTGGTAATGACAATAATTTGGCGGAGAGTGTGAGGGCTGGACTTTTAAATGCAAGCGTTGTGTTTCAGCTCAGTTCAACAGCCAATGGTACAACCGTTTAAACCGAGGACGTTAACGTTTGAGTGAAAAAAAAAAAAAGTTACGTGCTGTCAAGGTTGCCTGGCAACAGGAGTTATGCTTTCCAAAGCATACAACAATGTGCAATCGTGCTCCTGGTGGACACTTGCAGGAAGAAAAACTTGATTTTGTATTTGTCCTTTCCTGTTTTATTTTGAAACAACCCCCCCTCATGTATTTAATGTCTGCCTCACATTAAAAGACTCATGGTCTTGCTCCTCCCAAGAATCGTCTTTGCTGCTGACAGTCAACAGTGTTTACGTCATTGAACGTCACCATCTTCATGAGCCAGGACTGAAAATTAAGTTTCAATAATATTCACCCTTTTAGAGCCTTTGTGTGTGTTTGCTTGTAAAGTTGAAAAAAAAAAAAACTTTTCAACAAGTGCTCAACCTCAGCTAATTATATATGTGACTCAATAAAGACTGTTCACTGTAATAGAGGATACCGCAATAACCGAAGAAACCTTCAACACACAAAAAATTTCTATCTTTATCTGATCATGAGTTCTGCTCATTCACTCTGATTGGCTGTGACATCACCCACTGGAGCCAATAGGAGTGTCCCGTGTAGAGAGGCGACTCTCGACATCACTGTCAAAGACGGAGGATGTGCAAAGCAGCAATGCTCCAGTCAAAGGCTCAGACTGATCCAGATCCAGAACCGAAAGAGGTGTCACACATGGACAAATCAAGACTTGTTATAAAACGGCTGCTTCTCTTGTGTAAGGAATAAAAAAAAAAACAAAACAAAAAAAAAAAAACAGCACATCTCCAGTTCAAACACTCACAGAGCAATAATAATATTTGAGTCTGGGTAAAAACAGCGACTTACACGACCGCCTGACAACAAACAGTTCAGATTTTATTCTGACAACAGGGAAATTGGTCCGGCAGTGAAATCGCTTGAAGAGTCATTTGGTGTGAGGCTGCTGTATCCACAAGAAAAACACACATTTAAACGGCAGCTGCAGGAGACGACGGCTCCATCCTCAGCAGTTAAATTTAGCCAGGTAGATAAACATGTTTTCCACCTGCTCTGCTGCAGAAGTGTCAGAGAAGCTAATGCCATCTTTAAAATAGCATCAGTTAGTTCTGAATGACTCTTGATATGTGCGATAGATGATGCAGTTTTTCAGAAAAGTGAAGGTGCTAACTGTACGTATTTGTTCATCTCAACATAAATTGGACAAAGAGGTTATAAGTGTTTCAGATGTGGATGTATCGCGTTTGTCAGAAACTGTCTGCGACCTGTTCACAGATCCACACTTGTGTTTTCATGGATTCTCTGACTGCGTTTGGTGCAAAAAAAAAAAAAAAAAAAAAAAAAATTGTCATTGTTAAATATAACTGTCACACATACGCACACAATACTGTATAACCTCTGAATGCTGTCATCTCCCTCCACAGTCATGAGTCCCGCAGCATCTATAACAAAGTGGCCTTTTACCACTCGTCACCATAACAACCCCTTTGCATCTCGCTCGCAATAAAATGCCATCTCTCTACTTTTTCACAGTGGAAGTGTGTCTTCAAGCCTCATCATGAGGTTTTATTGTCAGGATGAAAGGGGACGGGAATTTATGAGTTGGGGGTCGTAACAACCACAGTGAAGCGGGAACGATGCTTTTAAGCTGGTGTTGGGTTGGAAGGTGTCAGTTATTTTGACCACGGCGCGAGGAGTTAGCGATGGACAGAATTAGTCTTGCTTCATGGAAGAGGAGAAACTGTGAATGTCGCGATAGTAAACAGCTCCACACCACATACAACCAGTGCAAACACTGGAATTTACACCAGTGTTGTCATGGACAGGTATAAGCATTAAAAAAAAAAAAAAAGTGGTGTTGCAGTAGTCTTTAACTGTGGCAGTAGAACATTGTCAGTGGCCCGAATGTGCATGTGTCTGTCACAACACAATGCGAGCGACAGAAAGTGGGAAGCGTCGCCGGTAGACGAGCTGAAAATGTAAATGTTGGCCTTGAATTGGCAACGTCGCACAATCAGCGCATTCAAAACGGTTCCTCCTTTTTTATGCTGGGTGAATAACAGTCTTTGTTACAGTGAGGAAACTGAATGTACTCAGATATTTAGTGGTGAAGAAAAGGGGTAAATGTTCTGCCCTTGTGGTGGCCCTGAGACTGGGGATCATGAATAGCCACAGAAAATTTAATGGAAATCCTAAACGTTAGGTGGCCGACCTAAGTATGTCCTAAATTGGTAGACTTAAAGTGCGTGGCACTAAAACATCAGTACAAAAGAACTGTGTTGTAAAAACACCTTATTCTTTGATAAAGATACACAAGTACAACCCTGCGTGGGCCACACAAGGATTAACAGTCTCAACCTTGTCACTAAGAACAAGTAGAACCCACAGATTATGTTTTTCAAAAAAAAATGACGCCAATTGTGCAGTCCAAGAGAAATCCACCAGGCCAAGCTGAAACACGACGAGGTCAGAACCTGGGATAAAAACATTCATTTACATGTTTTTCTATTTCTGTTCTGTTCTGTTAGACAATGGAACATCAGGACTACATGGTAACCAGCGGTCACTCTCAAGCCGTTCACAGGCTAATGCTAGATGCTGAGGTTTGTTGCTCGGTTTGTACTGTGGCCAAAGGGTCTGAAAATTTGGTAAATCCGGCTACAAAATTGACATCACTACCTGTAAACGCTCCCCGATGAAGAAACTGAAATGATTTGTACCAAATGATTTTGAACAATGGTGTAACTTCAGTCGTGAAGACGTGCACTAGAGGTCGACTGTGGGTGCAGTACAAATTTTAATTTAGCCTGGATGAAGCCATTTTTATCCACTTCCTGCAAAATTAAAAAAAAAAAAAAAAAAACGAAAAAAAAAAAACAAATCAGTTCATTTGCTTTATTCAGCTTGAGATACGTTTTGAATTGCTTTGCCTTGTTTCATGTGTTTAAGTGGTGAAACCTTTACTGACATTGGTTTTTCTTGTGACTTTACAGTAGGATACAGTAATGGGGGCTGGGGGTGGTCGGTGGGAGGAAGTTCAAAGCAGCTCATTAAAAAGAAAAAGGACTTGAAGAAATGAATGCGAACCAATTCATTTTAATCTGTGTGAACTGAACTTTGAACTAGCTCTTATGAAGTGCGAACTTGCACATTGGATGGAGATACATGTAATGGCCAAAAAAAAAAAAATGTTACTTTAAAATCCATAGTGCAAAGAACACGATTCAGGAAACCGCAGCATCGAGCCCTCCATTATGCTGACGTGTGGAGCTGTGGGACAGCTTTCTGTGGCTTGTTTTGAAATACAAGACCAGATCCTGGCCCTGAAAAATCCATGTCAGTTGACTGCTGATGCATGCTTCCACTTAAGAGACTGTCCCCTCACCAGTGCAACAGGCAGAGGACCCCAGGAGTGTTACTGGAGCTGAGAAGACGTCATCAGGACCGAGCGGCAGGCCTGTTACCAGACTCTGAAGCGGGGTGTGACCTGCCGGGGGACGCCAGTTTGACACGAACAATAACATCAGACGCTTGCTTTCAGTCACTCGGGGCCAGCGGCGCCTCTCGCGCTTGGTTTTTTTTTAATCCGACGAGGTGGCACAGGCTGTCACGTTACGCTGGCCGCGAGTCGTGTGTGAGCAGGTGTCGTATTGAACGCTGCTCGGTGGCGGGGAGCAGGGGGCTCCGCAGCTGTTCGGATGAAGAGCTGAAATAGCTCCCACACTTTAGAGATGGTCTCGCTCTTGAGAGTCAGGTTTCAGTGACGTGTCGGATTCAGCAGTTTAGTCCCTGAAGATTCCAGAGATATTCTGAGACATTACATTACCCGCTTAAATGAGACCTCCGCCATGTCATTCTCATCGCACTCTTTACTGGAGAGACAGATAAGAGTTTAATGTGAACAGGTGTTGGTTTGTCAGACAGCCAGGTGTCAGCTTCAGTCCATGGGCATAGATGTTGCCTCAGTGAAGGTCTTTACCATGAAATGAATGTGCCAAGGTCATGGCCTGTGGTCTATTCGCTGAAATTTGTGAATGGGGTTGAATAAACCTCCTTAAAATAGGTGTTAAGGTGTCAACTGACAACATTAGATGTGAAGAGTCTGGCTCCTCAATTATGGCAAAAATCATAATCACAATTACTTTGATAAATATTGAGATCATCATTATTTAACATGATTAATTGTGGACGTGCATTTATTGAACTTGGACTTTCTTTAACTTGAAATGGAAATAATGCCCAGTTAAGATGTTTAATGAAGACAAAAAAACAAACATGTTTTCCAACTAGTTCAGTCACATCAGCCAAATGTTGATACATACACTGTCTTTTAGTTATTATTTATTCATTTTCTTTCATTTAAAGTTATTTTTTCATGCTTTTTTATGTCTCTTATATCTGCAGTGAGAGCATGGACTGTATATAAAAGTAGACCTGGACTCTGGTCTGTAAAGTGAAGCCAGTACTGAAGTGCCTTGAACCTGGAATCTATCTAATGACCATCAGAAGTCAAAAGAAGTCAGATTATATTGACATCTATGGGAAAATGTCCCTACTTGATTTATTAGCTCAGTAAATGTTTTCCTAATGAGTTTATGGTCTCAGTCTCTAGTTTCAAGTCTTCAATACAACATCATGTTATTGAGGAAAATAGACCAGAAAGCAGGGGATGGATTCAGGCATGGTTACACAGTGTTTTATCCAGAAAAAAAAAAAAAAAAACACACAGCTCTCCTGTTCACTGTAGAGGGTCTGGTGCAGAGGTCAAACACTGCTGTCCCGAGAATGTGTTGTGCGCTTGCAGCCAATGCGCTGTGCACTTACCATGCACAAATGCTCCTTTGCTCGGGGGGGGGGGTTCCCATTTACATATCTGTTCTGTGTGCTCACATCATGCACATGCAAGTGGTTTTTATGTGTGTGACTCTTTAGACTAATTGGAAACCATAGCACTTCTTTGTGCACCGTTAGCATGCGCTGAAATGATTGTTGCGAAACAATGCGGCGCAATAATCCTGTTTTCATTATCCTTGGAAGCCAAAATTGTAAAAATCGAAAATGAAATTAGATTCATCCCCAGCCTTAGCAGGGAGTGAAATATTCACTGTGAATCTCAACCATGGGAAGAGCCATGGGATGTGGATGTGAAGAAACTTCTCCGGGGTGATGTGGAACAATCAGAGCCCCGTTTTCAGATTTATGACTTCACAACAGCATATTTTTGATGATGGCAAGCAAACAAACCACCTGAGGAGTCGGTGCAGTGTTCAGTAGCAGATTGAGCTCCTCAGTCAGATTAAATGTTGTCTTTTATGTCCTTTATGCTTCTATATTTATTCTTCTACATTGGCTTGAATGATGCTCACTAACTTCTCTCCTCCTCCAGAAACAGATATGTTACATTTGCTGTGTGCAGCACATGTTCATAGTGGATAAACATGGGTATAACTTGTGACTCACATGGGCTATTATCTCCCATTATAGAGGACAGTCATCTGAGGGACTGACTGACTACAACTGACTGACAACAACATTTAGTCCTGAAGTTGATGTGCCGAAGCAGGAAAAATGGTCAAGTGTGAGGATGTGAGCGACTTTGACTTTGACCAGACTGTGATGTGACGACTGAGTCAGAGCTTCTCCAACACTGCAGCTCTGTGGGATGTTCCTGGACTGCAGTGGTCAGCAGGATAATGCTCCCTGTCACTGCAACAATGGTTCAGGAGCTTTGAGGAACAACAACCAGTTCAAGGTGTTGACTTGGCTCCAAATTCCCCAGATCTCAGTCCAGTCCAGCATCTGTGGGATGAGCTGGACCAACAAGTCTGATCCATGGAGGCTCCACCTCACAACTTCAGGACTTAAAGGATCTGCTGCTAAGGTCTGGGTCCAGATACCACAGCTCAGCTTCAGAGGTCTAGAGGAGTCCAGACCTCCAGGGTCAGGGCTGCAAAAGGGGGACCAACACAATATTACGCAGTTGGTCATAATGTTATGGTTGATTGGTATGTATAATTAGCAGAGGTTGTGTAGATAGTGGGATGTGAAACTGTAAAAAAAAAAAAAGGACTTTATAAGGAAGAACACAAAAACAGACAAAGATGTTAATGTGGGTCTCAGAGGGAGAGCGTTTAGTGAGAGAAGGTGCATTTCAGGGCTCAGAGAAGTTTTTAAACTAGTAGTTTTTTCTGTCCACAGTGCAGAAAGCTGTAAACTCAGTCATGTGGCATGTTATTATTGTGTAGGCCTAAAGGTCTTTTGGCTAACAGGTTAGCAAACAGTTATCCATCTATACAGGATACAGCTACAGAGCAGCATTACCTTTCATTTGTAGCCATGTCTCTGGCCACTGGGCGATTGTGACTCCAGTGTTCAGTCCCAGCTTTGGTTCGATCTCCATCAACAGGCGCTGCACCGTGTTCACCAGCTGGCCTCTAATGAATCTACATCACACTACCCTGGACTGGGCCAAAACACAGACTGGAACGCGAGAGGTGTCACCTCAGCTCTGCAGAGCTTGACAGACTTGACCAGGTCCCCATCATAAAACAGTGATCACTGAAGATGTGAAGGATTTTTCTTTTTGCTCACGTTTGTTGCACATTTTTTCAGAAGAAGCTTCACATGCAGCTTATCATTAAAAATGAAAATGGAACATGGAAAAAAAAAAAAAAAAAACAACTGGACACATTATTCTGGCAGAACTCAAGTGAAGTTTAGGAGAAGATGGTGGTATGGATTGAGGCCCTTTTGAAACTTATTGATGACCATGTAAGAAACAATAGCTGTGCCCCTTGACAGAGGCTACATTTAAAACCAGTGGTGTCTCATTTCAAAAGCCCATCACACATATCCTTTTCCTGGGCAATGAAGGCTCCAACTTGTGGATCTTTCGCTTCCTTGTTGTTTTCACTACTGTCACGCAATGAATTAGGGGGTGGGTTTGGCAACAAACAGCGCTGACTACGAGCCTGAGGATTGGACTTTAAATGCAAGTATTGGGTTTGAGCTAACGGTACAACTATTAAAACCAAGGGCCTTTAAACCTCAAGCTTTCTGTGAAAAATGAGATACGTGCGCACTATGTGACACAACGAAAAGAGTGGGAACAGCTGATGACACAAAGTGTCACTTTCCACAACCTCTGTAGACCAGACTGTCTCATTTTGGTTCAGCCTTTGCGGTCTGCAACAGCCAAGAAGGGCCAAACCGTTGTCGACCTTAGACCCTCCTTAAGCCAGAAGCACTAAGTTTGTTGGACAAATGAAGAAAATGTCTAATGGCATAATTTTAGGAGGCAGAGTAAGAGTGTTGTACCTTGGAGTGTAGCTTCCACTGAAGATACTGAGGTCATGTCATGAATTGGTGGGGTGGATGTGAGGTGTGTGTCCAAGGTGCAAGTACAACTGACAGTGTGACTATTTAGTCCTTAAAGTCCTTCAAATTTGACTTTATTTCAACAACAACATCACTCATATACAGTATACTGACAAAAAAAAAAAGACTTATCAAGGAAAATAAAACAAACATCTCATGAAGCTGACTAATCAGTACTGAAAAATAATCAATTTTAAAAAAAATCAGTTACTCGTTTTTCTCATTTACTACAGAAAAAAAAACTAAAACATTTGGGTTCTTTGAACAAATGCAAAGATTTTGCTTTTTGTTTTCTATATTTCTGATTACAGTGGATTGAAGACAGATCTAAGACTGAGATTTCAGTTTGATATCAAGTTGAGATTAATGCTCCTCAGGAGCTGGTGGAGGCCAAAAACAGAGGTAAAAGACTTACACTCTCATATTTGGGACTTACATTCATCGAGTGGAAAATAAATTCAAAATGAATACTAATTTCAGCTTTTGTAGGCGGAAATATTATGTCGTGTTTTTAGTTTGTTCTGCTGCCCAGAGGTGACAAAAATCTGCGTATGCCACTTTAAAATCATTCATGCCAGTAATTCGAACAGCATTTGCAGCACATGATTGAGGGCGAGTTTCCCCTGAACTCCACCAGCTTTAGTCTGATGAATCCCCAGTGTCTTGTCAGATATGTTTGTTGTGTAGCCTGGACTGCGTTGCAGTTTGTTTTGAAAAGTGAATCCAGTCCCACATTTTAAAATCAGACAGTCGGCCTATTTCATGAGTTATATTTATCAGTTCCTAGTGAAAAAAAGCCTCATGTTCTTCTGCTGATCAAACACATGTATATTAGCACTTTGAATTCAGTGCGAGTTAGAGTCACTGCTGCTGTCCATGAAAGTGAAGAACTGTTCACATGCACCCACTTCAGGGAAAGGAAAGCTTGTAATAACAGATTTCAAACAATGTCGACACAGAAACATCAAAGACTCCTGCTTGCTGCTGACAGAACAGAGAAAAGCATCCAATTGTTGCAGCCTGTCATCTTGTCATTGAGTCTCCTGAGCTTTCAGACACCGGGGAACGAGTCCTCGCTCCTGGTGGAGAAGTATCCACTGGAGGTGTGACTCAGCCCTGTCAGTGACGCTGCTTTTAAAGCTAGACGCGTTTTACAATATATAAAGATACTGTGCTATGGTTAATGTTTTTAATACTTTTTTAAAAAAATAAATATTTATGATTTCCTACATTAACAGTAGAAAGAAAAAAAAAAAAAAAAAAATGAGGAGAAATCAGATGAGGAGTCTGTTGAGACCAGAATCAGAGACTAGCAGACCTGAATTTCAGTCTTGGGGGTCTTTAATGTGAAAAGAGGTGACAGGAACACTCTTAGAAAAGTGGTTAGCCTAGTTAGCATCACGTATTAGTTTGTGCTGCTTGTTGGCTTGCAACTGGCAGTGGCTGACACAGTGTTAATGGTTGGGCTAATGATTTGGTTTGTGACGTATGAATCCTTGACTGTCTGAATCTGTTTTTATGAGAGTTTTTCAGCCTTGAACTGCAATGAACCAATGACAGTCCTGGTGTTGACTGTTTAATTGTTTTGATTTGTACAAAACATCATGGATATGAGCAAGGTTAAACGCTCAATTTTCATCAGAGGGGCGTCTTTAGGTCAGAGCCTGGCAGTTTCATTTGCACCGCACTTTAGTGGAAATTACTCAAATGTTAACCCAGGATGTCAGTTTCACTGAGTGAAAAAGAAGGAGCAGCTGAGCGAGTCTGCGTTGCTGACTCCCTGGATGTATTCATGCCACACAGTCTCAGCTATGCAAGAAGCGCGATAGCCTTTTCTCCACTAACAATGGGAAGTTTGCTGAGGACTTGTGAAGTTGTTTTGGGGAGAGGATTACATGGAGAGCTGCATCCAAATTCCTGCTTTGAAGCTGACGTTTATCTAGCTGCAGCGTCTGACAGTGAGTGTGCAGGCAGTCACAAATGATTACAGAGGAGGAAGTCTCTGTTTGTTGGTCCTGGGCTGATATTTGTGCTGGAAATTAAATTTGTTGACTAGAACAAACAAGCGTTATTTGGGGGATTTGTACGGGGTCCCTGAGAGCTCAAAATACTGCAGAGTCAGAAGACACATGTGAATCGACAAAATATGGAAGTGACAAAAAAAAAAAAAAAGTCATTCATTTGACGACATGTTTCATGTTTGTTTTCTTCAGATGTGGAGAGTCCACCTCGAGGCTCCTTGTGAACTCGACTTTGTCAACGCTCAAAGATCTCACAGACCTCACCTGTTAAGTCCACAATGTGAGCATGGTAAAGTTTTGGCCACTCCCACCTCGCGGGTTTAAACTGTTGCCCTGGCAACCCACCCAGGCTCCTCGCAGATGGGCGACGGACGGATCATCACGGGAAGCCAGCGGGGTGGGCCGCCACAGTTTGCTTTTCTTTCGGTCTGTTTGCATGAGCCTTCAGGGCCACCATAGACCTGACTGTTCGAATTCATATTGACACATATGTTAGAGGGGAATCTTGTTGCAGTGTGAAAGAACACACTGTATGCCTAAAGCACACACACACACGCACACATACACACACACTTTACCTAGTCTGACAGCACAGTGACTGGGCACCTAATGAGCACAAGATAAGTATGCTAGCAGATCTGCTCTCGGTGGGCCACTTCTCTTGGCTGGGGAGGCCGTTTAAAGTGGGTTCCAGCCCCAGGGCAGAGCTGAAATATGCAGGAGGAACACACTGTAGGAAAATGAAGCGGGGAGCAAGTTCGAGACCGTTCCCGGGGTATGCGCTAACATAAATGAGGCGAGACGTATTGAGGCTAAGACGTAACTTTTGCTTCTGAAAGTTCAAAACTAGGAACAATGGAGGGGAGGAGATGATCCTTTTTTTTTTTTTTTTTTTTTTTTTTTTACATTCATCTGAATTATTATGATATGGAGCCAAGTGTCTGCAGGTTAAGTTAAGGTTTCAGCCATAGACTGTATGTAGAAGTCAATTCCAGGGCTGAAAAGTGAAGCCAGTGCTGAAGTACTTTAAACTGTATTCTATCTGATGACCATCAGGGGGCGACTCCACTGGCTGGAAAAAGAAGTCAGATTGTATTGAAGTCTATGGGAAAATGTCCCTACTTCTCCCTTGATTTATTAGCTCAGTAAATGTTTTCCTGGTGAGTTTATGGTCTCAGTCTCTAGTTTCAAGTCTTCAATGCAACATGATGTTCATTTTTTAAATGATGGTCCATTTAAAGGAAAACAGACCATAAAACAGGGGATGAATTAGGGGGTGTGGCTATTGTGTGATTGACAGACTGAACCACACAATCAGGACAGAGTACAGAGCAGGTCAGACCCACCCCTCACTCCTCCTCAGCTCCACCTTCTCCTCCAAATGTGGTTTCTTCTTGTCTCGAAAAACCAAGATGGGCGACGGACAAATTGCAGACCGGAGGCTTCAAGGCTGCAGCGCACAAATCAACGGTTGATGTTACAGAGGGCTGACACTTGTTTTAAAAGGTGAGTTGTTCTGTTGTTGCCGTTGTCTTTGTGCTATGACCTGAATTTGTAAGTGGAGAAAAAGCAGTAATTCATTGATGAAACTCAAAAAGCAAAGCCATGTCTCGTGACATTGGAATCATCTTGTCACCACAGCTCTTCATCTCAGTTTTGTGAGATGAATGTGGACATTGTTTTGCAGTGTGACTTTTATGCTTAAATATACGTAGCTATTGCAGCGGGGCCATATTCAGTCAACATTATGTTACCTCATTCGGCAATAGAGAGTGACTTAATAGGCTGTATTTAAATGTTAATTGATGCACGCAGGTGATTGTTGATGTGAATGTCCTTTACTTTTCTACACATCAGCTGTGCTGATTCAGCCGTCGAGGCCTTTGGACAACCAGCGCATATCAGCACTGGTTCTTCTGTGTTCCACTGGACAGGATATCATATTCCTATATTGTGTGTTTTCTGTTTTAGCATTTTGTATTTGCATATTTTAGCTGTTTATGACTCTATAAAGCACTTTGTGACCTGTGTCTGTTACATAAATAAACTTACTTCCTAACAAGTCGTGTGTGTCTGTGTGTGTGTGTGTGTGTGTGTGTGTGTGTGCGTGTCACAGCCTGATATGTCCCTCTATGCTGTACTGTTGCATTATTGTCCAAAAACTATTAAGACACACGAAAAGGCATCATCGAGTCACACTGTTGCACTGGGTGTCAAGTTCTTTTATCACCATGAACAAACACACACACACACACACACAGGTTTATTTTGAGTCAGTCCCACACACATCATCCTGCTGCCAGAAATATTCACTCAAGCAGCCTTCCTCAAAGTGTCGTCAAAGTAAATGAATTAAAAGCTCCCGTTTCAGTGAGTGGCCACAGAGCTACTGAGCAGTGCAGGGCTACACGTTGTTTTCAACATGAAATCAACTCATATGTAAATTCAAACGCTGGCATTTAACTGTCTGTTTTACAGCGTTGTTGTTCTCCAGTGTAACCGACTGTTGTGTGACACTGGAGGCTGAAGACCAGGTCAGTTAAAGAGAATCAACTGAAACCTCAGACACAGCAGTTTCAAGATAATGCGGTCACCATGACTGAGACTTGTGGTGCGTTCAGTGACATCTGGCCAGTGTTGAAAATGCTTGGACGCCAAGTTCAATGCCACATGAAGAGCCAGCATTTCATTACTGGGTGGTTCACGGTGCATGTCTCATTGTTTTAAGCTACAAGAACTTGGTTTGATGTCCAGTCTGGATTATTTGCTCTTGCTTTTCGACTCCCTTGTTTTGTCATTGATATTTTTTCTCGCAAGCTCTCAACAACACGACTGAAGTAGTAACCCTGTTGCCTTTGGGGATGTTTGGGAGTTAGTTGGTCCGTGAGTTTTATTTTAGTGACCAAGTGGTCTGAAAAAGTTTGAGAAACACTGCATAGTCCCCAAGAAAGGCACTCTTTCCCTGTTTGAGTCACATATGTTTAAAAACAGGCAGCTGATTTTAGAAGAAGATTTGTGAAACTATATATTTGTCAACTGAAGATTCGTGTCTTCAGTATGAATCAGATCAGCTTGTTGTGGTTAAAAAAAAAAAAAAACACTGTTAGATTTAGATTTTCATGAGCTAGTTTAACAATAAGAAAAAAAAATGACACCATATTCAAAGCCTTTAAAGGATATGACGAAGACAGAGATTGTGAATCAGTCCTTAGTTTTAAAGGCAATGTATTGTAAGTGCAATTTATTTAGTTCTATATTACATATCTATCTTTCATATTGTCGTATTGTGAAGCTGTTTGTGTTCTACTTCATGCTTGGGTTGAGATTCTGCTGTGTTGACATAAGTGACCCCCCTCACCATAATAAGGTAGACAATGAGCGACAACCTAATTTTTCATCGAAAACCAAGTGTCAACCCTCTGCGACGTCACCTGTTGGTTTGTGAGCTGCCATTTTGAAACCTCCAGTTATTAATGTGTCTGTCGGCCATCTTGGTTTATTGAAACCAATAGAAACCATATTTGGAGGAGAAGGTGGAGCTGAGGAGGAGTGAGGGGTGGAGCTGACCTGCTCTGTACTCTATCCTGATTGGGTGGTACAGTCTGTCAATCACACAGTAGCCACGCCCCAATTCATCCCCTGCTTTATGTTCTATTTTCCTCTAAATGGACCATCATTTAAAAAATGAACATCATGTTGTATTGAAGACTTGAAACTAGAGACTGAGAACATAAACTCATTAGGAAAACATTTACTGAGCTAATAAATCAAGGAAGTATGGACAGTTAACGTCCATTTTTATATTCAGTCTATGGTCCAAATAAGTATAACCAACCTGGGACCTGTTGATATGTGAAGTGATATTCGAGACAAGGAGGATCCTGAATCCTTCTGTAATATCTGCTCTCATTTTGTAGATGGTCCCTGTGCACTCAACTCACAGCTGGATACACATGGAGAAAGGATTATTTCCTCAGCTCAGACGACAGCTGGTTTGGATGAAAAGTGTTTTTTTCCAACACTTTCATATTTTGAACAATCTTTTAACATAATATCTTAATATGTCATGCCTTTGAATTGATCATACAAGAAAGAAAATTTTATGCCCGTCGCAATTTTCTGCCGCAAATAGTGAAAAACAGCCAGTAGAGAAGATGAATAGGATCGACTGAAACTCTGCTTAGTATTCAGACTCTGCCCAGTCCTCCACTGCCTTCAACCACCGAGACTGTTTCTGCTTCATGAGATAAAAGTAGCGTTTGTCTCATAATAAAAAAGGACAATTTACTTTAGCAGGTATTTCCCTGGGCGTGAGCGGCAGTGTGTGTGTGTGTGTGTGTTGCATTTTGTTGAAGTACACACCGTCGACATCAGGCGCTCTCTCAGTGCTGCTGCGGCACTTTGGCTGGAAAAACATTAGCACGCAGTGAGAACGGGAAACGCAGGGATGTGACTGATCTCCATCTAATTGCCATTTTTCTCTGGAAAAGTGTGGCAGGCAACTGGTGGCTTTGAAAAGACGCTGCCAAGAGACAAACCAAAAAAAAAAGAAGGGAAAAAAAAGCATAACCAGTGAGGTCTGCCAGCGGCTGGGATGCGTTGAATCTTTAATGAAAACTTAAGTTCCAATCAGCAAGGCTCTGTCAGTGCCAGCTAAATTATTTCCCCTCTATTAGCACTCCAGCAGTCAATCACTACCTTAGACATAGATGCCAAAACGTTCTTTTATTGCTCATCTGTGAAATAAACAAAATGATGCAATGACTCGTAAACAGCTTCTCCATTTGCTCGTTCCACTCAGTGAGGGAGATGAATAGCTTTTATTGTATCATAATTTACATGAAATCAGAGTCGGGAAATTTTAATTATCGTCCTGCATGAACGACACTGACATTCTGGTGACGTCCCTGTGGATCTTTAAAGCTGCGCCAGACAAAGTTTGGATGTGAAACTTTCGTAGTCTAAATCAAGCCCTGACGTGTCAAAGTGTCTTTTGTGACTGTGGCTTCACTGTAAACCTCATTCTGCCCTTAAATCACGTCTCCACCTTAACGTTTAATGATTTCCTTCCTTTTTGTTCCCATAATGGCTTCACGTCATGTTTTTTTTTTTAAGGGAAAACTTGAAGTTAGGCAACTAGCTCACCACATATAGAAAATCGGGTTGGCGTCAAAATGTAAAGTTGGCTCTTTGACATCGAGGGTTTCGCTCACAACCAGAATGCCAGTACTTTATGTGTCAAGATGATGTTGACATGAGATGTTGGACTTAAAACCAACTAGATGATAATGCCGATGCCAAACAGTACCAACTCGAAGTCAACCAGATGAACTGATAAAAAAAAAAAAAAATGACCCACAAGAGCCAACCTCTGCCATCACAATGTCACCTTATGCATATTTTCAATGCAGTACAAACAATGTGTCAGTACCCGCACATCATGACACTCCCCCTCCCTTTACATTCAGTCTGCACAGCATGAGGAAGGTGTAAGTGAAACACAAGGCAAGCAGCGCAACGATAGGTGGCGCCATTGAGCCGCTGTTCCACAAGCATGATATTCGTTGGGTGCGTGTATCACGCCAAGACGTACAAAGAAGTCAGCGGCACCCGCGCTCTAAGCCCGACCCCCGAAAGTCTGCCATTTTGAATTTACTGGTGTGTCTTTTGGCTAGTCTCCTCTCACCTTTGTGATACTAAATTGTGGCGTTTTCTTTGGGGGCGTGTCCGAACGCATCTACATGTTCATATTCAGCTACACTGGTTGCGTCGCCTGTTGGCAGGTTAGGGTTCCTAGCAGGTTGAGTCATACCGAACTTGATCAGAAAAGTTTTGTTTTTCTTTTCAATTTAAACCTCATTCAGTTAAACTCGTAGGAAATATAATATTTTTACGATTTTATGCTTATGCTCCTCCTCGAAAGTTGAGCAGAACCTCCTCAAACTTGACAGACAGACCTTGATGATGGTAAATTGTTAAATTATGAGTTTTCAATTAGTGGTGTGGCTTCGGTGGCACAACGGACTATGCAAGAGGAAGTTAGCACATTATGCTTTATATAATGCCCCAAGGTTTGCGAGAACAAGTAAAGTTATAACGTCGGTGATGCTTTACTGTGAACAGCGTGACTCTGGTGGCGCGATGATGTTTCGCCAAGAAACGGGAAGTTAGCGTGTCTCAATTATATATTATTCAGTTTGCCATGATTTTACACGTTCGATAGCGGCAATATGAAGCCACAGCGCCACCTACTGAAAACAGGTAAAGTAACTCTTGAGTGAGACGTCGTCCTTTAATGTACATTTTCATTGTGTGGACTACGCCTGACATACAGACACATAATGTGTGCTTGTTGTGTAGTCTCTGGCTCCACACTGTGGACACAATCAAAAATTTCAATCCAGCTCGTCTGCCACCACATGGTTTGTTTAACTGTTTAACTGGCTAACTAAAAGCCCCCTGATGTGCATAGGAGTGCAAGGGCCCATTAAACACAAATGTACATGGCCGCTAGAAATTTTTATAATTTCTAAGTCTATTTTTATATAATACAGGTTTTATCCGAACTGTTGCCATGAGGTCTTCTGATCCTTACTTGACCACTTTGTCAAACAATGATAAACAGTCGGGTCCGATATACAATATAAACAGTAGTCGCTGCTACACTGTCCTGGTCTGATGCCCCCTCCTGCACCAGGAAGGCCCTGAATGTGGGTCTTGCAGATAGTTAATGGCAGCAGCAGCAGCTCATGTATCTTGTGACATATGTGTGTTGAAGTCGATGGCGCTGAGTGTGGGAGAAAGTCAAAGGCACAAGAGCAGAGAAGGAGGCAACATCAGTCTCCATTTGTTCAGCTGCTCGCTCGCATTAAGTGTCGCGAGCACACACACACACAAACACACAAGCGCACTGTGCTGTAAATTACAGGAACACTGTCCCTGTTTTATCGTCTCCTAAGGACAAGCTGAACTTCATGTACATTCAGTTTTGTTAAACTTTCATTCGTGTGTTTATGGCTCTTTGTGACACCCTGTGTTTCGACAACCACTGTTTCATAAATGAATGACAATGAAACATTGAAGAATTTCCCATTGTTAAACACTTTTGCTTTATCAGTTTTTGTTTTTTTTTTAATTCATATAAAAATCTAATTGAATGGAGGGTCTTTAAAATTGAACTAATGTCATTCATGTTTTACAAAAGCTAAAGAGAACTGTTTCTAGATAATATATACATCAGTATAAATAAATACATTATTTTACACAATAAAGTCAGAAAATAAAAATGCAAACATGAGTTTTAAACAACACATATATCCATTTTCAGTTCTGCTTTAAGCTGAAGTTTTACTAACTTTAAGATTTCATTTTCCCACGCTGCCTAAAACCATCACTTGCTACAGGCTTCACAAGATGGTTAGTACGTCATTAACAAATGCCTTCACAATTATAAACCAGATTGTTAAATCCCTTTTGATTTGATTTCATGACTACCTAAATGTAATTCAATTTACTGACATTTCTAATAAATTAATGGGTCACTAACATTTCTATTAGTACCATTACCAAACACAAAGAAGGACATAACCTAACCCAAACTTAATTTACTGCCGAAACGATTTACCATGATTAATAAGCCCATTCGTCAGAACTGATACACCTGACAGGGTTAGACAGGTATAGTCAGCGTTATTGAGCCGTTTCAGATCCATTACAAAGCTCATTAAACCACGTTTTATTTTTAAAAAACAGGCCTCTCGGTTTGTGTTGACAAAATTCAGAAACTGGAGGAGAGTGGAGCGATATCCTGTCTCTGTGGTGGGGGTCAGATTAGGACCAGTCGGACGGGGCGAAATGATGTCGGAGCGATGACAGCCCGTCACTCAGAGCTGCAGTGGTCAGTGAGCTGCCTCCTGACTTGTGGCCGCCATCTCCTGCTTTAACGGGTATCGTTTTACCACTTTATTTTCTTAGGAAAGCTTATACTAATCTGAAGAAGTGTGTGCGTGCGTGCGCGTGTGTGTGTGTAACACAAACTGAATCACTTCCTGGAATCTTTCTGATTTGCCACATTAAAAATCGAAGCAGGGAGAGCAGAGGCCAGCCAATCTACCGAGACACTACACACTGCGTGCGGCTTTGTGTGCCCGTGTGTGTGTGGGTTTTTTTTTTTTTTTTTTTTTTCATTCGCTAAATTCACCATGTACACATCACGCAGCTGTACATATAAACTGCTTGTGAACCTCGCGTGAGGGCAGCCTGGCTCTCGCTTCATGGCCTGACTGTGTGTTCTCTGGTGTCTGTCCAGACAGCTGCAGCGAGGCTTTACTGACTCCCGTTCAGATGAACTTCTGACTCCTGCATCAAGTCTGTTTAGACGTTCAAGCACATATTTATGGAATCTGAATGGAGAAAATGGGAGCAAAAGACAAGCTAATTACGTCAATTACATTGTGCATCTCATTTTCTTTTTGGGCGTCATCGGTTTGTGAGCTGTTGTTTTGAAGCCTTGCGGTTTGTAATTTGTCTGTCACCATCTTGTTTTTTTTTTGTTTTTGTTTTTTTTTTTTTTAAAAACCAGGAGGAAGAGAAGGTGGAGCTGAGGAGGAGTGAGGGGTGGATCTGACCTGCTCTGTTGTGTGGTGCAGTCTGTCAATCACACAGTAGCTGTCATTAGTTCCACTAAAGATACTTTTTAACCAAAGAGCCAGCTTTTGAAGCCAGACCAAAAATTTTTTTTTTTTTTGGGAACTTCAGCCATGTTTGTGTTTCTGTGACTTTACTCTCGAGCTGTATCCTAACTGCAAGCTCTGGAGAAAGCTGTTCTGGGTCCTTTAATGTAACTAGATATAGTGGAACCCTTTCCTTTGTTGGTAGTAGAGAGGGGAGAACAGCCACACATTTGATCATAATTCAGATGCTCTATTCTTACTGTGTAATACAAAAAAAAAAAAAAAAAAAAAACAAGTTGTAAGTTCCACCATTAACAAATATTGTGGTGTGTAGGAGAACATCTAATATAGATGAGAGGCAGTCAATTTACATATTTGTCTTTGGCAGGCAGCTACACCCACACCCCAGGGATTTATTTAGGTCATATTTATGTCTGCTAGTTTGCTCTATTATTTGACATAAGAGCAAGTGGGGAAACTGCTCTATACACAAAATGTGCTGACAGGAACAATGTCACAGTGCAATATATAGATATATAGTATAGTAGTTTAGGTGGATCACATAATCTTTAATGTTTAACGAAGAACCTAGAAATTTAGAATGATTTTAGAGTGTTTTAATGACACTGGGGGAAAAAAAAAGTGTGGGTTGTATAAAGTGAGTCTGTTGTACCCACTTTATTAACATTTTTTTCCCATGACTTCAGTTCTGTTTCCCACCACTGTACCGTGATATTTATAAAAATACTCTCCTCTAACATGCAGTTGTTCCTCCCAGCACCTTAAGACTAAAAGTTCTACATAAACATCTGTATTATTAAGTCTTATAATACTGCATTCACAAAATGAATCACTAGGATCTGGGAACCCATCAACAACACCACAACAAAGTCCAGCAGGAAGAGGAATCTGAGCGGTCAGATCATGCCAATTTATTAATTCATCTCCTAAATAAGTTTGTGTAACGTGGACGAACGCGTTTCCAGACTGTCGGATCAACTGACGTGCCACTGAAGGTCCTTTTATGTCAGTGCATCCTCAGATCTCAGCTCGGTAACTGAAGTGTCATTCCTACTGAGGGGTAAAGGCCACAATGACAGTGACCCAAAAAACGGCCTTTCAATTCACCTTTTAAACTCAAAAGAACTGGAGTTTCATTGGTTTGTAATTCTCATGAAAGTACGAGGAATCATAGACAATCCTGTTGTTGCTATAGGCTCAATAAAGACCAACTTTAAAAAGACTCAAATCCAATGTTTAGCCTTGTTTACATCCATACAATGTTTTTATATAATAATACAGACATATGATTTGTGAAATAATCAGTCAACACCACGACTGAGTGTTTCCACATTGACCTGCAGCGAACCAATGACGGTCTCATAACAGATCCAAACACCCAGAGATTCATATGTCACAAACCTGACCCAATCCTGTCAACCTGTGGAGACAAGGGCGGAGCTAAGTAAACCTGAGACCTTGGTTCAGCCATGACAAAAGGAAGGGAAATACACAACGTTGAACTTGAAATAAAGAATGAGTTTTTTTCCGGAAGAACGTCAAATATATCAACTAAGTGTGTGTGATTGCACAGTCAGTAGGTCAGTGTGTGGTGTTGGTGTGTGGATGTATGACGGAGAACAAAAAGACAAAAGAAACCACGTGGTGCAATGTGGAGATCCACTGAAAGAGAGACAGTGAATACGGCTGCTCTTCAGTGCCTTCTGGATGGACCGGCCAGGTTCGCACAGTTATAATACTGTCTGAATTAAAACAAAATCAAGCGGCAACACCGGGGCAACGCAACCCTAGAAAACATGGCAGAGCCAGAGGGCCACCACAGTACAGTCAGTACTACAACCACTAACACTGTGTCAGCCACTGCCGGATGTGACTCCATCTTAATTTGTATCCCCCCCCCCCCCCCCACTTTCTACATGTGAAAATAATGTTACTACTAAACTACAGTTTGTTTTTTCTTTGCAGGGTATAAAACACTATAGTTGTTGAATGTAGAGAAACTCTGCTTCACATTTCAAACCGGACCTGGACTGAAACAGAACCTGCAGTCAGAGCATGCCTTCGCCTGTTCCCAGTAGAATAGGATCATCATCAATCCCACAGCAGAATGAGCTGCACCTCAAACTTTCTGACATGATTACACCTAAGTTTGTCCAATTTTCTGTTCGTAATTGACTTTAAGCCTTTTAGTGTAACTTTGAGTACACAACTGGAGGCTAGAGTTGCATGTTTTGGCTGCAGGCAGAGGGGGAGCTGGCCTCTGGCCTGGAAGCTACAAATTCCAATTTACAAGCTCCTGTCAGTCGTGTCTACTGAAAATGTAGAGGGTACAGAATCAACCTGCGGGGAAATACACTGAGCATGTTGTAACACAGAGGGAAAGCGCTGCTGTTAATGACAGCTGGGAGTGTGCGGCTCTTTGTGGAGTTGGTGCGGGGACCCTTTACAACAACAAAATAATGTGTACAGGTCTCGTTGCGAGGACGCCTCCTCCATTAACAAAACTTTACTGGCTTGCATGAGCTTGAGAGACGGGAGCTACCGTGCGGAGCAGGCGGAAATTACTGACTGCTGTCCTTATGTTGCACAGTCTGCTGACAGCGCCATCCCGCTTGTCAAACACTGGGCTCATTCTAAAACAGAGTCTGCATGTGTATGGATTGTGGAAGTCATTGTACTGTAGTGTGTGTGTGTGTGTGTGTGTTTGTGGCTGCAGGCAGGGTGTGCGGGTATTTCCTTCCATGCTGTTTGCTTTAGAGTGGGTAATGTGGTCGTCAATCTCAGGGCCAGCGCAGAAACAAACGTGGGCCAACAATAAATTATTTTTCAGAGTACGCTGAGTAGCGGAGACTGAAGGCTCAGAAAACAACCGACTCATTCTTCTGAATGGCAATCATTTCATTATCTTTCAAAGCGAGATACACTGAGCAGATTCAGAGAGCGTAAATGTTTTGTTCCTGCAGTTTTGGCTCTTTGGAGGAAGAGCAGGAGGATTTTCTCAAGAGGTAAAAGTCATCTGAATCACAGCCGTTCATGCATTATACTTTGCTCTCATCTCTAACTCACCAGTACAACAGTGCGCAACAGAAGTGAAACTATGAAATTCTGGCCTAATTTCAAATAAACATGTAACAAAACTGAAAATATTCTGCTATGGAAAAGTGTTTAAAGCTCTGCAGGCAGCTCCTAGAAACCGAGACATTCAATACACCCCACGGGGAAATATGGCTTATGAGTATTGAGGCAAAGTCAGTTGAATTTTTGAGAAAAATTCTCAATTAAAGGTCATGGAATCATAAAGGTCCATCCTGTAGGAAGCAGGAATGTTTCATTTATTGGGAACCTGCTCATCGGTTTCTTGGTTTTTTTTTTTGGTGTTTCTTGCTGACGGCAGAAACGCAGGGAACCACAGAGAGACGAAACCGAGCTGCCGGCGGCGGCACGTTTAAACAGTGACTGGGGTTGATGAGGTGACTGGGAACAGCTGTGTGAGTGGGTGGGACAGTTCAGGTGACTGAAAATGGAAAACAGGTGAGCAGGTGGAGCTAGAGACAGGAGGGAAGCCGGGGGATGGGAGAGAGCCCGGACACAAAGGTTGACACATAAAACACTGTGTAAACTGACAGCGGCCAGTAAGAATCATCTGCTGAGGACTATGAATATTTATGGAGAAGATTTGACATGTTGTCTGTTATATCTACAGTTCACAGAGTAAAAGTCTGCGATGAATTGATTTCAATGGGTGTTTTCATTGCATTCACCCATTCATGACACTTATCCCTGCAGGGTCATGGGGTGGAAGCCATCCCAGCTGACACTGGTTAGGACCCTGAAGAAGTAATTTAGATTAGAGACCAATTAAACCAATGTGCAGGTCTTTGGACTGTGGGAAGAAGTTGGTGGGACCTGCCCGGGACAGAGAGTTGTTAAAAAAGTTTGTGTTTAAAGTTTTGAAGTTGTCACTTCTCAGTCTTAACATCTTTTAGGCTTATTCACGCAGTGCTGCCATGACAACCGTGTGGCAGTAACTGAATGGGTTCGGGTTAGGGTCACTCCCACCATCATTATTTCAATTTTCAATTTAGCTGGTTTGTCGGTTTATGACCAAATACCTGCAAAACGAATGATGTTTCCATCAGCCACAGTTGTACCGTGTCTTTGGTGCTAATTATCAAATGTTAGCCGATCGACATGCTGAGGATGGTAACGGGTAAACAGTCACCTGTTAAACATCTGTAACATCTGATTCTTTGGATGTAAAATTAAAGTGGCGATGAATCAGAGCTAAATACAACAAAAAAGTCACAACTCCTGTCATTCCCTCACATTTAAAGGGGACTCCAAGAGTTAATGTGATCGAAGCTGTGTAACCTTTGGTGTGTCCAGAGGGAGCTGCATGAAGCCTAATCGGACCTCTGCAGCCGCTATTAGCACAACACACCTGAATCTCTGACCCACACTCTAGGTTTTGACAAGAGAAAAGAATGTGTAAATCAAGACAGACCACTTCCCTGGTTCTGCTGCATCGATTCTGACCTTTATTATTTTTCTTATTTTTTTCCATTGTGAGTCCAAGAGTACTGCAGGGGAACAATGATAACTTATTGAAGAACTCTTTTAAGTCTCTATTTCCACAATTAGAGAACACAAGCTGAGCCTAGAAATGAACTTTCCATGAACCCTTACAGCCATTTCCTGCTCCATGTTACTCTTCACCTTTGGTCCAGTGTTTAAATTAGTTGGGGCTTGGTGGTTTTCTCTGCTGCAGCCCTCGTTTGTGATTTAAGCTCACAAGATGAGACACCTGGAGTTTACATCAGACCTCGTCTGCTTCTGCATCTGACCATTATGAATAAAGGGAGAATTCGGCACACAGCCCATGGACAGGGGCGCCACCATCCTCCTGGCAGTGTTTAGATGATTCGGAGCAGAGTGCAGATATGGAGGTGCAGGGTGTTGACAGCTGCTGGGTCCACAGGGCTTTCTGTGATAAGAGCACTCAGTGTGGGAGAGAGGTACTGCTGTACTGTACCAAGCACCGACAAGCGTGCACTGGAAGAACTTGAGGGGATTAGAAACCGCGGTGAGAGGGAGAGAGTGTTGCATCCTATATGGAGAGAAACTATCTGGAGAGGAAGACGGGGGTTTATTTGAGGATTTCTTCTATCAATCAAAGATCTTTTAGGTTTGTGTTAGAGGTCTAATTATTCCTGTGGCCAATCGGTCAGATCAATGACCAGCAAGAGTACAATGTTGATTATTAGGCCTTCCCTTTGTATGAAAACGAGAGGAGTGTGAGATCATGAGAATAGGGGAGACGGGCAGTTTGCACCATGGGGACAAGGGTATATATTTGGAACAGTAGTCTGAGTTTTCCCAACAGTCATTTGAATTCCAGTTAGGTAAAGTTTCACTGTGATTTATTGAAGTTTGGGGACTTCTGGGGAAGCAGATGAACATAAGTGGTCAAAGCGGAAGCAGACACTCACAACTTCAAAAACCCTGGATTCTACATTTACGAACACAAATGCATCTTTTTGCTTCACCATCCCTGCTTTATGGTCTTCAGGCCCCAGGTGTGACATCCTGATGACATCACTATGTCTCAGAGATGTCCTGACTTTTTTAATAGTCACCCAAAGATGTGTGTGTGTGTGTGTGTGTGTGTGTGTGTGTGTGTGTGTGTGTGTGTGTGTGTGTGTGTGTGTGTGTGTGTGCATTTCAGTAACCTAAACCTGAGGACTTCTTGGACAGAGGACGTAAATCTTGGTTTCCAGCGTCCAGTCCGTAAATAAGCTTACCATGATGTTTCAGAAAAAACAAGGCTTGTCTGTAGCCATGCTTGCAGCTTTGACTGTGAAGCAATTTACATATAGTAAGTGTTTATTTATTGATAGTGGCTGAATGGTTTGTAACATGAAAACTAAGGCCTTCGCCAGCTTTCTCATGGACTGCACTTATGTAGTTCTTTCCCAGTCAGAGCTTCACAAAGGAAACCACCTTAACTCATTCTGCTCATACATATGCACACTCATACACTGATGAAACAGCCATCAGAGGGAATTTAGGATTCGGTATCTTGTCCAAGGACACTTTGACATGTAGACTGGAGGAGCTGGGGAATCGAACCAAAGACCATCTGATTAGTGGATGACCCATGGCTCTAACTCCTGAGCCACTCGCCCCATTTGCCCATAACAGCCATTCCCAGATAGCAAGATACAGTACATCTGGCCTATACATGCTTGTGTTTCTTCTGGTCAGGTATGTGTCCCGGTCCCACGGCCGAAGTTAGGCCCATATAGAGCATGGTTTTTAGATGCTACCTCCACATCTGGACACATTCTGATGACTATCTTCCGGCTGTCAGTCAATACCAGAGGATAATAGCCAGAATCTACCCACATGTGGATGTATACTGGGCCAGACGTTTCTTTTTCATTTTTGGATGTGGCCTGATTTCTATCTAATTCCATTAAATTATCCATCCATATCTCTCTTGTGATATTTCAAAGGGACTGTCGGTCCAACCAGTAGATACCTCTACATGTGGTTTATTTTTAGTCATGCTAAAAATAAAGAAGAAAAACAAAACTGCCAGAACTGAAGTGAAGCTCCACCACGGTAAAGTTAAAGCCCATACTGATACAATAAAGACAGCATTTCACAACAGGAACTTAACACAGAGTAGTCAGTTCTTATGTTTCTGCTGCTCTCCACCTGTTCAGGAAATGACTTCCTGACAGGATTTACTGAAATCACTGTCAGTTGTGATTGGTTGAATAGGCTTAAACAGTGGCCCTGACACGCGTATTCAACCAGTGACGCTTACACTATTAATGTGTTGAATTTCTGTTTTTTTTTCCTAAAAAAATGTGATGAACTAACAAAATGTATAAAACGGCAACCTTCCTGTGAGACTCCACAATCATAGAGAAAAGTGGCAAAAACTATCCCACACTGAAAGTGGAATATGAATAGCTGAAGTCTCTGAGTCAGTAAGCGGTGAGGAAGGGCTACATCAATAGTAACTCTCTGCACTGGCACTGTTGCTATGGTTGCACCATCCTATGAATCCATGAATGCTGGGTATTATGAGTGTGTCGCATGGCCACAGGAACAGTGTGATGACCATTACACTCCTACGTGAGCACAATACAATAAAGGAACACAATCCACATGGGGAAACATATTGTACTGATGTACAATTGGTGCTTTTCAAACTTTTTCACATCAAGGACCCTGTAAGTTGTAGTAGTGATAATTGAAATATAAGAAGCTTATATCTCACCTGGAGCGACACAGTGTTGCAGTGGTTAGCACTGTTGCCCCACAGCAAGAAGGTTCTGGGTTCAATCACCAGGCCAGGGGCCTCCCTGTGTGGAGTGTGTATGTTGCATGTTAGGTTAATTGGTGACTCTATATTGCCCATAGACATGAATGGTGGCCCTGCAACAGACTGCTGACCTGTCCAGGATGTACCCTACCCAATGTCAGCTGGGACTGGATTCAGCCCCTTGCTGACCCTTATGTGGAGAAGCAATATAGATAATGGTAGATGAAGGGATATATTTGGCCCTGCAATAAATAAATACAGAAATTTCTTTAAAGATGGATGGATGGAGTACAAAGGTCATTAAAACTCGATCGTGTCCAGTGTCTTCTAGTCTTTATAATCAGCTCTGGCAGCATCTTTGCAATATGCTCTCTTGGCTCACTGCTATGCTGACAACGCTAAGCTATTCCTGCCGTACCTACCTGACGACCCCACTGTCTCTTTGTGGATCTGAGTCTGTCTCTCTGATACATCCTCATGAAGAAGGAACGCCACCTTCAACTAAACCTCTCTGGGCTGTAATCCCAGCAAAGCAGTTTCGTCATCATTAATATCAATATCAGAATCATTGTACCCCAACCAAGGTTACAAGAAACCTGGGTGTCATGTTTGATGACCAATTATCTTTTGGGAGATGCACTTAATACTTACACCAATGCTTTCTACTGCACTGAAGCTTTACTGATGTTCCTCACTTATAATATGACAAAAGTGTCCTAACTAATGAATGTAAATGTAAATGTAACCAGAGCTGAACTAACCACACCAGTCCATCTCTGGACCTGACGGATGACTGGTGTCAAACTTCTCATCTTCTCTCTTAGATAGTGCTTGTGATGATTCCAAGAAAAAATAACCACCTTGACCGAGAAGCAGGTATCCATGTGAAATGAAGAGGAGCTGGATGAAAACGTGGCAGCTCTTTAGATCGGCACGTCGTCAGGTAGAAACACGTCGTTAGGGGATGCTGCTGAGAGATGGACACGGTGCACAGAGGGCAGTGTCACTTCCCTCTGCTGTCAGCAGAGCCTTTGATGGGAAATGCCTCACTGTTATTTTTACCTACCCACCTGCCTTCTCACCCGTCCTCACCCCTCCTGGCCTCCGCATACACGTGCTCCTCTCGTCCATCCATACATCGCTTCCTCCTTCCCCCAAGGTCTTTAAAAATACATACACTTGGGCTTGTTTAAGGGCTGCAGATTTCTGTGGGGAGAATAATAAAGACAATAGAAGGCTCTGGAGGTAGTAACACCCCCCTCCCCCACCAACCAGCCACAAAAGCCCCCCAAACTCAGGTCTGACTATGGAGGAGGCAGAGCTGCATGCAGGCACATAAGAAAGAGGCTATTCATGAAAACAAGTCTTTCTTTTGTACTCTCTCTATCAGTGGCCGTGGAGCGGAGCCAAGCCATGACCCTGCAATGAGTGAATCTGCCTGCCACCAGAATTCGGAACGGAGTGTGTGTATACAGGTGTACAGCATACAGCACAGCATACAGTAACTGCTGGCAGAGCTGTCTCACGTAATCCCATTGGAGTAATCCAATGGATGACCGGAACGTCAGATTGTATAAGGAAGTTAAAAGGTCCCATGTTTTACACTTCTCCTGTGTTTTATGAGAAGCATCAGTATCCATCAGAAGATATATTAGTGGTTTTAAGAACCAAAAAAACACCAAAACCGGTGCTAGTTGGTAAGAAAGCAGCTCTACATTGCCACCAAGTTTGGTTGTGAGCTGCCGTTTTGAAGCCTCCAGTTGGTTCATCGCCATTTTGTTTTGTTTTTGTTTTGTTTTGGGTTTTTTTTTTTAAACCAGAAGAAACCGCATTTGGAGGAGAAGGTGGAGCTGAGGAGGAGTGAGGGGTGGATCTGACTCTGCTCCTGACTCGAAACTAGAGGCTGAGACTAACTCATTAGGAAAATGTTTACTGAGCTAATAAATCAAGGGAGAAGTCGGGACATTTTCCCATAGACTTAATTTAAAAAATAGCAATTTAAGTTGGTTATTCACAACCTGGGTTGCTTTTAGTTTATATTTATTTCTTCATTGATGTTTTTCTTTCCTCGTGTCTCAGCCCACAACCTGTATGTACGTTACAAGCTGAGATCACAGGCTCTTAATTTTCCTCCATCAGGCTCTGAACTAGTTAGAGAGGATCAGATTTTTTACGTCTGCACAGATTTCCTGTCTGATCACTACCACTGCATCTTCCTATGGATTTTCAGTTGCAGTTTAACTAACTTTAGGCAACTAAACCTGACAAAACAGTGACGGGAAAATAAAATAAAACATATAAGTAATAAAAATAATACATAAAATAAAATAAAAAATAATAAGTTGGGGCCATAAACTCCAGTCCTCTATTTATTTGACCTGCTTATCCATCACAAACTCTTTGTACTCACCTGAACTTTTTTCTGGCCCTGAGGCCCGAAAGATGAACATCTCCACAACGAGGTGAGCACCACTCTCAAACTCACATAACACTGTTGCCAACCACACACACGCCTTTACACCCCCATCATGAGAAATCGAAAATAAAAGGTTTGGATGTGACGTGATGGATGGCTCGTCTGTGGGTTTGTCGACCGGTGCTGAGCTCCTGCCGTCGCCGCACTGTGGTGCTGTACAGAGACTTACAGTGACACACACACACTGTTGTATTACTGTCCCCTTCATACACGCTTACACTGTGGGTGAAAGTGAAGGGGTGCGACTTCCATTCATCAGCTAGAAATGAGGGATTGCGTTGGTCTGTGTGTGCTGAATGAGTAAGTGCACACCTGTCCTGTCAACTTCTTCAACTATTGTGTTTTCAGCTTGTTGTGTTGCCTGCAGGTGTACAACAGCAGCATAAGTATTCAGAATTCATTAACACTAGAAGCAACGAGTGGTTTCCCGCAGCTAAATTAAACAAGTAAATTTGTTTTAATGCACAATTCACCCAATCTTTTGCTTTTAATTATTTTTAACCATCAAGACAAACTCAGACCTATAACCTATAACCACCAGCAGGTAAAATGTACCTGGATGATATAGAACACAGTCATTTTGTGCTATTAATTAATGAAACATTCTATGTTGCTTTGTTCCCTCGTAAATATTGTTTTATCATTCACATGAATGCCAGGACCCATGGTTTCCCAGCAGAACATTGGCCAACTCTTCCACACAATGTAAAAGAAAACCTGAAAACAAAAGCGTCTGTAAAGTGAAGCCAATGCTTTAGAGCCTCAAACCTTCATCTATCTAATGACCATCAGGGGGCGACTCCACTGGTTGTTAAAGAAGTCAGATTGTATTGAAGTCTATGGGAAAATGTCCCTACTTCTCCCTTGATTTATTGGCTCAGTAAATGTTTTCCTAGTTTCCGAGTTTCATCAGTCCAGACCACCTTCTTCATTGCTCCATGGTCCAGTTCTGATGCTCCTGTATCCATTTTAGGATCTTCTGGTGGTGGACAGGGGTCAGCATGGACACCCTGACCGGTCTGAGGCTACACAGCCCCATACACAACAAACTGTGATGCTCTGTGTTCTGACACCTTTCTATCAGAACCAGCATGAACTTCTTCATCAGTCTGAGCTCCAGTAGCTCTTCTGTTGGATCAGACCACACGGTCCAGCCTTCACTCCCCACCACCATCACTGAGCCTTGACCCCTGACCCTGTCTGTGGTCCAGTGGTTCTCCCTCCTTGGACCACTTCTGGTAGGTCCTGACCACTGCAGCCCAGGAACATCCCACAGAGCCGTCTAATCACAGTTTGGTCAAAGTCAAAGTCCCTCACATCCTCACACTTGACCATTTTTCCTGCTTCAACACATCAACTTCAGGACTAAATGTTCAGCTGCTGCCTGATGTATCCACCACTGACAGCAGCCATGGTAACCAGGTAATAATGTTATTCACTTCACCTGTCAGTGTCATAATGCTGATTGGTGTAATTTCTAGTGTTGCGGTTGATCTCTTGCCAACTGTGGCTGGATGGAGCTCTGCCATCTTAGGTTTCCAACTGGGATGAGCAGGAACCAAAAAAGTGACTGGGATTGTGTTTAGTTATTTTAATTCAGGGATACTCCATGTTAACAATAAATGAGTAAAATAACCAATAACAGGCTGTAGACTTATACATTTATCGATGTCCGCCGTACCAGTAGCTTTAAAAAACCACAGTCCAACAAGGAGCCAGCAAAACATCAATATACAATCCAGTTCCACAGAGCTCACTTCATCAGCACATCTGTCAGCAGGTGACTCACTGAAGAGCCTGAGAAATGTGAAGATGAGGAGTCAGTCTGCTGGAATGTCAGACATGCAACGTGACATCTAACAATATGCTTCCTCGCCTCACCTGCTACACGGTTACAGTAAAGTGTTCAGTTCATGCTCAGTTTGAGCTAACATTTCCCACCATGCACCTCTCAGGGCCCGCTCATGCACTTCCTGTCCCCACGAGGTTCTTGCATCACGTATCTTTCTGCTGCTGCGTTCACCTACCTCGACCTGAAATACAAATATATAGGGAAAGAGCTGTCTGATGGATTTTTTATCTTCTCTTTTCATTCTTTCATTTGTCTCATTTCTTCCAAGTCACTTCCTGTTTAGTGCGAAGTGCATCTTCTCGCCAAAACTTATTCTGTTTCTCCTTTAGCTCCATCAAACACATTGGATGTATTTTCTTTCCCATAAACAATTGACAAAGCTGAAGTCATGAATCTGAATTGTTGACATCAGTGTTTACTTCCTCCCTGGTTTCCTTGGCGGCCTGCTGTGTTTCCTGCTGTAATAACCACCTGAAGATCAGTGGAACTGTGTGAAATCATTGGCAGGATGCAAAGTGTGTCATCCCAACTCCGTCTCCGAGATATTACATTTCCATATAACAAAACTGCAACAGTAAATGAGATTTATAGGGAACATAACAGCGCCCAGATCGCATTATCCACACAATGAGGAAATGTTAGTTTTTCTAAAAATTATTTTATGTCACATTCGGATTTGCTGACACTGAATGTAACAGGAAAATGTTTATATATATATATATATATATATCTGATCATGCAGAACCAGTTTTTTTTATAGCTGAAGTTGCCTGTAGTGACTTCAGCTTCATGAAATCGGTTCTGTTTAGACAGCACCAGGTGCAGGTTTTCAGGTTCAGGGAAAGATCCTGAGGCTCCACATATTGGGTTCAACTTCAGCTAATTATATATGTGACCCAATAAAGACTATTCACTGTAATAGGGGATAGCAGCTCAGAAAACAGGGAAAAAACTAAAAACACACATTGAATTTTTCCTTATTTTCTAGATAAAAACACTGTAAACCGCAATAACCAAAGAAAACTTCAACACAGGAAGTTACACACCTGTGTTTGTGTTGTTCTAGAGCTGATTTGAAGTTTCTCTCTTTATCTGATCTGAGTTCTGCTCATTCTTTGGAGCAGTAATGATGAAAAATCAGCTCCAAAGCCTCCAATGCTCTAAATATCTGATTGTCCATGTCTCTCTGTCTTTATTCTGTCACTACAATAAACTGAGAGCAACTTCTCCTCACTCTGAGATCAGAAAAATACAGGATTGATCCCATTGACTTTGGCTACAAGCAGCTGACAGCTAAGCCTCTGAAGGAGACACTCTGATTGGCTGTGACATCACCCACTGGAGCCAATAGGAGTGTCCCACGTAGAGACGTGACTCTAGACGTCACTGTCAAAGATAACTTCATACGTGACTGTATTGACAGAAGCATATACTCTTCCATGAGCTTAATTGGGTTAATGCAGAAAAAGTTCCTTTTTGTTTCTGGAAGTGAACCAGGCCTCTGGTGTGACAGGATTATAACACAACACATACATATGCTTTTGTATCACACATTTTCCTCAAACACACTTCCACACATCATAACAGGGGGAAGTGTTCCTCTGGCAAGCATAAGAATAATTTGCTCTGTTTCAGCAGTCGGCGTGGGAGTCTCCAGGCCGCGCCTTTAGAGCCCGTGTTAAATGCTCTCCCCTCTCCTGAGTGCCGTGCTGTATTCTGGGAGCTGCAGGGGCATTTAGTCGGGGCAGATAAATAATGCTCACCATGGGGCTGATTTCTTAATGCTGATGTATGGCTGTGACGGGACAGGTGCTGCCTCCACAGCTTCCCAGCACCACATCAATTAATTTAGCCTGTCATGTGATGAACCAGCTGTGAATTACCCAACACCTCCTCCACAGCGCCGTTCAGGTTACACACACACACACACACACACACACACACACACACACACACACACACACACACAGGACATGCATCCCTTTCTCTCCGTCTGGCTGGATACATGGTGTCATCATACAAACTTGGCGCATCCTGAGAAAACCTCATCACGTCCACCATCTGAGACACTGAAACAGGAAGCTATGACTCTGAGAAAGGAAGCTGGAATAGGAAGCTGAGACTAAGAGAGGAAGATGAGACACTGAGGAAGGAAGCTGAAGCTCTGAGACAGGAAGCTGAGACAATGAGGAAGGAAGCTGAGACAATGAGAAACAGGTTCTCATTCATTCATTCACTGATGAAGAATAAGGGTCACCGTTGATCTTCAGGGGAACTTTTCATTTTCTGTGAACTTCTCCTTGTCTGAATGATGGATTGTGTTGTACACTGTCCAGATCACAAAGCCCTGTGATGCACACTTTCCATCAGGAAGCTGGGATACTTGAAATGACAAACAGGAGCCTGGATGAAAGCATCTTATCATTCAACATAACAGCTCGCTGCAGCAACCCGAGCGTAAAGAGCAAAAAACAAGCTCCAGCGTTGCAGGGAAGGTGATGGCAAAAAACAGCTTGGCAATATATCTGACAGTGCCATTCACAGCAGCAGATACCTCACAGCCACTACACCCAGAGTTTTAGCTGCTCCCCTCTGGCCATAGATTCAGGACCTGAAGGGCCAGCCGGAGCACATACAAGAGGTCTTTCTCTCCTTGTTGCTCTCTGGTATTCCTATAACCCATCTGCTGCCATCTGTTTGTTGCATGTACACTATACGTTGTATTTTTTAAAATTTTCTTCTTTTTATTGGTGGGTTGTGTGTATTTCGATTGCTGAAGACAAACGCCCTCTGCGGTGGACAATATAGTGAATCGGTGAAATTTGTGATTTTTAGGCTATTTTAAATAAAACCTAAATTACATTGGCAATCTTTTACAGTTTCGAGGCCAAATGCAAGGCCCTCCTCCCCAGCGAGTGCGAGACAACACTTCTGCAGCCCGGACTCCCGTCACGGAAGAATCACCTGATACAAACCATATGTTCATTCATCCGAGGGCGCAGAGCAGCCATTAATCTCCTCCTCGGCCGAGCGCCACCTGACGAAGAATTATCTCGCTGGGTCCAACCCACCGGTAAATAATTGGAGCAGAAAGTGATTCTACCTCATTAATACATCTTGTATTAACATCAGTCACTGGCCTGCTTTAGTGTAGCAACCGCGCAGCCGTGCAGTAATTGGAGTTTGAAGTCTGACTCCTTTTTGAGTCCGAAAATTCACTCACACAAATGAATGTCTATGTTTTACCTTCAACCACCACTTACTACATAACACATGAGGATGCTCAGACACAGAGCAGGACACAAAATCAGTGAGGGGGACAGAGTTCAAGGGGCACTTTGGCCTACACTGAGTGCACACTGAGTATCCCACTTCGACTTCAAGGTCCGCACAGTCTAAAGGTAGACGTCCATGTGGTCTTTGATTATAAAGCAGGTCTAGGTTCTTTATTAATACTCTGAGCTTATCAAAGGTCTCAGTCCACAGAGAAACGCTCACAGCCCGTTTTCAGAAACTGAGCCTTTAAACCAGCCGTCAGGACTTCTGGGACTTTGTGATGTCACAACAAAGTAGTCATCACCCCCAGCCACACCCCCAAGCTTAAACCACCTGGACCCACCATCCAACGCTGCAGGAATTGGTTTCTCTGAAATCTATAAATCTAAAGCTATATTTTAATCGCATCGATCAGAGGAGAGTCTCAGATCCTCTCCTCTGATTGGCTGACCGACCTGTTGTTCCTAGAGCTCCAGAGCTCAGCCTGAGAGAGGAGATGAGAATCTGCACTGACATGGTTTTTGGTTCTTAAAGCCACAAATATATCTTCTGATGGATATCAACACTTCAGATAAAACACAGCAGAAAGAATTCTGAGAAGCACTGCCAAACAGGAACCAACAGACCCAAGGAAAACCCAATCAAAATGCAGGACGCAACGTGCTACACAAAGAACAGAAAGAGCTGATTGATTTCTTTCTTTTTTTTTGAGAAATACACACAAATACAGCAAAACTATTCACTGGAGTACTCAGAGGGAACCCGGAGCAAAACCAGATGCAAAAAAAGGCAAAAATATCAAAATAAACTGAAAAAAAAAAATAGAGGAACACAAAACTGACTTCAAGTTCTGTTTGTGTACAGACAAAATAAACACACATTTAATTTGTGATCCTGATTTTGGTAGGTGTGTTTTTGCAGCCAAGCCAGCTGCTTCCCCCCTGGTTCCGGTCTTTATGCTAAGCTAAGCTAACCACTTCCAGACCTCCGCTGTGTATTTAACACAAAGACGTGGGCTCTTTATATGATGTTGACCGTCTCTTTCAGTTCTGAGCACGTGTGAAGGAGTCCGGAGATGGTGAAGGTTAAGCTGCGGTCGGGGGAGGCCTGTCTTTGGAGGGTCACACAGACCTCCCTGTCACAGCCAACGATACCTGACTGCTGTTACGTTCAGGGTGAAATCCTCCAGACCATACGCTGGCGGACTGGGCCCTGGGTGCCATTGCCGTTAGCCATCCCGTTCCCCTGGCATCAATCCAATTGAGCGCAGATGGAAAGTTGTGTATCAGTGCGTCCAACGCCACCAGCTAGTGACACCGACTGTCCAGAAGCTCATGAATGTCCTGATCTAGGTCTGGGAGGAGATCCACCAGGACACCATCCACCATCTGTGATTTCAATTTTTTCACTTTGATTTCCGGTGTGATTGTGAATCCAGGCCACAATGGGTTGATGATTTTGGTTTCCACTGACTGTTGTCATTTTATTTAAAAATGACACAATGTCAATAAAGACTTTCAACTTGAATAATTTGTTCATTAAGATCCAAAGTGTGATTTAAATGTAAATGTGCACATTTTTCAGAGAGTTATGGGCCAATGATATCATGAACCTGCCGGGGACATTATCCATTACTATTACATATGTTTTCAATTTAATATTTTGGTTTTAGATTTTTAGAAAATGACATTTTATCAGCAGGATGATTTCCTAAACGGGGTTATTTGTTTGTTTATAAATAAATAAATAAATTATTTTATGGATGGAAACAATCTCTTTTCAAACAAAGACGTATAAGTGGTAACTCTATATTTATTCATTTATTCATTTATGCAGTTTTCTATGTGCATATTATTGCCCACCACTTATTGAACACACTAGATTATATATATATATATATATAAATCATATATAGTATATTAACACTACGTCTATTGAATAGGTGCTGGAGATGAGATAAAGTGCAACAAAAGAGACAGTTAGATATGTTTGGGTTTTAGGAAAAGATGAGTTTTCAAGAAATTCTTGAAGACAGACAGGGACAGTTCCTGCTCTGACGGGATTCAGGAGCTCGTTCCACCGTCAGGGAACCACAGACCAGATCAGCCTGGACTGAGATGGTCTGGTTTGCAGGGCTGGTGATGACAGACCACATTCCTTTGGAGGAACACAGGGTCTGAGACGGAGCATAGAGAGTCATATTTTGCATTTAATGAACAGTGCATGGGACACAGCAAAGGAAACATCTATCCTCCGACACAGAACTGAAAAAAAATCTAGAGAATATATCTGAAATGCCAAAATACTTTATTCATGGATGTAAAGCTTGGCCTGTTACAGCAAACCCTTTCCTTGCGACTGATGTTATCTGTCAAATGAATTCTTTATGTACTGGACACCATACACAAAGCAACCTACAGCATTACTGACCCTACTATTATCGAAGTAAAGGAGGTTGAGGCAGGCAGTGGATTAAAGGAACTACTTGTAGTTCACAGTCGCTTTTGCGTTGTAGGGGATGACTTGTGGTTATAGGAGGAAGTAATTTTGTTTTGTACAGGAGAAGAAAATGAGCTGCTGCTTTAGTCCTGGTTCTACAGAATCAGCTGCACCTCTGTCACGGTGATTTTCTCTTTACCGTTGGCTGCCAGGCCAATGTGAGCAGAATTAAAGACTGCTGGGGTCAAATGAGGGTCCATCAGCCTAGTTGTCGCTCCGGCATTCTTCCCTCAGAGCGTCAATCCTCTACCTGTCCACAGCGCCGTCTTCCTGCTCCCCTCCTCCTGAAGGGGAGACGGGCAGCGGTGCCAGCCTCTGAGGCTCTGCTGGAGCTCATATCAAGCTGGCCCGGGCTCCGGCCCTCAGGCTTTCTTCTGGCTCCTCAACTCTCATCCTCGCTCATTCTCTTTCTGCTCCTCATCCTGTCATCGGTTCTTCTCAGTAGGAGGAGAGATCGTCACAGTTGTTTCTGATGCTACTTTTACTTGATAAGTCCGATTTAGATCTTGTGTCGACCACACCCAAATCCATCCCCTGCTTTATGGTCTATTTTCCTCAAAATGGGACCATCATTTACAAAATTATCCTCATGTTGTATTGAAGACTTGAAACTAGAGACTGAGACCATAAACTCATTAGGAAAACATTTACTGAGCTAATAAATCAAGGGAGAAGTAGGGACATTTTCCCATAGACTTCAATACAATCTGACTCCTTAAACAACCAGTGGAGTCGCCCCCTGATGGTCATTAGAGAGAATGAAGGTTTAAGGCTCTTCATCATTGGCTTCACTTTACAGACCCAGAGTCCAGGTCCACGTTTATAGACAGTCTATCATTCACACACAGCGTTTGATATAAAGTTGGTAATTCAATAACGAGTTCTTGGTTGATAACTGATTCACTGTGGGGGGGTTAAGTTTCTCATTAGTCAGGTCTGGACCCATGATGCAGACACAGGGGGCAGCAGACTGGGAAAGACTGGGGCTGCTTTGGTTTGCCACAGTCTCTTATTTTAGCTGCATGGCTCTCGGGCATCGGTGTGGTGAACATGGCAAACTTGTGTGTTTGGGAGCAGGCAGACAGGAACCAGGGGAGGGAACCAGGGCCAGAGCCGAGTGAGTGCAGGAATCGAAGCAGGGAAGATGGGAGAAGGCTGGAAGTGGCTGGATGGGAACAGGTGAGTGTGACTGATCTCAAGCACAAAGACAACAGGTTCCAGTCCCACGGGCAGACGCAGAGTCGGCCGAGGTTGTTTACCACTGGAGGCTCAACAACGAAGTGGCAAACACTGGAGAGAAAGACCAGCGATGAATCAGGTGAAGGAGGAGGCGACGATCGGTGAAGATGATCAGCAGGTGAGTGAGTAGATTGACAGGAGAGAGGAATGTAGGTCAACTACATCCAGCTGGAGACACACACAACACAAAAACACACAACCAGATGGGGGAGACAGACTGACCACAAACACTCAACAATAGGGAAATAATAGAGAAACAAGGGGAAAAGACAGAGAGAAAAGACTGAAAATCCAAACAACATATGCAACAGACAATATCCAACATTTATCTTGATGCAGTCTTGCCCAAATATGGCCAGATATGATCTTAGAATATTTCATAATGGTTTTGTAGGTGCTCCAGCCAGGCCACTTCACAATGGTATACTTGTCTCAGTCTGATTTTGTTCTAAAAGTTGACATCCATTGTCAAAACCGGACGGTCACAATGGACGGAGAGCTGCCTAACAACAGAAAGAGTTCAAGGGAGAGAGAGTTAAGAGACAGATGCGCCGTCCCCCATCAAGACGTCACCCCTTGATTCACCTCTATCGCTACTGCCCTCTTCTGCTGTTTGTCTCCCACTACTACGTCCGGCTGGTTAGCCATCACCAGTGTGTCATCCTGAATCTGGAAGTGCCTGCTAACACCTTAAGCCCAGTGAGAGGGATTATATATTATTGCATATATCTAACTAACTAACTAACTGACTCAACTTGTCTTGCCTTCACTTCACTTCTTGCACTGTCCAAAAAAAAAAAACCAATATGAGGGTTTAATGATTGAATAAGCTCTATAAATACACCTGGGACATGACCTGCTCCATGTCCACCCCACAGAGGTTATATCCTACTTCCTTGGAACAGTCACTCAGGACTAATATGATATGCAAAACATGTCCTGCTTTCATTGTTCTTGCTTCAGTAAATATGATTGGGTTTCGTTCCCCTCAACAATTAATTTGCAGGTGTTTTTTTCTCATCCTGCCCATTCACAGCCACATAGCTTCGCTTAGCTCCATCCGAAATAAACAGGTCTGTCAGCTCTTTAAAGCTTTTAAAGCAACCGTCATGTCCAGGTGGTATTAAAACCTCCTCAAAAATCAGCATGTTAAACTCCACTCAGTCCTTTTTGCCTGTCCATTCATTCTATTTTTATTTCCATGACAAGCTTCACTCATCAGTATTTTTATTTTATCAATGGGTCAAATGGTTGTGCATTTTCACATTTCACAAAGAGCTCATTTCAGTGTCTGTCAGTGCATTAATTACTATGAGGGGCCATCAGGGACATAATTACAATGCATACACACATATGAAACCAAACCCACATATTGCACTGAAAACCTCAAACTCATACAAGTGAAAAGCTTTTACAAATTCATCTGAAATGCCCAAAGCATCACACTGCCTCCACCAGCTGCTCTTCTTTCTAACCCTAACCCTCCCACAATGCATCCTGGTGTCACGTCTTCCCCAGGTAAGAGACGCACACTCACCCGACCGCATCCACATGATGTAAAGAAAACCTGATCCCTCAGTCCAGACCACCTTCTTCATTGCTCCATGGTCCAGTCCTGCTCCTCCTGTGTCCATTGTAGGATCTTCTGGTGGTGGACAGGGGTCAGCATGGACACCCTGACCGGTCTGAGGCTACACAGCCCCACACACAACAAACTGTGATGCTCTGTGTTCTGACACCTTTCTATCAGAACCAGCATGAACTTCTTCAGCAGTTTCAGCTCCAGTAGCTCTTCTGTTGGATCAGACCACACGGTCCAGCCTTCACTCCCCACCACCATCACTGAGCCTTGACCCCTGACCCTGTCTGTGGTCCAGTGGTTTTCCTTCCTTGGACCACTTCTGGTAGGTCCTGACCACTGCAGCCCGGGAACATCCCACAGAGCTGCAGTGTTGGAGATGCTCCGACTCAGTCGTCACATCACAGTCCTCATCACTTGACCATTTTTCCTGCTTCAGCACATCAACTTCAGGACTAAATGTTCGGCTGCTGCCTGATATCTCCACCACTGACAGCAGCCACGGTAACCAGGTAATAATGTTATTCACTTCACCTGTGGTCATAATGTTGTGGCTGATCTGTGTCGTTCCTCTCACACACAAATGAAACCAAACTCATTCACATACCCGACTGAAATCCTCGCAGCGTGCAGAGGGATCACAGAAGAAACAAATGTGGTGTCTCTCAGTAAATCAAACCTGCTGAACACGCTGTGTCATGGTGATGTACTTGTAGTTACATAACGGGAGCAACCAGCATCCGCATTCAAATCGCTCTGAGTAAACAAATGCTCTGAACAGCCGCGCTCAGCCCTGCGCGGCTGAAATGGGAAATCTGCTGCTGGATTTATAAATCATGGAAAGCAAAGCAGTTGTGAGATAATGCTGTGGGAAATGCCAGCTCCGCTTGTTTTCTCTGTGTGAGTTTCTCAGTGTTTTTGCAGAATAACAGGAAGCGAAACTGGGCTCGGGACAAGTGGGTTCTGTGACCAAGATCGCGGCCGCTAAGTGCGTGTCCAATTTCACCCTCTGAGAACCAAACCATCACAGTTTTCCAGGTCCAGATTGTGGCGGTGGCTTGTTGACATCGGCAGCAGACAAGATGACGACCCGCAATGGGGTGAGGGAGTTTTGTATGCTGTTGTGCACCCTGGGCGAAGCCTAAAGCTATGAGTAAATTGGCTCATCCTCCAACAGCTCGCACCTCTGCCTCCTAAACAATACCATTATTTTGCTGTCAGGCAGCCGCAGCGGTCATCAGTTTCATTTTTCATCCAGAAACATGAATACCGAGGCCTGTGTTTACTGTGCTTTTGATGCATACAGTTATATACCTATGTTTTCCACATTAGGCTTCACTGTCAACCAACAGTATTGTTATTGGGGACTGCATGAATAAACGCCACATACATCAAGATGGGCCCGATGTTAAAGGCTGTGAATTGATCAAAGAGCAAACCTCCCACCAGAAAAAAAATAAATAAATGAGAAAGTTAAAAAGCCTTTGAGTGTAAATGGAAGCTTTGACTGACCTTCAGCGAGCGCCTAAGATCTCTGCAGGGAAGCCTCTTTGATGCCTGCTGGGGATGGAAAAATGATGAAAACAATATCAATCGCTGAAGACGGCGTCTCAAAGCAACGGCAGCTTAAATGTAAGGAATGATGTGCTGATGCAATTTGATTAAAATAATAAAAAAAAAAAAAAAAAAAAAAAAAAAAGTGAGGCAAGGTAGGGAATGACTTCAGGTTGAGCTGAATGAGGGAGGAAAATAAAACCACTGATATAAAGAAAGAAGATACAAGACCAGTATGATTCCGAGGTGGTTACACTTTCCTGAACTTTTTACTCGAGGCCAGATTAACCATTAGGCAACTGGGCAGTTGTCCCAAGTCCAAAGACCCCTGGAGGGCCCAGGGGTCTTGGGACCTGGGTCTCGGGGCAGGGTTTACTTCAACCTGCCCCCTTTTGCTCCTGTCACCGTCGGCCTCAGAGCCTCCAGGCTGCACAAAACCAGAAGATGATGTCAGTTAAACATGTTCTCTCATTATCTGGGAGGAAAAGTTGAGATACACAGGACTGTGCAAAAGTCTTGGGCCACCCTGAGATTTGTTGTTTCAGAAAATACTGGAAATGTGCATCAGGATTAAAAAAACAGAAAGAAATCTGAAAAAAAAAAAATTGCTTCTATAAGCTGAAGTGGCAAGTATGTGTATGGAGTATTAACAAACTAATTGGAACTTGCTATGAATGTATAAGACCAACATTCAATCACATCATTCTATTCAAAACGACAAAGATCACAGAATGTGACAGACATTAAATCATAATTTAACATCATCAAGGCCACTGTCAAAGGGAAATCAGCAAACAAACTGAATACTTCAAACTTGGATTCATCGCTCCATAATCCCCTTTTCCACTGATCTTCATCCCAATATTTGTGAGCTCTATCATATCTCAGCCGTTTCACCCTGTTCCCCTTCTGAAAAAGTGGTTTCTTAGCTGCTGCCCTTCCACAAAGACCATTCCTGATCCAGCTTCTTCAGACTGTAGAAGATCAACTTGGCTTCATCCTGATGCTGAGCCAGGTCTTTGCTGGACTTGAAAGTCTTCTTTTCCTCCCAGTCCTTTTTTTGTCCTTGACCTCTCCTGATTCTTCAGATGTCTTTATAACAGCTTGAACACCACATCTTCAGTATCCAGTTTGTTTTCTGATTTCCCTTTGACAGTGGCCTTGATGATGTTAAATGATGATTTTATGTCTGTCACATTCTGTGATCTTTGTCGTTTTGAATAGAATGAATTGAAAGTTGCTCTTCTACATATTAGCAGCTTCCAATGAGTTAACCTCATACAACGTGTGTCTGTAAAGCTCAAGCTTGTCCTGATCAAACCTGAGTCAAATACAAATACAGGTGTTAACAATGACATTAGTTATGGCTCCATTCCATTTAGCTTTAAGAGCCAGGTTCCTGCTATAGCTCAAGTATAAGGGTAGGTCACACAAAAAAAAGTTTTTGAAAATATATTTTTTTTAAATGTATTTTCTGGTTGTATTCTAATAAAGAGACTGAGGAATAATTATATATGGTCATTGATAAAACAACAAATCTAAGGGTGGCCCAGGACACAGTTTCTCTTGCACAGTACTGTGTGCTGCTATACTGAAGGAGCCTGAGAGAGGAGATGTAAAACTACACTGAGATGGTTTTTGGTTCTTAAAGCTGTAAATATATCTTCTTATGGAGATCAACACTTTAGATTAAAAATGAGGTCCTTTAAATTTGTGTGTCCAGCTTTTTGGCCCCTACAAAGGTGTTGAAGTATTGTGGGCTTCCGGCGTTTCAGACACCGTGTATATATTAAACTAAGCACAAACGCGCGCGCGCACACACACACACACACACACACACGCACACACGCACACACAGGGACAGAAGCTTTACCTTCATAAACTATTCATCCCTTGTGGGTTTTTGATGCGTTCTGTGGTGCTGCAGCTGAAAATATGGAGTGAAAATGAATTCAGTTTGTCTGTTTTTCTCAACAAAACAGCTCATGATGACAAAAAGAAATATTCACAAAATTATGCAAATACATACATGAGACACTTCTGTATCTCATTAAAGTGTTCAAGGAAGGACCAGTCAAGTTGTACAGATACCTCAAGGACATTCAAATGGGTTTCTGAGCTGCCTAATTGAGTTTTTTCTCAATTTTCATGTCTCAAAACATTTTTCTGTTTTGTAGGCATATTAACTGTCGATCAGTGGGTCACTGTCTCAAAGAAGCATTTTAAATTCAGCCTATGATGAGATAAAATGTTGGAATGGTTTTCTCATGGCGTCTCGCCTCCCCCCCCCCAAAAAAAAAAAAAAAAAAAAAAAAATTACCCAAACAGATGAAAGATTGGGGGCTTCTTTTTTTCATGCTTGACAATCTGCCCCTGACTGAGCCTCACCCTCATTAAAGGAACCCGACACTGATTGAACTGCCTGTCACCCCCCCCACAAGTCCTGACAAAAACCTCTTTGTTGTCGTCTCCGGTGCTGTCTGTCTGTCTGCGATCTGTTCCCCTATTAATAGTAAGAGATGCAGAGCAGCGCTATGCTCAAAGGTCGGGGCACAGTGCAGGAGTGTGGGCTCAGAGGGATGTCTACAGCAATGCCTGATAGGTAAATTATGTACTTGGATGCTACGATGAAAAATGTATCAGGGTCGACACAATGTTTTCTGGATGTTAAAGTCGCATCCTCGCCCCGGGCTTCCACAAAGCACCCAGGATTTTAAGAACCACCAAAACAGGCGAGA
>CM076661.1:21248685-21263023 GCA_038496675.1 Rachycentron canadum
ATATATATATATATATATATATATATATATATATATATATATATACACACACATACATGTATATGTATATATGTGCATTATATGTATGCATGTCATAGGACTGATGTACTGCTTTGCTGATATGCAGTGGGGCCGGGTCACCATAATTGGGCTCAGTTTGATGCCTTGTTTAGCCCCCCAAGGAACATTACATAACTATTGAACTGCCTTGGCCACAAATCAATGCAATCTGTCAATTGGCTCCTGCTGCTGCTGCCCTGTGCCATTTTATTAATCATCACTACCACCCAGCTAACAAGCACTAATAATACATGATCACCACTTCCTTTGTGGGGGACTGTATTGGCTTGTAAACCCAAAGGAAGTTTTATTGATATTCATCTTGACTGCAGCAGAGACTAAATAATGAGGCTTTTTGTTTGTGTGCCAACCAATACAAGTCTCCTTACAAGGAAATCACCCCACTTTATTTTAATCTTATGACCTTGTTCTGGGCAGTGGGCACCTTTCCTCATTTCGAGGGGCCCACATCGATCTTAGTTTTGTCCCCCCCGTGCAAGGAATTTGTCTCATCTTATCTCTGCTGACAGGCTGCGTTCATCACCATCCGACACTCCTCCTCTCCAGCAGCACGGCTAAACTTAATGAATCAAGGGTAGAAAGGAATGCAAAGTGTAATGCAGCAATAATTATAATCGAATATTCAGCTTAGTCTGGTAACCAATACCTGGCAGCCCCCCCCCCCCCTTCTTAAACCTCCAGATGATTTCCTTTGAGGACAGTTCTTCCTTGATGCCGTGGGGCAGGGCTGTATCCTTCAGGGGCTTCTTGGTCCCCATCGGTGAGCCGATCATCTCCAGTAGCTCACTTCACACCCCGTTGCTCGCAAAATGCTTTTGGCTGCCGTGTTTTAATCCTTTGAATGTGGCCGTTTTTTGAAATGTTCTTTTTGTCAGTTTGTTCACGTTCGTGGTTATCAGCTAAAGGGGGGGTGGGGGGGTGGGGTGGGGGTTGTTTGAATCCGCTTAGCATATGTTTTCATTTTAGATCAGGTCTCATGTTAGTAATATGCACATAGACTTTTTAAACTGGGCTTTTTCCCCTACCATTTTACCACAACTTTGCTCTCGGTATCTTTTCAAATATCCTTTTTCCTCTAGCTGTGTGTCTGAAGAATATGTAACAGATCTGTAAGTCATTTGTATGCACACTGCTCCGCTCTCCCAATTTACAATGCTTCACTTTGCATTTGTGGAACAGAGAGGAGAGAAATCCTTTGGTATTTAGTGGAAAAATGTGCATTTTTCAGGGACAAAAGGCTGATTTCTCCCCCCCCCCATTATTCTGATTTTGCAACAGGTTTCAGGATCCAAATGTCAAGTGCGAGAGAAGCTTTATCGTTGTGGAGCCAGCAGTGTGTGACGTGAAAGGGGAGGGAGGTGAGGACAGCCGGTGATGACCCTCCTGTGTGCTGTACGTGGCTCTGAGTGCTGTGAAAAGAGCTCTACCCGGTGGTAAAAGGGAAGAAAGTGTGAAAACATGGTGAACTTTACTTGTGTGTCCCAGCTCAGTGATGGACAGTGGCCGGTGAAGGAATCTTACTGTTTAATGAGACCATTGCTCTTGTGTTGGGAAGCTTAGGACAACTAATTACCAAGGGATTACTCAAGACCTTCTTCAGTGCCGGACTGGACACAGTGAGTCAACGGCCAAAATGTAATGACTGCTCTGCTGGATTTTTCAAATCCCAGTTTCTTATAATTTTTGTCTCTGATTTGGTTTCTGGATTTTTTGGATCCATTTAAAATGGAGATACAGTGGCGTTTATGGAATAAGGACTGGGCCACCTTCATCAGTCCGTGGATACCTATCCTGTTAGGCCTTCACCTCCAGTTCTCCAGGGCCTCCAACTGTCCTGAGGAGTGCCGGTGTGATCGGACCTTTATTTACTGCAACGAGCGGAGCCTGACCTCAGTGCCTCTGGGAATTGGAGAGGGTTATAAGACCCTTTACCTCCACAACAACCAAATCAATAACGCTGGGTTTCCTGTTGAGCTCCACCATGTGGCTTCTGTGGAAACTGTGTATCTGTATGGAAACCAGCTGGACGAGTTCCCAATTAACCTGCCCAAAAATGTGAGGGTTCTCCATCTGCAGGAGAACAACATTCAGACTATCTCCAGAGCAGCTCTAGCGCAGCTTCTTTGGCTGGAGGAGCTGCATTTGGATGATAACTCCATTTCTACAGTCGGGGTAGAGGAAGGGGCCTTCCGTGAGGCAGTGAGCCTGAAGATGCTCTTCCTCACCAAAAACCACCTAAGCAGTGTGCCTATCGGTCTTCCAGATGATCTGAAAGAGTTACGACTGGATGAGAACCGGATTGCAGTTATTGCAGATGAAGCGTTTAGGAATGTCACCCGGCTAGAGCGCCTCCTGCTGGACGGAAACCTGTTGACAGATGAAGGGATCGCACCAGGAACCTTTCAGGACCTGGTCACTCTGAGGGAGCTGTCCCTGGCCCGCAATTCGCTGACATACCCTCCCCCGTTTCTCCCAGGGGAGGTGCTCGTCAAGTTAAACTTTCAGGAAAACCAGATAAATCAGATCCCTGTCCGAGCATTCGCAGGGCTGCGCAAGCTGGAGAGGCTGGATATCTCCAACAACCAACTGCAGTCGTTACCCCACGGCGTATTCGATGGCCTCGTCAGTCTCAGACAGCTCACTGTTCGGAACAACCTTTGGCTGTGTGACTGCAGCATCAAATGGGTGGTGTCATGGCTTAAATCTCTGCCGGCCTCGCTAAACGTGCGCGGCTTCATGTGCCATAAACCTGAAAAGTTCCGGGGCATGGTGATCAGGGAGCTGGGCGCTGAGTTGGTACAGTGCCTGCAGAGCACAGTGACAGCACCCCTGTTCACCTCGCCTGTTGACTCCACTCTGATCCCATCCCTGTCATTGTCTACAGACTCCTCTTTAGTCACCCAGTATGTTTCCCCCTCCAGGCAACCCCTTCCCACATTACCCACCCTCTACCCTATCTATACGACCAGAGAGGGGGGGCTGAGGACTAAGCAACCTCTGGATCCCCGGAGGGAGACTGTGCAGGTCACATTCGCAATACTGAATGGCTCAGCTATCCACGTCAGCTGGGTGGCCGCCTTTCCAGTTACTGCCTACAAGGTGACCTGGGCCAGGATGGGCCCCAGTCTGACAGGGGACACAGTCAGGGAGAGGATAGTGGGTGGAGATCACCGGGGGATCCGACTGGCAAACCTTGAGCCAAAGTCCACCTACCGGATCTGTGTCATTCCTTTGGACGCATTCAATAATTACCGGCCCAAAGATGACACTGTGTGCACTGAAGCCATGACCACGCCGGCCCTGTTCAGCCCCGACAACAACAAAAGGCCATCAGGGCCCGAACAGGCCACACAACAAGAGCCCAGCTCGCCTTTCTTGCTGGCCGGGCTGATCGGCGGGGCCGTGATCGTGGTGTTGGTCGTGCTCCTCAGCATTTTCTGCTGGCACATGCACAAGAAGAGCCGCTCCAAGTCTTCCACCAAGTGGAAATATAACCGGGGTCGGAGAAAAGACGATTACTGCGAGGCCGGCACCAAGAAAGATAACTCCATCCTGGAAATGACTGAGACCAGCTTCCAGATAGTCACGCTCAACAATGAGCAGCTCCTCAAGGGAGATTTCCGCATTCAGCCTATTTACACCCCTAATGGGGGCATCGGCTTCAGAGACTGCCCCCTGGGGAACAACAGCACAGTCTACTGCAAGAACAGTGTTCAAGAGGCAGACATGTGTCGCACGTGATGGTGTTTTTTTGGAGAAGCTTCAGGAGCGTTTTTACTGACAACTACCCACACTTTACTGGACACTGTACAGTGTTAATAATATTTGAAACCCTTGTGTCTTCAAGAAATGTAATTTATACAACTGGCTGGATGAAATCTTTTATATAACAACAATTGATTTATAAGTTATTGGTTTTTGAGTTCTGTGCACACAGACATGTACAATCAAGGTTCATTTATATCTAAGTATCAATTAAGGCTGCGTTTCATCTTGATTTTCAGTCATAAGTGAATGGTTTTGATGTGACCATAACAGATAGAGTCCAGAGCGTAGCTTTCAGTGCATCATAGTGCTGAAACCAATGAGTCAAATTGTGTAGGGGAGAAGGAGAAAAGAGACACAATGAGGCACAAATTGCCACTAGAGGGCAGATTTTTCTGAAAGCCACACTTCATGTTTTCAATATGGCTCCAACTTCACTTAACACACAGAATATTTGATCGAGAAAGAAGTATTTGCACTTTTTTTTTTTTTTTTGTGCAGATTGAATTTTCTCTCTGCTTCAAAAGGCAATTTAAAGGTCACAATCATTAATCATTCACAGGAAGTTACAAGAAGGAAGGGGGTCGTGTCTTTAGAAAGTACTAGCTGTGTTTGATGGTGGGTGTCACAGTGAACAGCAAAAAACACATCTGCCAGTTATGTTTATCCCATGAAGAACTCTTTCACTTTTCTTCAGCAAAAACAATGTTATATATACATATATATTGATATGTGTGCCTTGAAGTTATCAGCTTACAATGTCTTTTGAATCCATGTTTTTTGCACAAACAGTGTACTGTATATACATTCTATTGAATTGTTGTTGAGGAAACCTCTTGCTCTTGATTATTTATTTTCCTCGTTACACATTTAATTAAAAACATATCTACAAAAGCGAACTTATTCCTCATGATCTGTCAAAGAGAGGCTGCACATTTAGAGGGAAAGCAACGGTCTGAAGTACGGCACCGTAGGTTGCGGATTCAGGAGGAGTACCCGATGATGAAATGATCTGTCACTGTTCAGAAACATCATGGTGTAATCTCTAAAGCTGTCCACGCAGAGATCAGGAGCCGGAGCATTTTAAATGAATGTTCCAGGTTCCAAACTTAGTTTGTCAAAGAAGAGACGAGAGAAAAAGCCATTAGTGATATCTGATGGACATACTGTTACAATATCAATTAGGGCTGAACAAAGAATTATATTGCAATTATTTTGACAAGAGCCGTGATTTCACTTGGATTGGTCATTTTTGCAAAGGCTGAAAAAAATATAAAGGGACGGTGTGCTTTATCAGTGAACAAGCTTCTTCCCGTGTGTCTGGAGAATGATTTGTAGGCTGGGGCATTTCTGTAGCACATCAATGTTTTATTCAGGTAGTGACGCATATCACCTTTTATCAAAGAAGCGCAGCTCCTGTGATTTGGACATTGTGTTTTATATAATATTTTTAAAGGAACAAATGTGTTTTCAGCCTCTAGTTTTGAGACGTCCACAGAAAATGCTGTCAGACTATTTAGTCAGTAGAGAGTCGTTCCAGTGAAATGTTTACAGTGAGAACTTTGCAATAAGGACACTGTGTTGCTATATTTTTTTTTTTTTTTTTTTTGTAACTGTTCAGTACCTTCGGAACGGCAAACTAAATCCCACTGTAGGCAGGAAGAAATGTTGATGAAGGTAAAATATGCATTGTTAACACCATAAGCATTGTGGTGCTATGGAAACACCCTGGCCTCCAAATCATATTCCCCAGATGTAAAGTTATTTGGTTCAAGCCATAACCAATCACATAATTACTTTTATTTTATTTTGAAAATGAAATATAAAAACAATCTTTTCAACTGAAATTGCAGTGGAACATCAAAATATCTGCAAAAAGAATCACAATCGGATATGTTTTGCTCATTGTGCAGCCCTGATATAAACTGTACATATACAATTCTCAATTCAAGGTCTATTATCTAGCTTGTTTAGCCGCCCCAGAAGTAGTTCCCTGTGCTGATAGTTAATCCATGTAATACCTGTGGTCAGACTCAGAAGCAAGCCAGGGTTTGGAAAGTTCCTCAAATCTTCACTACAGAGGTGGATGGTGCAAATATAACACGACCACAGAGGTGAGAGAGTGAAAAAAAAACAAAAAACACTGAGGTCCAAAATGAATTTTTAAGTGAAAGTTTAAGTGGAAGTTTTCGTTCTGTTTGCTCAAGGGTGTGGGAGACTTGTATTAGTACCAACATACTGGAGGTGAACGGGATTTCATACATAGTGATAGTTTTGTTTGCTTGTTGTGATATAAATTAAGATTCTCCTTGTGTATTACGCTTCTGTTTGATTGGCAAGAGGATAATACTTTTAGGGAACCTGTAGTGTTCTAAACGTTTACCTGTACTCCACATCTTCTGTTGTAAAAAAAAAAAAAAAACTCAAACTAAACAAAACAAAAAAAAAAAAAAAATATTTTAATCCCTTTTTAATAAGAGTTGAAAATGCATCTTTAAAATGATCGTAAAGCAAAGAGCATGTTGTCCTTCCTTGTTTAATGTGCCTCAGGGACAAAAGGATCCTTGTGTGCTCTGTATAATCTGTGTTTAATCTCACTGATGGCCACAGATCCATGTTTCTAATATATCTCAGTAGATACACACAGGCAGGAACAAGAGACAGCTGCAGAAATGTGGAAGCTTCCCAAGAAAAGCACATTTTTGGATTGTTTGTGAACACTGAGATTATGATTCTGGTTTATTGCATCTTGGATCTTATTACTGTGGTTCCTATCAGAAATGATAAAACTGTGCTCAGCACAGATGAGCAGTCAGACAATCAGATGGAAAATTCACCAAAAGTTGAAATATTTCCCAAATAATTGTATAGATGGGTCATGGTTTACAGACTGTACCTCTCAGTGAGGTGGTTTAACTGAAGCTGCCCAAGTGTTGGTTCATAATACAACATGTCTGGATTTTCTTTTTAGGAATGTCCTCACTTTGAGCTGCATGTTTAAAGATCCACATTTGACAAGTATTAAAATTGGCAACTTGAGTTCTGTGGAGTTTTTGCCACCTTTTTTTTTTGTTTTTTCCTTAAATCTGTCTTCATACAACGTTCACATGCTGTGTATGTAAACACACCTCTAGGTCATTGTAATTGTTCTTCGTGTCCATGCTGGCTTCAGATCAGTAAATCTCTTCATAAACTGTAAAGAATTCTGGTTTGTCCCGGAATGTTCCAAATCCCAGCTGGAACTGATTCGAGCATCAAGGATGGGATTGTGACAAATCAAGTGGGCATCTTTGTCCTGGCAGCTCTGGCACAACAAAAACTGCAGATGCATCCTTTCGCCACAATTCAGCGTGAACAAGGGGCAACCCACAGTGACGTCGCCCTTCGGTGTTGACGTTTTGAGGTCGACCATTTGATTTGTCTGTCGTCCATCTTGGTTTTTTTGAAACCAGAAGAAACCACATTCGGAGGAGAAGGTGGAGCTGAGGAGGAGTGAGGGGTGGAGCTGACCTGCTCTGTCCTCTATCCTGATTGGGTGGTGCAGTCTGTCGATCACATAGTAGCCACGCCCCCTAATTCATCCCCTGCTTTATGGTCTATTTTCCTCTAAATGGACCATCATTTAAAAAATGAACATCATGTTGTATTGAAGATAAACTCATTACCATAAACTCATTAGGAAAAAGTTTATTAAGTTAATTAATTAAGAGAGAAGTAGGGACATTTTCACATAGACTTCAATGCAACCTGACTTCTTTTTGATGGTCATTAGAAACTTGGTGTTTCAGCAGCATTTGTTCCCTTCTCCTTGCCTCCATGTGATGTTATGCTCCACTATACTACAAAACCTCCACTGGACTCAAGACATACATACTACCCAGCATGCATTGTGTGGCAAACTAGCTAGCATCAGTTTGGCATTTTTCATTGTGTTTTTGTTCTGAACCACTCAAACTTCCATTTAATTTCATCATTACTAAATACACTAATTGATTTGTCCAGGTCACGAGGGGAAATAATGTGCTCGCTGGTTTGTTAACTAGCTGCCCAAGTGGTGACGTCAAGAGGAAGTGAAGGGTGGACGCACAAACCATTAAGGAACGTCAGGTAAACTTCAGATGACCTCCACTTCAACGAGCCGGAAGAGAGGATCAGAGCCTCTCTTCTGATTGGGCGACTGACCTGTTGTAAAACTACACTGAGGTGATTTTTGGTTCTTAAAACTACAAGTGTTGTGGATATCAACAAATAAAAGACAGGAAAAGTGAAGTATGGGACCTTCAATGATACAATGTCTGAAAAAGTAAGCATATATAGATGCCTGAGGTCAGTCAGTGTCATCCAGGGGTAATACAACTGAATGGAAATAGTTCTATATGGTTAAGTGTTAAAACCTTCACAAGTCCCTCTGGAATCATACAACCAACTTGAGATGCTGACTGATGTAAACATAGGAGCTTTTCCCATCTCTACCATTTATCAAATATGACATGAATACAGCATCAAGTGAATTCCTTCCTGAGACATGGCAAAAACTACAGTTAATGCATTCATGCCATCGTGGACCATGATTGCTTCCACTGTTGATCCCTTGGTGTTCATGAGTCCTCTGTTCAGAGGGTCATACACCTCCTCTGATGGATATAAACTATAGTCAGTGAGCGACACACACTCCATACCATTAGGAAGTAGACCCAGGAGAGCATAATCACTCCTGGACTCCTAGTGGTCTTTAGACATGTTAGCAGAGTGGCCCCAGGGACGTAGGAAGGTCATTCCTTCCTGTCAGTCGATAACTTTGGTCAAGTATCTGCAAATATCAGATCGATAGCTGTGATATTTGTCACTGGCATTAATGACCGTCACTCCGTGAATCTTCAGGACTTTTTTTCAAGTCTAGTCTAGTGCAAATAAATGTTTGGTTGTAGAAATAAACATGCTTTTGCTTTTTGGGAAAAGGGATGAGAAGTAATTGTTTTTAGAGGAAACGTATACCCTGTTACCATCCTCGGTTCAACCCGGGGACGCCGGCACGATGTAGACTGTTAGGACCACAGACAGATAGATGTATATGAACATGTATGCATAGATCATAGACTGTCTATAACAGTGGACACAGAGTCCGTGTCTGAAAAGTGAACCCAGTGCTGAAGAGCCTTAAACAATCAGGGTTTTGAAAAGCAGTCACTTTGTGTTGAAGTCTATGGGAAAATACCTATAAATCGTTTACAATTCAAACAATCAGTGTGGGTTAGGAAAGGTACTCGAACACCTTGGCTAAAGACATGAAGAAAAGCTAACTAGTCCCACATGTAGACAAACTTGTGGCCTTGTGGTTAAATGGCTCTAGGTAAAAATGGTCTCGCGGCGGTCTCATCAACGGTGTCAAAGAGCGCTTGTTTCAGGAGGGTGCTGCCAAAGGACATTTGACTAGTTACTTAATCAAAGGGTTCATTTACTTTTTCCACCAGTTGTGTTGAAGATTAGAATTATTTATATTATGTTATTAGCCTCAGCACATTGTGTTTGTCCATAGTTGCAACTTCGATGAAGATCAGATCACATTTTATCACCAATTAACGCAGAAAACCAAGTCCGTCCGAAGGGTTCACTTACTGCCCAAAGGGAAGGATTCAGCCTGTATAATGTTGTAGTAAATCAAGTGTCTTTTCCTCTTTAATTCACAGTGGATGGATAAAACGGCCCTCTGATTCCCAGGAACGTTTGGCTTTCATTTCTCCTGGTCATTACTTTGGTCAGCTGGCATTAAATTGCATTAGAGGACCACTAACAGCCTCCACTGCCCCTTCACACACACAAATCTACCCTACACCCCTCCATACACACAAATATTGATCTCTGGAGCTCCACTGGATTATGAAAAATGGCTGCCGACCTTAATGACACTTCACCTGAGATAGACTGCCTTTCTCCAGTGCTTTGCTAGTGAGCTGAAAATGCGTGCACAGGGAAATCAGTGGTAAAATGTTGTCCCAGCCTGTCCCTGTATCTTCTCCCATTGATTAACTGTTGAAAGAGCGATATAAAGGAATAATTTATGCTTGAAATGATAAATGAATTACAGAGTGGAGGGTCATTTAGTGTTGTTACAGCCCCACATCATCGCACACAGGACAGTCATTTATTCAAAGTTGGAGGACGTTTTTGCACTCCAATAGTATAGTGGATAATCTTTTATTTGTACGGCAACGTTATGTTAATTTCATCCTCACAGCACAGAGAGAGAGAGAGACATATGCTTAGAAATTCGGCTTCTGTAAACATGTACACATCATGACACAGGAGAGGAAAAAAAAAAAAGGGAATACAATGTACAATATTTAGAGCAATAATATACATATCTTTCGTCGTTCATGAGTCATGTCACTTTTCCTGTGGTATTACTGGCTGTGGCAGGAGATAGAGAGGAGCACGCGGGCAGCTACAAGCCGAGCTCTGAGGAAAGTGAAGGGGAAAGGGGGCAAAAGTGCCTAACTCCCAGCTGATCCCCCCAAAAAAAAAAAAAAAAATGGGAAAAGAGATTGGACATATGTGGAGCCGACACTTCAATATACGCTAGTTAGCATCATTAGCAGAGCTGCAGCTCTTGCCAGGTTAATGACTGGAATTAGCTGGGGTGACGCTGAGCAGACAACTGCACAGCTGCTAGCCAGATGTAACTGCACCCACCAGACACTCAGAGCGGCCACACCCTCAATAATAATTGATTCAAAATTCACAATAATCATGTGATTCACAAAAATAAACTGTGAAATGTGAGTTATATAGAAATGAGACCCCTGTTCAGTTGCCACGAAGAAAGCAATTAGCGTGAGAAACCAAAACTGTTTTGTTTGTATCAGGCTGGAAACATGTTTATTTCTGCTGTAAAGTTAGATAATTTAACATGGGACTATGGACCATAGACTTTAAAAGTGGACATAGACTCTTGGGCTGAAAAGTGAAGCCAATGCTGAAGTGCCTTAAACCTTCATTCTATCTAATGACCATCGGGAGGGGGGGCGAGTCCACTGGTTGTTGAAGAAGTCAGATTGTATTGAAGTCTATGTAATTCCACCTTCTCTTCCAAATATGGTTTAATAAACCAAGATGGCGGCGGTCAAATTACAAAGTGGGGGCTTCAAAACGGTGGTTCACAAACCAATGGGTGACTTGATAGGGGCTGACTTACTGTTGGAGCCAGACTCAAGTTGCCATTAAAGCAGTTGCAGGTTTTGGCACATCAGTGTTGCATTAAAGCCATGGAGAGGGAAGGTCCACGCTGATGTTCACCAACAGCCCATCATGAGGCTTCAGCTCTGTGACACTGAGTATACTGTTGTGTGAGTGTGTCTTAAAAAAAAAAAAAAAACAAAAAAAAACACACACACAACAAAACAGGTTCCAATTATCAAGGCAACATGATGCAAAATATTTTTTCCAAGGTTCAGACAAGAGTTCGGCCAACTCTCTCGTTCACCTCATTATGAAATACCTCGGTGTTGTGTGTTTTTGCCTTCAACAGACAGATATTCTGAATAAATTCTTGCTTCAGTTAGATAAAACTTTGCCTTTTCCCAAATCAAGGAAAATTTAACTTGCTGTAATTGCATTGAGAAAATGCTCAGTAAATGAATTAATAGGAAAATAAAGAGCACAGAGCTGAAGCCGTGTTTGTTCCTCCATGTTTGGTTGTAAACATGAGGGTTAAGCTCTAAAGTCTGGCCGCGAGTACAACATACATAAACTAAACAGATGTGTGCTGTCAACAAAATGCTCAAAGTGTTTCCCTTATGACTGAATATGGTGATAAATCCTCCTCAACCTCCTCACAACATTAAGTCAAACTGAAATCCAGAGCCGCTTTAGAACAGAGGCAGATAAAACCACAAATGATGGGATGTGCACCCACACGCTGACACACACCAAGGCTTCGCTGACCGCGGTTGTGACGTTTTACTGCCAATGACAGGGTCTGAAAACCGACGTAAAAGTATCGCTAAACAAGAAAACTTCACAGGAAAGGCTTCTCACGATAACATGCCGAGCTCATTTTCCCCACTGTTACTCTATCATCTGTCTACGCTGTAGAACACGAACGTTTTCAGATGTATTTCTTCAGCCCTTTGAGTGTTTGGATTCTGAGGATCGCTTCTTCTGCTTTTTAGCCATCAGGTCAAAGTAGGATTCGCGCACCTGACGTGAGTGTGGTAAATCCCACCAGGCCTCCACTCCTTCAGCACATTAAGTCAAAGAATTTTTCAGAGGCGAGGGGGATTTGCATGCTTAACATACCGTGGCTGGCTGTGAAGTTTTACATGAGCACAGTTCACCAGAACAGGCAGAACACAGGCTGAAGTCATGTCTGGCTTCTCCATCAATATTCACAGCGAAAGTTGCGTTTTGATTTTGCGCCGGGAGCGTCAAGCGCCGGGTCCGAATTGCTTCAGAATGTACTGTATGCCCCATCTGCTGTGGATAATCAGTGTTTATGGCATACCGAAGGCCAGAGAGGCAGGGCAGCACAGAGGTCTACTGGGTGATGCAGCACAGTGGCTCCGTCCAACAAATCAGCCACGTCTCGCACATTTGGTGTTATGGCGGCATCATCAGCTTCAAGGACAGAGTGGATGGCGGCAGACGTACTTCTGAGCAGCAGATGCATGATTCGGTGCGAAAAATGACCGAAAAGATTAAACACTTTTCTCCTGATTCCAACTCCGTGACTTTAGTCGGACAGACTGGGGACGGTTGCATTACTTTTTTGCATTTTTTTTCAGTTATAAAGAGACTATTTGGACGGGACCATACATCAACGTCTGTCTGGTACTCACCCATACCATACAAAGATGATAACATACCACAATATTTATTTGAATGGGAAAAAAAAATCATGTTGCAACTGACCCCAAAGCTAAGGTGTCTCAAGTATAAGTATGTATAGTAAGTAATTAAGTATAGCATTCTCAAATATATGCATTATGTTATGTATACATATGTAGAATCATATTATAGTGTTGTTTAGTCATTTAGTAATATTTATCAAAGACCAGTAATTGTGACCATGGGAGGCTGACAAAAAGGAGGAATTCTTTTATGTTAAAATCAGCAAATATTCTTGCATCTGTTGTGCTCTGGGACAAAATTAGCTGCATATTCTTTCATGTTTGGAACGGAATATGTTGACACCATTGTTGCCTGGTCTATTTTGATTTGGCTGTTTACCTTGGGAAGAGCTGCAATGAACTTGGAAAAAAAAAAAAAAAAAAAAAAACAGAAACAGGGATATGGCTGTGATGGCCAGTGTCACACAGGTGGCAACAATCATTTGGTTGATATGCCCATCAAAATATCAATGAAATTAATATAAATTGTCATTGACAGATGACACAAATATTCCCTTCTGTGGAACCAACCATTACCCTAAAGCCCAATATCTGAAGTCAGTGCCCCAAGTCAGGTCAGGTCATGGTGGGGGGGGCGTCCATGACTTAGCTATCAGCTAATTGTGTGGTGTAACCACTTGTGTTAACACCATACACCAAGGGTAAAATAATAACATTATATATTAAAATGAGTTCTGTACACAGATTAGCTAACTCAGTGAGTGTCGACCGTGGCAGCAGCTTGTCAATTACATTGCCGTAACTTTTTGGTCATCACAGTTGAGAGGAAGCGGATCAGCAGATGGAAATGAGCTCATTTACACAATCAATCTGTGTTCTATGGTCCAATCAGTCAAATAACTGTGCTGTGGTACTGTTATTTGACTGATGTGGATTCTCCTGGTGAAACAAATGAAGTAGAGCTCAATGTTGTGCGACTATGCATCGATGTTAAGTTTGTTAAGCCTTTGCGGGCTGTTTTTTGCAGGCCCTGATCATGTCATTGTTGATCACAGGCATCAAAACTCACAGCACACCAAACTGAGTATTAGTTACTTTTCCAGTGGTGCATAATGTCAAACAGAACCACAGACACAGACTAGGCTGAGGGAATAATGCATTTTCAGATCATTGTGTTGTTTACTTACAGATGTCTGATGAAGATGTCTGTTACTCATCAGTCATCCTCCTCTCTGGCATCACCTGGAGATGCAGGTGGATGCTGCTGCCAATCTGGGGAAGACTGACAAGGCTGGAGGGTTTGTGTACAGTGCTATGTCGACATATGCTCATACATCGAAGTGGCAGCTTTGTACAACACCCTCACATAAGGTTTGACACTCCTGGGCTATTTTTGCACGATGGAGTTTTTTTCACCAGGAGGGGAAACTATATTTTTAAATTGTGCAATTGTGAAATGTTGATGTGTGACAGCTGAAGGTGACTGTGTGTTTTGTGCAAACAGGAAATCATCATACTGAACAGCAGACACACAACACTGAGAGAAAGACAGTGACTCATTTTAATTAAACATATTGAACACATTTCTGCATGCGTGTTGTAAATCCAGATCCAGAGAGGCATTTCTGTCAGATGTAAGGCTGTCT
>CM076661.1:21263416-21340569 GCA_038496675.1 Rachycentron canadum
GGGGGGGGGGGGGGGGGGTGACGATTGCATTGCCATCTGATGTGCGGCCCCAGAGAATGCAGCAGAAGAAATCCAGAAACGGTTCAGTGCTCTTTGGCTCTAAACAGCTAAGCTGAGCCTAAGAAGGTCGGCTTTGTCAGAAAAAGTTTGGCCCTCACTCACCTGTCATAAGGGCTGTCGGGCCAAGAGCTGGTTCTCACACTACCTTCCCTATAAAAAAAAAAAAAAAAAAAAACATTCTCCCACTCACAGATGTTGCCATATGGGGCGTGAGTGACTCCAGCTACCAATACAAAGACTAATGCCTGTTTTTATAACCAACAGGCTAGACCATGGTAATGCTCTCCTTTCTGTCGGCTAAAGAACACAATAAATCAGCTGTAATTAGTCCAGAACTCTGCTGCTAAAGTGCTGACTACTCCAGAAGCTAAGTGTAAAATGTTTAAACCACACCCTTAGAACTAAAGGTGCTAACTGGAACCACATAGGATTCTTTGGCTCGTCCACATTCGAGAACCCTTCTTGGTCTTGGATCCTGGTAGAATCTTTTTATTATAGGTCCCATTCTGAACTATTTCAGATCATCAACCTTGAACCACCCAGAATCTCCAATCAAGGGTTCAACAGAGAACCCCTCTATGGCGTAATGGTGTCACCCAGAACCTTCTCCAGGGGTCTTATCCAGAACCTTTTCACCTTCCAAAGATTACATCTAGAATCAACCCGGGGAGTTTCCATGGAGCATCCGTCGACGTTTTAAGAACCCACCAGGTCCTTCCACCGTTCCAACTGCTTTATTTCAAGGGTTTGAATTCGAACCCATATAGGAATAAAATAACCTTTCATTCGGCTTTCACCGATATTCAATAACCATTTTGGGAATAGGTCAAAAGTTGGATTTAAAAGCAGCACTCAGACAAGAGAGGTTGGCTGACGGTGGAGTAGTTTGCAGAGCGTTAGCAAACTGAATGTGAATAAAGCAGGGGTCCTTATCCTGCTGTGGTTGGGTTTCTTGTGTGCAGGCAGCTTGGAGGAAGGAGGGTAAGACAGACAGGGAGAGAGAAAGAGAGAGACAATCGGGGGAGAAACAAGAAGCAGAAGGTTGGAGAGATGAGGGATGAGGGAGAGGTACGACGGCGTGGAGCCGGCAGCGTGACAGGACACAAGCCAGACACGTCAGTCTGTCCTCTGCAGGTGAACCCATGTGATCTCCAACCATGGTGTCATAGCAGAGTCCACTGCACCAAATGAAGCAGTCAGCCACAAGCTGAGAGCTGTGGGAAAATGGACACACGCACATAATAATGGGGAGAGGAGACTGAAGACTCCAGCTGCAGCTCCTGCACTAGAAGCCTCCACTGGTGCAGAGGAAAAGAAAGAGGGAACCGCACAAAGTTTTCACATTCATTTATTGAAATCATGATGAAAAACCAGACAACAGACAACTTTTTTTTTTTTTTTTTTTTGCTTGAGTCATGACTGTAAATTAAATGTTGAATGCACAATGTACGTGGTTCTTTATACGCTTTGCATCCACTGCGTAATCCTGTCTGCGGCCATGCATGAAATTCCACAGGAAACCAAAAGCTGGACTTTGCCACTGCCACTGTGCAACCAAAACAGAGAGAGGATAGCACTTTGGTTTTGCCCCGTAGCTATTGCCCCAGATAGCAGAAATTGCAGTTGGTGCGAGAACTGGAGAACATAAGACATTTCTACCTGGGAAAAGGCAGAGTCCCATTATCGGAGGACTCAAAGGAGCCAGACACACAAAGTGATAGAAAACCAAGGCCGAACTACAGTGAACCTGGAACAGGCATTCAGTCAATAGAAAGAACCGTTGTTGGACTGGGAAACCGATAAAGAGGCTTTGACAGCTAGGCCTCTGAAGGAGACACTCTGATTGGCTGTGACATCACCCACCGGAGCCAATAGCAGTGTCCCATGTGGAGACGTGACTCTAGACGTCACTGTCAAAGATGGAGGATGAGAATGGATGGATAAACACACAGATGTAAAGCAGCAATGCTGCAGTCAAAGGCTCAGAGAAAAAAAAAAAAACATCTCATGTCTCAACGTGATATTTAGGGTTTAGGTTAATACAGCCAGGTGTTTCATTCTGCCTTTATCACAGCACTGAGATCAGTTTTACTTCAATCGCAATTCTTACAGCTGTTCCCGGCTTTGGACAGTGGTCATGATGCCAATTCTACTGCTAGCAGCCAAAAATAAACTAAAGTATTAGTTGATCATCGAAAACAAAGAACATGGTTTCTGTGCGAAGTTTTCATCAGTATTTAGAAAAGCAGAAGTGCTTAGACCAAATGAACCAAGTTGAAATTTAGCACAAAGTTGAAATAAAAACAGCATCACTTACTGCAACAGCATCTTCTTAAGAGGTAATTTTGTATTCTATTCTTAAAAAAATATATATAGCATGTAACAAGATGAGCCTTCTTTGGTCTTATGATGGTGTTCTACTTGAATGTCAGAGTGAGAGAGAATAAATGGTTCATGAACTGCAGGAGTACCCATTTACTCAATTTGGGGTCCGGTATCTTGCCCAAGGACACTTCGACACAAGGACTGGAGGAGCCAGGGATCAAACCACCGTGGACAACCCACTACACAGCCTCACCAAAATAGAGTCCAGCGTATTTCAGGCTGGAATTACACGTGGGGGGGGGACCGGTGAGACGTTTGCCGATAAGAGAATTTGAATGATCTCCACTTATGGAGTCAGTGGATTTAAATGTTTGTAACTCAAATATTTTAAATCATCATTGCATTTTAAAAGCGTGCAAAGAATGAGAGTCTCTGTCTCTGACTCCTGCTGGGTCGTTGCTCAGTGTGCGTCTCTGTGTGTATGGGCCAGTGCATGTTGCGGGGACCCAGGTCTGTTCACACATTATGAGGACTTGTCTTCCTTATGGGGACAAAAAGGAAGTCCCCATACTGTGAACCTAAGTAAAATCTTAAGGCAAAGGTCAGGTTTAGGTTTAGGTTTAGATGCAAGGTTCTTGTTGTTGTTGTGTGTGTGTTTGTTTGTATGCCTTCCTAACAACTGAACCGGTCCTCTACGTAACTCACACTGTTGGCCAACACACCGACAACCTCAGCTCTCAGTGATTCTAATTGTCAGTATAAGAAAACAAACAAGACAATCAGTCAGCCTCCTCTGCATCCAACGGTTTTAAATAGCACAGCAGAGTCATGAGATTCAATGCGAGGTCAACCCGCCATTTAGTTCTCTATTCGTGTGCAGCCTCAGCGCAGCTCACATGTTATCAGACTGACCGTAAATATAAGCTGCCGAATGGAAAAACTGCTCATCTGTTTCGTGGCTTCTCTGGCCGTAAAATGTTGGCCCGTTTATAGCTATGGAGGCTGATGGAGACCAACGGAGGTGACCTACAGGATGCGGCAAACAGTAAAGCATCCACAAGCACAAGCTGTGCCCATGAAGAAAAGGGCTTAAACAAAACTTTGCATCCTAAAACCAGTGTCCAGATTAGTCTCTCCTCCAGTACAACATGATGATAATCGTGCTTCCAGCTTCCACGGCACACGGACACTTTCGGTGGACATTCTCCGTGCGGGTTTCTACAGCCTCCCACCGCTGATTTTTGTCCGCCGTCCGTTCCACAACACCGTTGGAACCGGACGCCAGTCCATAATTATGCCTGCTGTTCTCCAGCAACCTCCGTTTTTGACACTGGCTCCCCCTGCTGCGCCGCAGTCAGAAGTCCTATCCAGTTTTATGAGACTTAACAGTAACACATGCTTTAACGGACTTGGAGTTAACAACAAACAACTTAAAAAAAAAAAAAAAAAAAAAAAACTTATGACGTGGAATTTAATGATTTCAGATCCATATGCTCACATAAACCACCATCTGCCAGTTCGCCCTTTAAGAAAACGCTGCCAGTGACCTTGAATATTGCACTTTTAAATGTTAGATCTCTTTTAAACAAGACATTTTCTTTTAACGACCCGATTTTAGATAATAAAATTTACTGTGTGTTTTTAAACGCGGCTCAACACAACCGTCCACTCAGCCCGCCTTGGTTTCTAAGACATTACATTTCATAATTTTTCATCTTTTGAATACCATTCTTTTATCAGTTGCAGGCCTTCTATACTGAGTATGACCAACTTTCCAAAAGATGTTCAGATGGTCTCAGACTTTTGTAAATTGCTTTCAGTTATCCACGTGAACTATGCCAGGATTATTATTTTAGATGATTTTAACCTCCGTGTTGAAAAATCCACTTTTGCCTCAGAATTTTTTAATTTGCTGAATTGAATGAATTTCACTCAACGCGTTAATGATCCCACCCATAATAGAGGCCACACTTTGGAGCTTATGACTCACAGTTTGATGGATGTAGGGTTGTCTGATCATTTGCGTCTCATTTTAACCATCAAGGGTTTTTACAGGGTTTTTACCTCAGCAAACTGTGAGGGAATGAAAACTTACTGCTGAAGCGATGATGGCCCTGTTTAGAGGAAAACATACCATAAAGCAGGGTGTGTATTTGGGTGTGGTCACCCCATGATTGACAGCTCAGAGAAAGCACAGAGCAGGTCAGATCCTCATCAGCTCCACCTTCTCCTCCAAAAACGGTTTCAGAAAACCAAGATGGCTGACGAGCAAATTACACACCGGAGGCTTCAACAGTCTATGTCCACTTTTATATACAGTCCTTGGTGGAAACTGACGATGATGAAGAGTTAGTGACTGCACCGTTTTTTTGAGTTCGAGACATTGGGACATCAGTCATATGTGCAGTGTCTCAGTAGATGTTAAAGACCTCAACGCAAATTCGCTCGTGTGGCCGTGTTAGTCCTTCATGACAAGTGACAGGCTGACAAGTAACGGACACGCTTCATGATGGATGTTACCTGTCTGCTCACCACTGCGTGCTCGCACGTCGGGGGTGAACTGCTGCGTGAGCACCCATCGATTCTCCCCTCTCCCCAGTAGACGCGCACTCATATAAAGACAGACTGCACTGATAAATAGTAGGCAGGATTGCATATTTTTGAATTCATTAGACGCGGCCTCGTATCTAGTATCTGACGTTAACCCCGCGAGTGGTGTGGTGAGTGCCGCAGCTGCTGCGGTATTAAACTGTTCATCCCCCTCTCTTAGATGTAATAGCCGGCTGACACTCCTTTATTGCCTAATGACGACACGCAGACGCCTGGGAAGGATGCTCACAATTTGGTCTATTGACAGCGAGGAGAGAGATACCTAATGCCTATCGTCACGCGTCAATAGGAACATTGATTGTTGCAAATTGGTTTGCTGCAGGGCGTCGTTTACTCGCTGCTGCTGCCGGTGACATGTTTCATACAGGCACTGTTACAAATGTATTTTTAAGCTAAAATCTGTGAACTGTGCAGAGTCCAATCGTGTAAAATGACTAGCTGGGCAATTGGTCCAGTGCAATACCAAGAATTACTGGATAAATAGGGGAAATGGTATTCGTGGTCACTAGAGGATGAACCTAAGTCCATCCAGGATATTACATTGCAACATTAATTCTTATGAATATTTGCCACATTTGCCCCTTTCGTGGTTTAGCTTTAGTTAAGTCTGGTCAATGAAAACTTAATGTTTGAGGAAAAGAGGTTAAAAGAGGTTTGACAGTTTCTTTGTACTCCTGCTTTTACCTCTGGAAGAGGTCAACAGTCAGGCAAACACACCCAGTGACTGCATTTCTTCACACTTCATGTCAACACAATATCTGCACATGACAACAGCAGTTTCGCGTTGGGCTGGGTGTTTCTCATCGAGGCACTTTGTTCTTCTCTTGAACAGCATTCTTTCTTGACAGCAATAACACTTCAGCCACAGAACTCCTTTTCTTTTGCACCAAAGGTTGTTAAGTGCGCACATCACAACACTCATGGTCTAACATTACCACTTAGACGTACAATAACTGAGTGAAAAGAAAAATAGATTTTTTTCGTTGGCAATGTACAAAGAATGAAGATGCAACCAGTGCAGCGTGTGCATCAACAAGGCTTATAGTTTCTGTTTGAGTCTTTCACCCTGGTAAAACCAACGGTCCTGTTGTAGTTGATGCAAAATCACTGTAATATTCCAAACCTCAGATACCTGGTTTGGGAAATATTGTATTTATGGTTAATTGGGTGAATTGCAAGTCTGTGATGGGACATGAGCTGCAGTCTGAATGGCATTGGATTGTTTAGTCCATGCACTAAGCCAAGCCAAAACAAGCCCTCGTGGATCCTATACAGCAACATGAGCTAATGCCAGATAGGCTGCGTGACAGCACTGACAGACTGGCCGTTTGTCCAGAAATAGTTCAAACTTTGCCTACATTTACACAAAATCTGGTACCCTCCCGCAGGGTTGTGGGCAGATCACATCCACTTTCTAGCTCACGCAAGCACCTCTGCTCTCTCTCTTTTTAGTAGGGAGTAGAGAAGAGCATTAACTGGTGTGCCAAGCAAAAAGTCCTTCATAATACACCTTTAACTGACAAACAACAAAGACAAATCTATTATTGGGACACTTATATACACTTATGCCTGCCAACATTTCACTATGTATTATGCATTAAGTATATATTTTGCTTTGGATAGGCTCAGGCTAGCTGTTTCCCCATGTCCTCAGTTTTTATGCTAAGCTAAGATAACCACATCCTGACTCAAACACACTGACTGATCTGAACATGCCACTCTTGGTTTTCTCCAAAAAGTTTTACTATCCCCTTTAACACACTGTAAAAATCACTGAAGTGCAATGAACCGCAGTTCATCTAATGACCACTCGACTCTGTCTCCAACAGTGAGTCAGTCCCCATAGACTCCCATTCTTAAAATAATCAACTTTACAGCAGAAATAAAACATGTTTACAGCCTGGTACAGAAACCGTTCAGTCTCTACAGCTAATTTCCTGCTTCATGACGACTCTACTGGGGTCGGTTTATATAAACCTCACCTGGTGGGTGAGCGTATGCAATGTAATGTGTCAAACTTTGGTTCCCCACACACTCTCACGCTCCCAGTTTTTGAATTAGCGGGGAATTAGGGGCAGAATCAGGCCCTGCCAAGATGGTGACAGTGGAGCAGCTCACTCTTCAAAACTGCTCTTCAGAAACCTGTGGGTGACCTCACACAGGCTTACGGCCATCTTTATTTACGATCTGTTAATGCACAAAGCTGTCGGTTATGATTTCATTTCAAAGCAATTTTCGGGTGGAGTCAAGTCAGTTCAATTGGTGATTATATTTTTAGCCTTTCATTTAAAAAAAATATATAAAATCCCATTCCTGCAAGCGGCGAAAACATTTACCTCATTGACCACGTTGTGTTACAAATTTGGCTGAAAGGATTCAAATGACAGTTCAGTGTCACACCTCATAAATGAAGTTAACTTTGTCTTCTAGATTTCCAATGTTTGAATTTGCTGTGTTTTGTCTCATTCCAGGTTCCTTGACTTTCTGCCCTCCTGTGTGACAACCTGACCATGCCCTGATGTGTTGCAGCTGTGTGTCATTGTCTCCCCTGCCCCAGAGGATTTGGTCTCAGAGGTGGTGAGCTTTGCTCGCGAGCCACTGTCTGGCCACTACCTGTTTCTTGGCCGTCCCTTTTGCCTGCTGCCTTTCTGTGTCCCGAACCCACTATCAAGTTAAGACTGTTATTTGGAACCGGCTGAGTGTAGAGTCTTGCATTTGGGTCCTATCTCTGTGTTCAGCCGGCACGCTTTAGTTTATTTAACTGGATGTTGAGATATGAGAGGGGTCCTCGGTGCAAAGCAGGTGTGAGCGCGAAGGAGCGACATGGTTGTGGCGGACATGGGGAGGCGATAAGGCTGCCCAGCAGAAAGGAGAGTGGCCTGGGAGAGCAGGCCTTTAGTAACCTTCACCCCTCCCACCTATCAGGTGCAGCCAGTTGCTCTGATGACCCAGCCAGCCCCCTGCCAGGGCAAACAGGACAAAGAACAGTTGGTGTTGGCAATTCCTATTTTCAGATTTTGTATAGGTGATTTATACACACCGGGTCTTTCCATGTCCACAGTTGCAGCAATAAAAGATAAGAACTGCAGCTGTTCGGCATGGAGGGACGGACCGTGAGGGGATGTGGGCGGTGGGAGAACACGCTGCATTAAAAGCTGAGTGGGAACGGAGAACAAGAGGTGCAGTATGGACGAGGGACTGGCCTCAGCAATAGAAAATCTCATCACATCACATCCTCTAACCTGGCCTGCACTCTATTTTCCCATCTCTCCCTCATTCCCTCCCTCTGATAGAATGAGATCCTTCCTCGAACATCCGCGAAGACCTGATGTCCTTTCAAATCTGCTGCTCAGTAATGACCTCGCCTCCCTCCCTCCTTCCCTCCCTCCTTCCCCTTCCTTGCCTTCAATCCAGCCTCTGTTGCCTGCATATCATTCATCACTGCTGGGGCACTTAATGAGAAATCTTTCCAGGGCAGAATCAGAGGGAAAGTCATTTGGATTCAATCAATACTCAATGAAGATATTAGAACATGTGCTGTTTGTCCGTTCTCTAACCCAGTGCAATAAGAGATGTGGTCACTGGTGAACAGATACAGGATTCAACTTAGAAAGCTGGGCAAAAAAATAATAATAATAATGATGAAATGAAAGAATGAAAAAGATATATTAGCCCTTTGACAAATGATGATACATCATGGAAAATATTAGAAACAAACAAAACGCAGGCAAAGAAACACTGTTTTCTATCCTACATATGGGCTACAACATTAAATTTCCCTTCAGCTGTCAGCTGTCATTTGACTGTTTTTGACATTTAAAAGTTGAAAGACCTGTCAGTTTCCAATCTAGCACTGCACATTTTGTCAGTGGCAGGATCATGAGACTTTAGAAGAGTTTAAGGTTCACTTTTGATTTCAGGGGCAGACAAAGCTTTTCGAGCCGATTTCAGCGAGCTTTGCTGTTGCACTCCATTGTGTTTGCCACAAGTTTACAGCGATTAATTAAATCTACACTTGGAAAACAAACACGCAAACACGCGTTGCAGAAAGGGTTCGTGGAGGAGGTTATGTGCGCCTTTAAGTTCACAAAACTGTTTTCAGCAGCAATGTTTGACAAGTTTGGGAAAAAAAAAAAAAAAAGTTATGTGTTGTATCTATGTATGCTACATTGTCGGCCTGGCATTAGCTCTAAACTGCTAGGAATTTGAGCCAAAAGGCCTGGGGGAAGTTGAAGGCGAAGTTGTATAGCGCTGTGCATGGAAAGCCATATACACACATTCACATATAAAGACACATTTATTGTATAACACACTCACACTTATAAACTTGGAGGAACTAACTTCCATTTTTCACCTACAAACACACAGAGAAAAAATCTATAGTTCAAATATTTTCATTCGCACCTTTCAGTGTATTCCAATATGGTGGTGCACGGAGTACCTTTTAACCCCGCTTTGTTCCCATAACTTCACACATTGGAGCCGAGAGTGTCAATAAAATTGATCTTTTATTTGAAATTGAATGTTCATATTCGACCTTGAGAAGAATGGTTCACAGGCTTTTTTTTTCTGCCGCTTTCAAACTGCACAAGGTCACATGATGACAACTGAACAAAAAACATTTGATTAAAGAGAGCAAAAAAAAAAAAAAAAGAAGAGATGTGGTTCAGAGCAGAGGAAAAAGCTATTGCTATTTTTTTTCTTTTTTTTTCTGGGTCTTGTTAGCAATTAATGAAGCTTTATATTGGCTGCTGCACTTTCTTTACACTCCTCTGAGGAGGAAAAGGTAGCAGGAAGGTGTAATCACTGCATAAGAGCTCCTGATAAAGTTAAAGAGTGCTGGTTATGCTGTGTAGCTGATGTTTCAGGAGCAATGTGGACCTTCTTCTTCAGTGATTAAAAAGAGATAAATGACAACATCACATTAATGCTCGCAGGGCCACGGGGTGTAAAATAATCCATATGAACAAATGAGCCCAATGAATTAAATATTTCGTGAACAGAAACTGCTCCTGCAGGTTGATGACTGCAAACCCTTAAACGTGGTACTGCACCCTCTGATGCACTGATGACTTCCAATGCCTAAAAAACCTGTCTGCAACAAACTCATTTACTAACAAACACCGGCGACATTAATGGAACGGTTCGTCAGCGAATGACAAACGTCCCCTTACATTACGAATCCAACGCCGGGCGATGAGTTTGACCAGCATCCAACTGTAAACTTGGGGGGGGAAAAAAAAAAAAAAAAAAAATCAATGTGGATAATCTTGATGATAATCTTGGACGCGCTGCCACGATGAACCGCTTTCGTACCCACGCGTGCTCCACACGCCCTGTGATTCGGATGCATTATCAGGACAATACTGGGCTGCAGGAAACGGGACCAGTGAGCAGCAGCCCATCGGCCGTCTGTCCGCAGGTCATCGTGACCCAAAGTTAGGTTGCCTTTCTGGACAACACCTAGTAGTCGTAGCAATAACGACAGGAGCAAACGGGAGTTTATAGGGCGACAAACTCCGCGTCACGAGGATTCAAGACATGATGTTTATTATCGAGGTGGTTTTTGGTTCTCGAAACCACACAAATATCGTTTTTGTTATCAACATTTCAAATACAACACTGGGGAAGTGGAATAGACGGGACTTTTGCAAACTCGAGCTGCTAACTATAGAGAGGCGTAACTAACGCCACCTGCCACCTAACTAATTTCACCTGCAAGTTAAAAATCACCAAAGGCAGCATGATTCATCCTCAGGGCATCATGAATGTCTGAACATGCAACAAGTCTGGTAGTTGCTGTCTGTCTTCAGTCTTGATTCATGGCACACTTAACAAGTGAAAGACACCTCACTAGTGTGTACGTGACAGGAAGGTAGTGAGACCAGGAGTCTCCCGTGACAAGGTGCCGTCTCTGTGCATAATCTGTTTGTTGGTTAAAAAAAAAAAAAAAAAAAAAAAAACTAAATAGAAACCAAAACTGAATTGGCTTGTATTTCATTGAATGTTTTGAATTTGAATTTTTATTGTACTCTTTACATTACAGTACAGTGTGATCAGCAAAGCCCACGTTCCTCAGGGCATAGCTCACAAGAACGTAAGAGTAGGGATTTAAAATTCAAATTAGTATACACAAATAATAGCAGTAGCAGATTATAAATAAAATGAGACATACCTTTTGTGTGGGTCCTCAAGAAGAAAGGGTGAATTAAAAAAATTACAATAGAATAAAAAAAGAATAGAAAGAATAAAAATAAATGAGGAGTATAAGCAGGCACTTGAAGCCATAAAGTAGTGGACTGTGGAAAAGAGATGCACATGCATATTAAACAGAATGCGTAAAAACTGCAGCACTGCACCGGATCAGATGATCTGAAATGTCTGTTGGGTGCACAGGGGTAGAAAGGTGTTGTGGGGGTGGAAAGCTGTTGCGCGTGGGAAGTTGTGGCTTCCGGTCTGCGTGGCTTCTCAGTGGACGAGAGGGCAAAGATGCTGTGGGAGGAGTGAACTATCTGAGCTCGGTGCTGCTGGCTCTGTGGATACTCCTGTGGAAGTCCTGGATGGCAGAAAGAGGGGCTCTGATGAGGCACCTAAAGGTCCTTGTGGCCCTCTCGGTCCACAGGGACACACAACCCATGCTGAGATTGTAATTGCCTGTGATGCCCTGGTAGAGACATAACTGTTTACAACAGCTTGGGTGTGCAGCGCCTCTGGTTCATACAACATCATATATATATATATGATGTATATCAGAACAGCGTCTGGTGATGACCAGAACCTGCCGGGTGTCCATTCAGACTTCTGATTGTGCCTCAGGGACTGACATATCCCAGCCTGACGATCCGCTGAGAAGCTCCTTCAGATCACGGCTGTGGTTAAAAGAAACCGCAGTTAAAGGTTATTGAGAAATTGGCGAAATAGTCCTATTACAGCCGATTGCGTCACAGCTGAGCGACGAGGCCGTCCCATTACGGAGGCTCCTTCAGTGTGGCTGGGAAATTTTTTTTTTTTTTTTTTTCCTGGGCAACACCGTCTCCAACTGGTGGCTCAACTCAGAGTAGACTTCATTGCAGTGTCCATGATAATGGAGCAGAAAAAAAAAAAAAACAGCCCAACTACGATCAACGTCAACAACCATCTCTCCACCAGATGACTCACTGTAAAAGAAACAGATACAGGACTGATGTTGGACAATTTTTGGTTTCTGAAGGTCAAAACTACATATTTTTATTGATTTGTCAAAAAGTAATCAATAATTTCCTAAAACAGTCGCACATGCTATTTTGTAGCAAAACTTAGTGAAACAGGTGCAAAACAGTGCATTTCGGGGACTATTTTCAGGGGCGGACTCATCCAGATGTGGCGCTGCGGTGAGATTTTGCGGCAGCAGTGGTGTGCGTGGAGCTGAGTTAGAATTAACAGCGTGTGTGTCCATGGTGATGAAGGAGCTTGTCAGTGTGACGGTGTGAGTCTCTGATGTGCTCCTACACTTGTTAGTAACCAAGGATCTCCACGAGGAATAACACCAGGCTTTGGGCAAACGCAAGACTTGTTGCGTTCAGTGATGGTTTGTGTCTCTGCACACGAGAGGGGAAGTGCAGAAATTCACCAGCCTCATCTTTTGGACTGCGGCAGCATAGCAATTGAGTGTCGGCAATGAAAACAACATGGGGGCAAACGGCGCAGAGCTCAACAACTCATGGTTGAACTGGTTAAAAAAAAAATCAGGCGCTGCTTAGGCCAGACCATGTGTCAGCCCACCTTGACATCACCCACTGACATCAAATTTAATATACAGCCTACATATGTATGGCCCTTTACTACATGTGTATTGTTCCCGCTTTAAAACAATCCATGGTCAATTATGTAAAAGTGTAAATAAATAAAAAAAACCCCACTGTATTAGACTGTTGTTTTCGTTTGGACCCACTGACAAATGCAATAGAAAAAATGGAGCCGTCAACATCCGATTCAAATGCATTTAGTATAGATTAGTAGCCTTACCCTGTTCTGTCTTATGCACATTGCTGTGGCTCAGCAGGTAGACCAGGGTTGGATGTTCAGTCCCCAGCGTCTCCTGCGCGCCAAGTCGAAGTCGCTCACTGCCACTGAAGCGTGTGCGAGTGGGAGCCACATTTTCAAGCTCTCCAGTTAAAAGCGCCACGTAAGTGCAGTTGCTTATCATTTCGGAAAACGTTCTTCGCTGCGGTCGTCTGGGTTTATACTGAATTCGCTGGGCTGATGTCCGGCCCGGTGCTTTGTTTTTCCTGTCGGAGTGAAAGGTCATCTTTGCCTTGCTCTCTGTCCATGGACATCCAGACTTGTGCAGCATGTTGCTCGGAGGTCTATTGCTCCACAGTTGTGAAAATAATTGCTCTCCGTTAGCATCGGCTCCAGATCAGCGCGTCAACCTTCAGCTCTTTGATGAGCTTTTTTTTTTTTTTTGCGAGTCCTTGTGCGGACACCTCGTGTGACCCCCGCAATCTATTTCTGTTAATGAGAGCTTTAAATATTCATCAGTGAGTGCTTTGCCAAGGAGAGGAGCCCTGAGCAAACAGGACGAGAGGCATTTGGCATTGCTCTGTAATGATCACACCACATATCTGTGCGATAATCAGAAATTAAATAGGAACAGAGCAGGGGAGCGCGTCTACCTTCAGATGACTTTCTCTCTGCTGTTTGATCTCTGTGGGCTTCACTCACACTGTGTGTGTGTGTGTGTGTGTGTGTTTGCTCTCTCTGTTCACTGAGATAATCTTGATGCAGACAAGATTTATTTGAAATGTACTTCACAAAGACGACGCTTCTTATTTATGATGTTTGAGTAACTCCCCCCGCCCTTCAGCCGCATGGCGAAGTGGTTTGCGTGATACTCCGATGAGAGCAATTAACATCCTCCGTTCAACCTCAGACATTCTGTTCCTGCTCTCCTGAGGTGTGACCCCTGAACCAGGCTTGTTAATAATAATTTTCACCTGATGGGGGTTTGATTTGATTATCAGCAGTGTGTAACTAATGACGAAAGGCAAAACAGGGCTTGAGCGAAACTGTTGACAACAAAACGTGCAGCTTTCATCACATCGACTGGAATGATTCGAACAACAGGTGAACTCTGAGTGTAAGAGCTAAGAACCTTCGGCCTTCGGGAAGGCCTTGGGCAGTGACCGACAGTTTTGTTGGTCCCACCCACTGTACATCCGAACGTGATCGGTTGGTTCACCTGCCACTTTCGAAACAAACGCATGCAGCTGTGGGCGCTTCAGGCCTTGAGTCCTGATAAGTGAGTGAGCCCAGCTCTTCTCTGGCTGCGATAAAGAGAGTGACCCATGAACTTGACAGATAATGAGAGGTCAAATTAGAATAAGAGGACAATCATAACTGAAAATTTTAGGGCTCCATTTAAATGTTATGTTTGGCCTTCTCTGAAGGCCCTGTGTCCTCCCCACTGGATTTGAATGACGATATCACATGGTCAAGGGCCAACTTTAAAAATGAACCGAGCGAACTCAGTGAAATGTTTTCACCTCAGCTTTCATTCACCTCAGTGAACTGTCTCATCTTAAAGTGAAATCTATGAACTTCAGCTGTGAGGACAGTGAGTTAAAGCTAACGAAAAGCTAAAGCGGTGCATGTTACTGATGTGATACTCTGTGTTATTTGACGTGGGGTTGTGTGAGGTACCAGAGTAGCTATTAACAACAGTAGATTTGGATCAGTGCAATTCCGGTTTAGAGAAGCAGCCCGCAGAAAAAAAATAACTGGTATAAGTAGATGTGTTTAATATATTTTGAGTGTCTTCCCATCAAGCAGCCATTTCCTTAGGAATTACATTTTTTTTTTTTTTTAACCATTGAACAATAATATTCCTACACCATAGACTGTAAATAAAAGAGTTCACAGTTTTAAAGCTCAGAGTGAGCTGCACCGCCGTTACAATCTCGGCGGTGTCCGACTCCGCCCCTAACTCCCAGCTGAAATTTAAGCCTTAATAAAAATGCAAAAAGAAAACGTGAACATCATGTTGTATTGAAGACTTGAAACTAGAGACTGAGACCATAAACTCATTAGGAAAACATTTACTGAGCTAATAAATCAAGGAAGAAGTGGGGACATTTTCCCATAGACTTCAATACAATCTGACTTCTTTAACAACCAGTGGAGTCGCCCCCTGATGGTCATTAGATAGAATGAAGGTTTAAGGCTCAGTGTTGACTTCACTTATATAAACAGTCAATGACTTGATCCCAGGCTGCTGCAGTCAGGACTGAGCCTCGTGGGTCACACTCTACGAGCTGAGCCGCTAGGTCTTCCCACTAAAACTATTATTATTTTTTTTTTTTTACCAGGCTGTAAATAGTTTATTTCTGCTGTAAAGTTGGACATTTTAAGTCTATGGACTGACTCACTGCTGCAGCCAGACTCCAGTGGTCATGGGAGGACCTGCAGTTTTTAGCACTGCAGCGTTTGCGCGTGCTTCGTCTTTCAGCCTCGGGAGTTGTCACTTTGACAGTGCATGTCATAGTTATGCCCTGTATCACAGATGCGCCGGTGAAATCGGACCGCATGCCCGATTTAGAGATCATTGGCATTTCCATTAAAAATGAGAATATTCTCAGAACATTCTTTTTAACCGTTTTTGGTTCCTGCTGAACAAAGGCCAACAATATATACTTTGATTTATTTCCCAGAACAGATGGACTGTTAAGGTTGTGCCAGTGTTAGTTTTGGATCCAATAGCAATCACAGGCGAGTTGGGGTGAAGGTAAAGTGATTTATTGTGAGAAAAGTGAATGCTGGGGAAGCTGCCGGCTGGAGAGGGCTGGCCCCCTGACTGAGGGAGGGTGAGGCAGGGAATGGTGAAGACTGGCTGAAGGCAGAAGGGACAGGCGGTGGTGGCGGTGAGGACAGCAGAGACTGGCTGGAGGCGATGGACAGAGAGGAAAAATGTTAAGAAGCATTTTTGAGAGAAAAAAAAACAAAAAAACAACTGGAATCTCCAGGAGTATCTTCTCAAACCTCACTGTGGGCATATCCACCACAAAGCAGAACGAACAACCTGGCCAGGCCTGGGGAGCAGCTGGAGCTCTTGATGAGTAGACGACGTCAGGAGCCGGGAGGGAGAGGAGCCACGGCCACGTGTAACCACAAACCCCAGGAGAAGGGAGAGAGAGCCGTGGCGGAACCATAACATGGACGTGTGAGTTATGGCGACACTGACTCACACCAACACGGTCTCGCTCCCTTCCTCGTCACCTACGGACAGTTGTTCAGAAGCCCTCACTGCTCAACGCACTGGCTTTACCTTTACTTTTACTTTTAGCATCACTTTTCGATGTCCAGAGGGGGCCGGTAGATTCTTATTAACATTCTCCCACATCAGAAATTGGCACTCTCTGCATTTTGTTGGCATGATGACAGTGCGGGGATCTTTGTGCAATGGTCCGCGTGACCATTTTGTATCCGTTGTCTATTACGCTGTCCAGTCGGGTTCTTGCTCTAGTATTTTTTCAGAAACTCAAACAGTGACCCCTCCTCAGATGTAAATACAAAGTATATTTTTGATGACATTACTGGATGTTCCCGTGGCCCATTGTGATATTGCGCTATTCATTTCAGGACTTTCATTAACTCTGTTAATTCAAGTACTTTACTGAACAGAAAAAAATGGCCCCAAGTCAGGCCCATAAGTTGTTTTTAGCACCTTAGGGGTAATGGTTTATGGCTACAGCAGAGAGATGAACAGGGACAAACACAAGAGTAAAGAGAGAGACTGAGAAAAATAAATAGAAAGGTAAACAAAGAGCAACACAGGAGGCAACAGACAGACTGAGAGAGACACTACAAAATAACGTAAGAGCACAAGTAAACAGGATGGACCCGGCTCTTAAGTGCCTCTGGTTTGGTATTTTTTTTATACAAAAAGGATCCTTCGCTATTGACAGACAATATCGAAGGACCCGTAGAGAAAGAAAGAGGAAAAACAAGCTGTTCAGAACGCGCGCTGCACTTTGCACCTCTTGTCCTGAGTGTTGGCAGACTGGGGCGCGTCCTGTCCACCGTGGGCGGCTTTGGTCGCACCGCGCAGCGTAAAGTGGACTTGAAACAACACATCAACGCATCCGCCCAGAGCAGCCGGAGCGTTTATCACGCGCCGTACGGACGAAATGCTGTGGACGAGCACGTGCACTCGAAAAATACATCACTGCTGCAAATCATACGTTTCCCAGCGACTGTACCCTGAATAATGACGCGTAAAATAAAGTCTGACCAGAACACGACGGGCTAACAGAAGCTAGCCTACACATTTTTATTTTTTTTTTTTAAAGAAACAGTGCATTTTTTTCTGGGATTATTTTCAGTGGTGGATTAAGGTGGGACGTGTCAATGCAACAGTGAGAGCCCCTGGAAACTGAAGTGTGATGTGAGGGATGATACGAGGCTTTGGATGCACACACTTGTTAGCAGATGTAGTCAGTGGTGGCTCGCGTCTTCGTAGATGACATAAAAGTACAGAAAACCACCAGCCTTATCTTTTGGACTGCAGCAGCGTAATCATTTTTAAATAAAAGACCCAGCTCTGCGCCGTCCTCAGACAGCACCCTTGATGTTGTCTGATCGGCTTTAATGGGAGGGTACAGAGAAGCCAGACCTTACGTGACACTGTCCTTGAGCGCCGAGCTGTTGTTGGTTTTTGTGGGGCTCCAGAAAGCGGCCGCGGAGTGGAAGAGGTCCGCGGCTCAGTTTGAAATGAACTCCTGGTAGGGGGCGAAGCGTGTACTTATCTTAACCCAAATCAAGGCCTTTTCCGAAACTTAAACCGAGCCATGACTGTTATTATAGTAACCATGGCGACAAAGTTAGGTTCACCACCGTTCGTGCGGTCAGTGTGTTTATTATTGTAACCATGACAACCAAGCTCCAGTTCGCCTGCCATCGAAGTGCTGCTATTTACCCCTGTGTCACTTACCCTTGCCGTCCTGGGCCGACGTGATGTGTACACACAAAAACCCATGCGTGCACAATTTCCCGCACATACTTATGATCCTGCGTACACATGGTTTTTAGAGCAAGCCACCTTAGATACTAATCATGGAATAATGGAAAATAAAGATGGATGTAGATGGAGTTGTGCTAAAAACGCAACATGAAAAAAACAATTTAATCCTTTGTGTGAAATAGCTCTCTTTTGTTACCCTTTTAATTATGAGCTGATTATCCCCACACTCACAAATGAAACGTTCTCTCCTCCAATTTCCTTAATTCCTTCTCCATAATGTGATCGTTTCTGCTAAATAGCACAATTAGCCACTGTCCTGAGAGTAGGGAGTGATGTGTAAATAATTCAGATCTTCCACAGAGCAACATGAGCCTGCAGTTGACCTTCACTCCATGTAAATGAGCCGAGCTGTGTGAGGCCACAGGCTTCGGCCCACACACACAAACATACACACACACACAAACACACACACACACACCGTGTTATGTTTTGACAAGGTTATGTTGGACTATTGTTGCTGGAGCCTTTACTTGACGGGCTGAGACTGAACTGAAAATGAATGTCACCTCAGGTAAATTCCTTGTGAGCATCATTCCCTGGTGCCTTTACACAATGATCCAAGAGGGACCGTCTTTTCCGTACAATCAAAGAAAGCGAACGCGGGACACCGAGTGTGTGTGTGTGTGTGTGTGTGTGTGTGGAGGGGGGGGCTCTTTTTATCAGGGCGACAGCGGGAGGCTGTGCTGAAGCAGAGCTGCAGCACTGAGCTTTGACAATCTCCACCCTTTGATCTCCAATCTGCACATTTCAGGGACAGGAGGAGGAAACTTAATCCGATTGGTAGTAATGCAGGAACACTCCTCCAGCTTGCTTTTTTTTTTTTTTTTTTCCCCCCCATTCAGGCTGAAATCAAAGCTGCGTGTCAGGGAGGCATTGTGATTAATCTGCAGATTCTTGCCTTTTCCTGCACTTCCCCTGCAGGGCCCGGGGAAAACGAAAGGTCACTGTGGCATTGAAATGTCTGTTACGCATGCAAGGGGAAGACATGAATGTATGCATGTGGTGGGATTTTGACACGGGAAAGCGCTTGCTCTACACTGAGTTGACCCACCGGAGCTTGTATGACATGGTAATGATAGTGTTCACTGGATATCTTGTATTCCCTAGGAATCTTTAGCCCCATTTAAAAGCTTTTGCTGCACTTTGATGTTGAGCTCTCTATTATCATCAGCCCCTTGCGGTGCTTCTAAATATCTTAACAAATCTATAATGTGTTGAATGCTTCTTCTAACTCTTAGTCATAGAAATAAAGTTTATCAGACCAGGTCGTCCCTCAGATCTGCTGGTACGGATTTCATGATGCAGGGAAAGTGTTTGTTTGGTCTCCAGCAGTTTTCGGTCCATCCAGCAGCTTATGCACCATAACTGGTGTGAACACAGTCATAAAGGTGAATCCAAAACCAACCCATGCATAATCTGCATCCCATGTGTTTTAGTGTAAAAAAAAACAAAAAACAAATGAAACCTGATCTGAAAGGGACAATGTGTTTCAGTGGTAATGCAGGATACTGATGCGGGGTCAGGTACATCCATGATCTACACCACTTGTGCCTGTGGTTGAGGCACATTCTGGAGTCACCCACATAGGCACAGGCAGAACGTGCAAACTCCACACTGAAAGGCCCCAGGCCCGGGCTTCAAACCCTGATCCTTTTTGCCACCCCGTATTTGATATCTCCTTCCCTGATCCAGAAATCGTTCCTCTCTGCCATCATGAGCTTTCTTCCATTTCCTTTGGAGGATCAAGGTGCAGAGGACACCAGAGGAGGCCTGAGGATACACCAAATCAGCCAGACCAACACCCTTCGTGTGAATCTGTTAGTGATCGGACGTGACAAGGTTCCGCCTCAGATAAAAGGACTCAAATGCACAACTCTCAGTACGCAGGTGACCAATCAGCAGGCAAAATCTAAAAGGAGCATAAACTGGCATAAACAACAAGAGAGCGACACTAGAAGCCGATTAGAACGAGTTGACACGGGGAAGACGAGGTTTAAGTACAGACAGGGGCAAGGAGACAATGAGACACAGGGGAGACACATGTCCACACAGGTGGAAACACAAGGGGACAGGACTGAAGAGACCTGGAACGAGAGACAACATTAGACACAAAATAAAACAGGAAGTGGGCAAGAGAAACTAACACGACCTAACTTAAGACCTGGAGCTGGGCATGACAGGAAGCTGTTACACTGCAGAATCACAGGTTTCAGCAGAACCACATTTTATTTGTGCCTGATACACCAGGTACTCTCATATGATGGAGCAACTCCCGCTTAATCTGCTTTTCATGGTTCTGTTATTTTTCCCAGGAAGCCACATCTACATCAATACTATGATATTCAGGAAGTCTAATGTCCGTCCTCCTGTAAAAACAACCCGTAATTTGCAGCAGATTATTAAATTAAGCCCACAGAAGATCGTACACTTCCAAATATCACATTTTGGTTTCGACATGTGCTGTTTTTTTCCTCCTTAAAATAGAGAATCAAGCCCCGGTTTGTCCATGTGTGAAACTTACAGATTACTGATAAACTTGTGAGCAGTGAATCAAACTTGAATCAACCTGATCCTCTGACTGGAGCATTGCTGCTTTACCTCTGTGTGTTTATCCATCCATTCTCATCCTCCATCTTTGACAGTGACGTCTAGAGTCACGTCTCTACACGGGACACTCCTATTGGCTCCAGTGGGTGATGTCACAGCCAATCAGAGTGTCTCCTTCAGAGGCCTAGCTGTCAGCTGCTTGTAGCCAAAGTCAATGGGTTCAATCCTGTATTTTTCTGATCTCAGAGTGAGGAGAAGTTGCTCTGAGTTTATTGTAGTGACAGAATAAAGACAGAGAGACATGGACAATAAGATATTTAGAGCATTAGAGGCTTTGGAGCTGATTTTTCATCATAACTGCTCCAAAGAATGAGCAGAACTCAGATCAGATAAAGAGTAACTTCCTGTCTTGAAGTTTTCTCTGGTTATTATGGTTTACAGTGTTTTTATTGAGAAAATAAGGAAAAATTCAATGTCCATTTTTCCCCGTTTTCTGAGCAACTATTCCCTGTTACAGTGAACAGTCTATTGAGTCACATATATAATTAGCTGAAGTTGAGTCGATTCTGAAAATGTGGAGACTTGGTGACATTTAAAGAAATGAGAACTTTATCAGGAAAAACAAAACGTGACGAAACAGAAAAGCCTTAATGTGGCTCTAAAAGGGTTAATGGTTGACAAATCAAGGGAAAGGCCACAGCCAGAGGCATTATGTTTTCAGATTCTTTTTCAAAGGTCAAAGTTCAAGTTCTCTGTGACTTAACAAAACATGTTTTGGCCATAAATCACAAATTCATACATTGAATCATGATTAGTGTAAGTCAAATGTCTGTTATGATAAAATGATGACATTTTATGCCCCAAAGTTTAAAGATCAAGGTCAAGGTCAACATCACTGTGACATGATGATGTTCCATAAAAACACCTCTGGTTATTGTTCACTACTGTAACGCAGACAGGGTAGATTCATGGACGGCCCCATCGACAGCAGCACATCCTCAGCCGTTGATCCAAATCCACTGCAGGTAACACACTGACTATTACTCAAACTCCACATCCAATAACCCGAACTCTCGCTTTAACATGTTGACGTTGATGGAAGCCAGAGAACAGTAATTACATCTCAGCTCCCCGACCGTCTCCTCGTGTCGGCAGTGGGCTGGACGGGAACGAGTGGTGCGTTGCAGGAAGAGTAAGTGAGGAATAAAACAACATGCATTGTTTAAAACTTGGTGTTCTGTCTGTGTGTGGGAGAGACGTCAGATTACCATGGGCCCTGATTTCTTTATTATCTTTTTTTTTTTTTCTTCAGTTTCATGTTTTAGTCTTGAAATGCACTAAGGGCCAAACACTGCTGCGTCACATCAATTACAAGGAGGCCAATCGGGTAAATAGCTTCACCGATCGAACCCTGCAGCTGCAGATTTGTGGTGCTGTGTGTGTGTGTGTGCTCCGGGGCACGACTGGCAAGACGGAGTTATACACACATCTCTGCTCTGCGTGTCCTCAGAATTAAGAATTGAGCTATTCTTTTTCAGGAACATTTCCAAGACGCAGCTGGCCACTCAACTATCGCCCCCTTGCAACAAAGTTGTACAGTCTGAGATGCAGGATTGAGATTCTGCAGCCTGCTGCTTTTATCACGTCAATGTTATCAGTCTAGATAGAATTGTGTTCAGGAGGAGGAGCGTGTCCTTGACATCTAACTAACATACATCCCACATCAAAGCCTCCTGTGTGTCTCCCAGCAGGAAAAGCTCCTCACCTTTCCTCTGGCTGTTTTGCTTGTGATTTAGCTACTGAGGCTGCTGTGAGAGCTGTGAGCTGTGGCATCGCTTCAGGCGTCCAATTGGAGGCTCAGTTTACCTTTTTCCGAGGCAGTAATGTACCACCACCGCCTTCCTTCCCTATCGCTCTCTCTCTCTCTCTCTCTCTCGCTCTCTCGCTCTCTCTGTGCCCCACTGCAGAGACCCACTTGGTATTTTAGGCACACACCCAAACAGTTTAATTCCTCTCAGACAGTGTGAAGGTCTACTGCCTCAATCAATAGCCATCATTTAAATTAATCCCCTGCCCTTTTTGGACTCTCTAAAGTTGGCTGGATTAGATAGATTATGGCAGCTATCAAGCTACATTCTTGGGCCCTTTTTTTTTTTTTTTTTTTAGCCAAGCGTTCTTTATTGAAGGCTTTATTGTCTGCAGTGTGAGAGGAAATGTGTCATTATTTGATGATAATGTCTTACAAGCGTCTCACATTAAATGAGAACTACCCCCGTGGTCTTAATTACTTTGATAATATGAAAGAATAGTGTTCGTGTGGAGACAAATGGAACATTTACAGACTGACGGAGGTGAAACATGTCTTCATTCTCCTCAGGGGACAGAGATGGAGTTATTGGTGACCTACGATTGTCCGGTCTCAGGCTCTTTGTGTTCTTTTCATTAGGTTCATCGTCTATTAAGTCAAAATGGCACTAGCTAATGGCACTAGCCATAGCCCAAATTGTGTTTGGTGTCAATTAGCGAAGACTAGCGCGATGACGTGCTCAGCTAAGATGCTGAACAAGGTTAATATTTCTGGCTAAATATCAGCATGTTAGCATTGCTGCTGTGAGCATGCTAGCATTTTAATGTGAGCATTTAATTGTCAACAATTGTTGATTGGTGAAGAAAATGAATGAATCTATCCATCGACAAACACACAGTCATCTCCCTGCACTATTAAACTATATGGATGAAAAATCTGCTGATAAGATGTTGATGCAAATATTATTCTGCATCAAACAGCGTTTTTATACTTATAATAATAGTCCTGTTCTCCAATATCGTTGCTGCCTAATGAAAACCTCATATACATGCACTGATCATGATGACCACTGACAGCTGAAGTGAATAATATTGCTATCTGGTTACCGTGGCACATGGTAGACCATCTGGTGGAGTCAGTGTGATGCTGTGGTCAATGCCCTGCTGGGAAACCTCAGGTCCATTCATGTGGATGTTCCTTTGACTCGTCCCACCTCCCTAAACATGGTTCAGACCAAGTCCCCCCCTTCATGGAAACAGTCTTCCCTAATGGCAGTGGCCTCTTTCAGCAGGATAATGCTCCCTGTCACTGCAACAATGGTTCAGGAGCTTTGAGGAACAACAACCAGTTCAAGGTGTTGACTTGGCTCCAAATTCCCCAGATCTCAGTCCAATCCAGCATCTGTGGGATGAGCTGGACCAACAAGTCTGATCCATGGAGGCTCCACCTCACAACTTCAGGACTTAAAGGATCTGCTGCTAAGGTCTTGGTCCATATACCACAGGTCACCTTCAGAGGTCTAAAGGAGTCCAGGCCTCCAGGGTCAGGGCTGTTTTGGAAGCAAAAAGGGGAACCTACACAATATTATGTAACATCATAATGTTATGGCTGATCGGTGCAGAACCTCATCCGTGCACTAGTCTAGTGGAAATATCTACTAACAATTGCACAGATGCAGTTTCTCCCACGTTGCTTAGAGCAACAACAAAAAAAAAAAAAAAACCCAGCCGCCAGGTTGTGAACGCACCTTGAAGCTTAGCATACAAGCTGTCAAACAACTGCGGCTGAGGCGACCGCATCACCTTGACAACGGAGGGTGTTTATCGCTGCTTTCTGGAGCAACCTGAGCCGCTGACTTGGTGCTGCCCACTGTCTGAGGATAAATCAGGTTAGCAGTGGATTAGGCTGAGGCACCTTGTTTGTGTAAAGTACTTTAGTTTTCTCAGAAAGCCTTCACTGGTGTCAGGAGGCATTAGCGCAAAGCTGTCAATCTTTCACTCTGTCTCCGTCCTGCAGCTGCTGGTGCTCACTTTCTCTCCGTCAGACGTTCTCCTCAGAGATTTGGTGAGGCTGTAGGATGATAGTTATTTTGAGTGCACGTCTCAGCTTTTGAGAGCCGATATGGGTAGAAAATGAACGTTGCGACAGGGAGACACTTTGATCCACTCGTGTCATAATCCCGGCTCTAAGGTCCTGGCTCTGGGCAAGTGACAAATTGTGAGCTGCTAATCATGTCATCGGGGCGGCTTGATGGGAAGCAGCTCTTTTCACATTTAGCTAGTTGTCTGCATTACACAGACAAGTATTTGTGTGTTTTCCAAAGAGAGCTGAAAGACAAAGCCATGAATCCGCAAAGGACCAGAAGGCTGCTGCTGTTATTTGCCCTCTTCCATCTGAGAAGCATTTAATAATTTTTCATCTCTCTGTTTTAGGGAGACTGTGTTGATGTGAAGCCATTCTGAAACTGGAACAAATGTAAATTGTACGCTGGCTCAGATGCTGTTTATCTAATGAATTTGTGTAATGCAGAAATGATTCATTCGCTGCCAAAGCGACCGCTGGCATGTGCCAACACAACCATAAAGTTCCTTTCCTTAAAAAAAAAAAAAAAAAAAATCCAATTCCAGCATCATCAGGTCATTTGCAATTAGATGTTTGCTTTAGACAGAAATGGCTGTGAAATCATCTGCAATTACTCGAGATAATCTGGGCCTGAAATGGCTGGATAAGTGGAACCCATGCACTTCCTCTTCATTTCCTTTTTCACGTTGAAGCCAGTCACAGAGCTGACTTTTATCTAATGATATTATAATCCAGGATGTGGTGGTTATTGCTGAGCTGTTTCTGGTGTGTTCAAAGCAAGTGTCAACCCACTGTGACGTCACCCATTGGTTTGGATGTCACCATCTTGGTTTTTTGAAAACCACATCTGGAGGAGAAGGTGGAGCCGAGGAGGAGTGAGGGGTGGATCTGACCTGGCTCTGTGCTCTATCCTGATTGTGTGGTACAGTCTGTCAATCACACAGTAGCCACGCCCTAATTCTTACCCTGCTTTATTTCCTCTAAATGAGACCATAAACTCACTGGGAAAACATTTACTGAGCTAATAAATCAAGCGAGAAGTGGGGACGTTTTCCCATAGACTTCAGTACAATCTGACTATTTTTAGCAACCATTGCCGTCGTCCCTTGATGGTTTGATTAGATTTAGGAAAAAGTAAGTGAACTCATCTGGAGTTTGCTGCATGTATCTATGAATTCAATCACAGTTGCAATGCTCTCAGGCCAGAATTTGGATTGAAAACTTATTATATAATATATATAATCTACCACTGATGTGTTAGCTGATGTAAAGGTGCATTTCAGGCAAAGCTAGAAACATCAACCAGGAACTTTTTTTTTTTTTTAACCAATGACGAGAGCATCGTTAGATTCAGATGTCCTCTTTCTGTTTCTTCACACGAAAAGGAAATGACCAAGAACAAAAACAAAAAGCCTCCATCTGTTTTTTTTTTTTTTATCTGTATGAAATGCAGAAAGCTCAATATCTCAAAACTGCTCAGAACGCAGATAGAACCTTATAATTCCAAGGAAACAACAGATCAGCAGATGCAGTTCAATGATTTATTCAAACAATAAAATACACACGCTGGCTTGGTGAGGCTGAAGAACAAGACTGAACATAAAGTCAGAGGTAATGCGGTGCGAGGCAGAAAATAATCCAAAGTCCAAACTAGAATCACTGCCTTGAGGCGGTTCGACTCCAACCAGTCAAGTTGCTGGAAATATTGTCACAGTCTCGCTGCATTGAATACTTTACAATGATCGTGATGTCCACGTGAAGTTGACCTTTGATCCTTTGGATATAAAATATCATCACTATTTTATCCTGATTGTCCAAATTGTGTCATAATGAGTGCGCGGAGGTCGTAGTGACCTCTCAACCCTCAGCGAACTCAACTTTGACCTTTAACCACCGAAATCTGATCCTTCGTTCACCCTTGAGTCCAAGTGAATGTTGAATTGTTCCTGTAACATCATGTTCAGGTGAACGTGACAGACCTGAAAACAAAATGGCCCCGGCCCTGTCGTCGATGTGTTAAAAAAAAAACAAAAAAAACACACAATCAAAACATAATGACAACCGAACCTCAAGGAAACACAAGGGGACCAAAACAGACACGAGGATAAAAAAAGACGAACTGACAAGGGCAGGACAAGGAACGACACAGACCTAAATAGACAAAGGAGAAAGGGATGATAGGACACAAGCAAGTGGAGCCTTTTTATACAGCCACCACTAAAGTTCCGGAGACAGGAAAAAGAAAAGGCAAAATAAAGTGATATTTTGGTCATCGGCCCTTTTTTAAATGAAAAAAAAAAAAAAACAACCTCAGTTTGAGACAGACAAGGTTAAAAACAGAGAATGATAGTTTTCTTCAGTCCATTTCTCTCCAGAGCTGAATTTCTATAGAGCAGCAGAGAGACGTTCAGAGACCAAATGTTTGGACGATTCAGCTTTTTGCAGAAACGTGGTCACCCGCCGCTGCTGCACCAGTAAGATTGACAGCTTAACCACATATGTTGCTTGTGCTCTCACTGCCCTGGGGCTTCAGGGGTCTTTGGCCCCAGGGCAACTACCCAGCTGCCTTAATGGTTAATCCAGCGGAGGCATCTTTTATTGCCTCTCGGCTGCTCAACATCATTGAGGGAAAACATCCACGAGGAAGGAAGACTCTCGATCCAGACTTCCTCTTGAAGGTTGTGCAGGTCTGACCAGCAGCTGATGGACGAGCTTGTTTCAGGTTATTGGTGCCAAATGAGGTACAACCAGTTCAAAAAAAGTCACCGTTTTTTTCCACCAGAACAGTGAATGTTTGATGGCTGGAGTCAGAACGAAATAAAAACCTGTATGTGCGTTTGTGTGTGTGTGTGTGTGTGTGTGTGTGTGTGTGTGTGTGTAAGCACATCGTGTCAATTCAGACTTTAATCAGACTGTAATCAAATGCAATAATACAAACATATAACACTGATTGGATCGTTGCATTCGGCGGCTACTGCTTTAAAAGAGTGATGACCTGATAAACAATACCCTCATGCTCAGATGCCAAAATCCAGATTCCAGAGGAAGAGATAAAAGCAACGGCGTTTACTCTCAGTAGTTCACCTTTATAACCAGCTCTGAGTGCTAGTCAGACCTCAGGGTTCATAGAGACTGTCCCAGTGCTTGCTGCGGTTTGAGTGTTTTGGCACTGTACTTAACCTGAGAACAAGACAGCACATCCTCAAGGTTGAAAGAAAAAAAAAAAAAAAAAATCCTCCTCTGCATTCGTGTTTTTATTTTCAACTGATATTCAGACTCAACTCGACAGCTCCAGCCTTTGCTGAGCTTTTTTTTTTTTTTTTTTTCATTTGTCCAGCTCTGTTTTTAGTCAAACTGATATTTGAGCTTTTTCAGCTACTTAGCTTCCTCTTTATCTTCGTGTTGCTAGAGACACGACTGCTAACTGCTTACTTTATAGTTTGCAGCCATATTAGCCTCATCGACTTGACAAGGTCATCACATGTCTAATGTGTCTAATTTTTAGCTTTTTTGTTGACTTATGCCCCCAGGCGGCAAAATAACAAAATGGTTAATGCAGGTTTAATATTGCTCATGGTGCGGACGCAGTCTTTTTGTGAAATGAGGGGTTGTTTGAAACGCTTCAGGTCTCCCTTTTGGTTTTGATCCTCACGATGGGTAAAATAATCCCAGCAACATCGTTGCGTTTCCACATCAAAAGATAATTTGCTGGGTACTGTGTTATCGTGACTGTTAGAAATGATGGCTGGACCCCGAGTGGTGAACTGGAATCATCTATATTATTCACACGGATTGAAGATAGTTTAACACTGTGTTTCTAACCCAAAACATAGAGCTACTCAAGTTAGCACTGATCTCCAAAAGCTTCTTATTAAAAGTCAATGACCACCCACCAACCATTAACATCAGTTAAGAGTTACATTGAGGACACTATCTCTCCGCAGACGCCAACTCAAGGCAACACAAGGCAACAAAAATGATGGATGTTTTCAATCAAGCTGTGGTGGCTTCTTTTTTTGGCTGCAGGCAAAGATGCTGTCAGTGGAGAGAGGATGTGTTTGCGAGGTCTCTGGAGGCTGGCGGCAGTTTCCCTGGGACTGTGGATGCTGGCTGCGTGACAAGGACAGGGGAAGGCTCCCCGGGGAGCACACAGGAAATGAAATATGGATCGACTAAATCTATTTACTGTCAGTACACTTTAACAAAGTAAGATATCAAAGCAGTGGGGTACCACGGTCGTCCTCCTCAAGAACACGGTGTTCAGAGTGGCATCCATCACATCACGGGCCATGACAGGAAGATACTTCGCTGGTCTATTCACAAGGGACCTGAGCTATTTGAAACTGATAAAGGAAATCTAAATAACCTGTAACCTACAGTCTTGTCATAAGATCTTTCGGGAAACAGGAGATGTCTGTTAAATCACAGCACCAAATAAACCTGGGCCTATAATAGTGTAGTGGGCCTACGCAACTACATCGCCACATGACCTGGGAGGTTCACCTACTAGCAACATATCCCAAAACAGTTTCCGCTTTATGATGGTCATAAGACGTTTACACCAAGTCCACCAATGTAGTTTTCTGTCACAACCATGGAATATGACCCACGGGATCTTCATCATCATGGTTACAATAACACTGACACGGTTCAGGCTCATGTTATGATCATGGTTTGGTCGGATTCATCATCTGGGTTCAAATAAATACTTTGCTTGAGGTTAGAGGGCCTTCATCGTCATGGCTACAATAATAAAGGAAGGAAGTTCAGGTTGTAAAATGGTCTTTATACCATGTCACCTGACATGACCACCGGGGTTTAACAATGAAACGAGCTGTGGTTCATTTCTCACATCCAGTCGGTAAATTGTTCAGTGTTTATCAATCAAATCTGATCAAAGCTCATCCGCAGAGTCCTGATGAAGCAGCATAGTTGAGTTTTTCACTATTAATAAATAATAATTGTTTTGCTTTGCTTAGAGTTTTTAACTCTTAACTCTTGCTTGTTTAGTTATCAATATTTAATATTATGGGGAAACAATTTTATTATTATTGTGCTTTGTAGACAAAGTGCACATTCATTAATAAATGAATGCTTTGTGAACTCATTCAAAGCTAATTAAATATTACTAATACATAGAGGAGAGAGGGAGAAACAAAAGTGGAGGAGCATCTACGAGGCCCTACGCTTAATTTGGTCCCAGGGCCCCAAAGTAACTGTGGCGCTTGTATTAACATCGCATTATGGAGCTTATTCAGCTTTCTGGTACTGGAATCAGATTCTAATGAATATGGATGAAATGAGATTGACACAATCTCTGTCTGCCGTTTATTTGACATGTTGCAAGTTACACATGAGAACTGGTGGATGAACTTTGATTTGCTGGCAGTGTGGCTGCAGCAGCTTTGTGGATTCGAAGCTTTTGTGTGCTTGAGCCTCCCTTCATTATATAACAGGATGCGGTTTGGCATAAGAGATAGCTGAGACATTGGCAGGCCAGACCGCTCGCTGTTCATCTTCTGGCTGACCCCCCCCCCCCCCCCCTCACACCCTGCATATGAGTATATTTCCACAGCCCATCGGTATGCATGTGGACCGACGGGGCATAATCATCGCCTCAGTCTCATATTAGCATGTGCACATCTCCTCCCTGTGATGCCAAAAGCCCCACTCAGCAGCATCAGGACAGGGAATAGAAGCAGAAAGTGGCCAAACAATGAATATTTTACACCTTAAAAAACACGAAAAGCATTGACCTTGACCTTGAAAATTTTCAGTTCTAAGGTCAGATTCTTCAGTTTGACAGGTAACTCATATTGTTCATCGTCCCTCGTTATGAGGAAGATGAAGAAGACAAATAAAATGATATAAATAGCCCAGAGAGAGAAAACTCCTCTGCTGGAGAGGTTCTGTGCTGAAGTTCACGGCCTGTAATTATACTATTCCTTTCTGCAGAGGAATGGCCTGAATTCCTTTCAGAACTGTTGATCTTGTGAGTTGTCACCGCAAAGTTAATTTCCCCAGGGAGTGCCATATAAATTGCATGCCACTGAACAGAGGTAATAGCTGTGGTCTTGGAGATATGTTTGGCAGCAACTTCCAAGAGGCGCGCCGAGGCACAGTATCTGCGGAGAGCTGCACTGATTTTCCTGTTTGCTCGCAACAGCACAGTGCTTCCTGCTCATTATTTTGCAATTGGGAACAAGTGTTTTGGCCACATCTTTGTATATTGCCTTGTGGTCTCTCAGCAATTTGTTGTTATTATGTTCATATTTTTAAGGGGTGAGGTAAATTTTGTGGTAATTGAAGCTGATAAAACTTGGTTGACTGGGAGGCTTTGGAGAGTTGCGGCACTGCCACATGAGCAAGATTTTACAGGTAGTTTACGGCAGCCAGCCCATCCCCATGCCCCCCACCCCCGCCCAACATATTCCTTACTATCATTAACTATCAAAAGGCAAACAGATTCAACGCCATGTGAATTATTTGTAAAGTGACTGAAAGTAGGTTGGGGCAATACTTTAAACTTTTGCCATGCGTTACTGTGTGATGGTTACTGACAAATATTCAGGAGATAATTGTTGATGCATGGATCCATCTTTTCCTCCACCCACCCACCTTATGTGCTGGTGCTGGTCTGGTACCAGTCTTCTTTCCCCTGATCCAGGATCTATAAACCTCTTTTTGCATAAATGGTTATTATCATTTCACAGGCTGCTGTTGACATCACTTCATAATTACGACTGGAGACGTTCCTACATCGGTATGTTTTCTCTGGCAGCCTTGAGTGCGCCGAAGTTTTTGTTTAAACTGTGAAATCTCGAGGCTGGCTCCAACAGTGAGTCAGTCCCCATACGCTCCCATGTTAAAATGTGCTCAGCAGAAATAAACATGTTTACAGTCTGGTAACAAAAGATTGTCTCGGCCTCTGTTACAGTTTGGCTTAACTGCTGTCTGAACCCCAAAGTAAAGTCAAAGTGCTTGGGTTATCCTTTTGCGCAAGATGCGCAGGTATGCTAGCGATGCTAATGCGATGCTAATGCGATGCCAATGCGAGCGTTCGCGTGCCGCAGTTGCCACATGCACCAGAGTCTGGATTACACAGATACACGAGCCAGAGTTACGTGGAGTCAGACTCTGCCAAGATAGCGATGGCGGTTCAAAACCGCTCTTCCCTTCCTCTTTGGGTGACATCACGCAGACCACGGCCATCATTGTTTACGGTTTATGGTTATTATGAAGCATCAGTCTTATAATGTCGCACTCTATACTAGTCTGTGAAGAATTAAGTGGTTGAATACATCAATTCGGTTGTCAGTTGTTTTTGAGTTGTAATAATCAGCGGACTCTGAACTCTCACTATTTCAACTATTCAACTACTTCCCGTTTAAACGTACCAGTGGAGCAGTATCCTCTGTAGATCATATTACTATCTAGCCAAATAGACAGATGGTGATAGCCTGTGTCCAGGAAAATCAGCAGCAGCCACCAGCGGCTTGAGTATAATAAGATAAGATCTCAACCTGATTATGGAAGAACTGTCATGTGAAGTAAACCCTACTCTTTTACATGAAAGGCCTACTGCTAATGCATCTCCTGTGACAGGTGGTGTGTCACCAGCAGAGGTTCTCCGCAGAAAACCTTCATTCAGCGTGCATCCGTCACGTCTGCCTGATGAGCTCTGATCACTGATCTCTGATCAGTCTGGTGAGTGAAATGCAGGTTGTATCAGAAAAACTCTGTTTTCGTGTGTTAGGGAAATGTCTGCGTGTTGTGATTTACTTAATGATGAAGATCCCCCATCTGTTTAAGGCCTGTATATGAGTAGATTCATTAGCTGCTGCTCTGTGAAGGTCCACACGGTTCCATGGACTCTCACCATCCGTGTCTTCATTTTCTGCTCTTTCCTTCTGAACCTACTTTGTTTCTTTTAGTTTGTCAGATCTTTAACCTTTAACCTCTTTAACCAAGTGCAATTTTAAACATTGAAGAATACCTTAATTTCTGTGTTTCAAAAGTCCCATAGTAATTGACAGATTTTATATAATTTATTCTCTACACTGGAGATGGCTGCTGACAAATTGTCATGTGTCATCTGTGGGTATGACAGGAACATTAATATATACATATTCAAGCTTATACATATTTATTGTCAATCACTTATTCTATCTGAACCCATACTTTACTCCTCCCCAGTGTTTTATCTGGAATGTTGATATCCATCAGAAGATATATAAGATATAAAAACCATCTCAGTGGAGTTTCTCATGTCCTCTCTCAGGCTTCTCTCTGGAGCTCTGGTAACAACAGGTCAGTGAGAGACCATCAGATCCTCTCTCCTGATTGGCTGAGTGTTTTCTGAGTAGTTGAATAAAAATATAGCAGTTTACAGCAGGTAAACACTCAGAGAAACCAAATCCTGCAAGCACTGGATGCTGGGTCCTGGTGGGTGTGGCTTAGGGTATGGCTGAGGGCTGTGACTACTTTGTTGTGACATCACAAAGTTCCAGAAGTCCTGACAGCTGGTTTAAAGGCTCAGATTCTGAATACAGGCTGTGAGCATTTCTCTGTGGACTGAGACCTTTGATACTTTCACAGTATTAAGATAGAACCTAGACCTGCTTTATAATCAAAGACCACATGGAGGTCTGTGTGGACCTTTAACATCTACCTTTAGACCGTATGGACCTTTAACATCTACCTTTAGACTGTATGGACCTTTAACATCTACCTTTAGACTGTATGGACCTTTAACATCTACCTTTAAACTGTATAGCCCTTTGTGATTGGGGCTTTTTTCCAAACTCTTTTTTGTATCTTAAGTACTGCCAATATAAATACATATTAAAAAGTTGGTTTCATACACAAATTAAATATAACCATCTCGCCATTATTATTTAAATATGTAATTTGGTAGGTTCTACAGCTATTCGTTGGACAGCTGATACCTCAACTGTGACCAATCACCTGAACAGAGTTACTTACTTTTTATGGGTAAACATGAACGTGAACTGTATTATTGAAGTTAAAGGAATACAATAAGTTGGCATACATGAACTGTTGAATGTCATACTTTATAATGCAGCAGTGTGTTTTTGAAGTAATGTACATAAGGAGTCACAGGATTATTGAGCATTTATCTTCTTTTCGTCAACTGTAGGCATTTGTGTTTTTCATTTACATTGCCACTGCAAACTGAGAGCGACTGTGCAAACTCAATTTGAAAATGAAAATGTAAAATGGAGCTTTTGTGTTGTGAATCTCAGTTATATCCAGAATTCAGATGGGATTATTTCAAATGTACAGTTTCATTTAAAAAAAAAAAAAAAAAAAAAAATTCATTCATAGTAGTAAGAAACTTTTCAAGGTTCAATTTAATAAAGTGACTTCATTTAAAAGAGGCCAGTAAGTCATTCTTCAGAGTTTATTATCTTAAAAAACAAGTAGATGAATCATAAGGTTTACTCACTGTCTGTTCTCTCCCGCACACTTCAGGCTCTTCATCAGCAGATGGTGGATACTGTGAGAAGACTGATAAAAAAAAAAAAAAAACGCAGACATATTTACTTCATGTTTGCAGAATGTTAAATGGTGATAAAAACTCTAAAAAGATAAATAATTCCAGGATGTAAATTCGACTTATAAATGCCGTGCGTATCCGTGGCCGCGCCGTCTTCCTTAATAATGCAAAATAGCAAATTGGATTTTTCTTGACTTTCACATAATTAGAGCGTCGTGGAGGGAAAGGAGACCCATATGGTGCCATTCATAATTCATGGCCTTTTGATAGAAGTGGCCCCCGTGTGATGCTGTAATGTGCAGTGTGAAATGAATCTATCAAGAGGGCCTTATTCGGGTTCATCCTCCTCACTGTTGTATTTTTGGAACTGGCAGCTGCTACGTCTCTTCATCTACGGTAACAAGAGCAAACATGACACCATCATCCTGCAGAGCCTCCCAGCACCAGGAACCGTGTCTACATGTGTTTGGAAACACGTGTAGACACATGGTTGTGTGGTTGGTACCAGACCATCTTATTGTCTAGGTTATCTGTCATTTTTCCACATAAAAATGTAATAATGTAATAAATGTAATAAAATAATAATAATAATAATAATAACTTTATTTATATAGTACTTTCCTCAACAAACTTACAAAATGTTTTTCGTTTTGGGGCAGTTAAAGGAGGCAATACATATGTAAGACAATAGTTATTAAGCTGGGAGTCATCAGAATAGAAATGATAAAAACACGGAAATAAATTTAAAATAAGTACCTTTCAAGATAAATGATACAAAAAAAAACATATGAATGAATGGATAAATAGAAAAATCTGATACATACACATATTCATGGATACTCATATACGCTTGATAAAACAAATGAACGGAGGGTAACCTAACCCTAACCAAGCCAGGAGGTGGTGAAGGCAACAACTGCCGCAGTCCCATGATGCTTCACAAAGTTACACACTGTGTGTTCAAGTCCAACGAGTTGCATTTGATTCCCAGAGATTCTAATGGTTTCTTCCATTAATATGAAATCCTTCCCTCAGTCACCAGTGACCTCTTTATGCTTTGGCTGCACAATAACTCACCATCACACTGGAGAACGCCATCCATCACAGAGCGGGATAATTTCCCCCTGGACATAATGCTTCTTTTATGAAACTAAGAGCTTTTCTGTCTCATTCTCTTTCTACCTGTGTCAGGATTCATTGTGTATTTTGTCATGTCCACAGACAGACACATATCAGGGCCTGTGTTTGTCAAGCATAGCATAGCAGTTGGAGGAGGAAATTACACGCGCTGACTGAGTGGTTTGTGTACCACCTCTTAGGACTAGAAATAAAAGCTTTGAATTATTGACTTTATAAACTTAGGAAAATAAGCATGTCTGTTTGTTTCAACCTTGTCTCCTAAAAATATCTTCCCTGGACAAATAAACTATGAAAGTAAGAGGCTTTGTACTTTCTCCGATAGGATTCACCTTGTTTGGACTGGACTGTGATGGTCTTGTTTGCAGTGATGGCAATCCCAGGTAATATTCCTTGGAGGAAGTGGCTGGGAGTGCTGGGCTGAATGTTTGAGTTCAAGATACCCAGAAGTCACTCTGAAGGCAGCATTAGAGACAGACTTGATTCAGGCGTCCACGGGCAGCACTTTTGATTTTTCGGGCTGACTGAAGATCAGACATGCAGCTACATTCTGGACCATCTGTGAGGGTTTCACTGTGCATAAGAGGAAGACCTGCCAGAGGAGCCAGACAGTGGTCATGGTGGGGGATGACCAAGACCTGGTGTTGTATAGAGCAGAGCGTCAGGACTGAAAGAGAGATGCAACATGGTCAGAGAAAGATAACTGGTCATTGGACACGACACCCAGGTTTCTTGCAACCTGGGTTGGGGTAAGGTATGAAGAAGTGATTTTGAAATAGATACTGTGCTAAAGATTGATTGATAAAGAACAAATCAGTAAAATATTCACAGATGTTTTGTTTCCCCACAGAATAACTGGGGTTACAGAACAACCTGTAGTGACTCCAGCTTATTATTAGATTTAGTAATATATTATTCTTTATTCATCCAGTGAGAATTCAAAATTGAGAGGCCACAACGATATGAATGTGACTCTCATATGGTCCAATAGTATTGTCTTTTATTTCAAATAATTACGGCAGGAGATATTTAAGATACAAAATCAATAAAGCTTCTAGAAACTAATATAGCGACATTTTGGAACCAACCTCAGCAACTTTCTGTAGAAGAGAGTCAGCAGTTCTGCCCCACAAGCGTGAGGTCGGGCTTTCCTCAAGGAACAACCTCTGTTAAAACCTGCAGTTCCACTAAAGACCACTAGAGTCTGGCTCCAACAGTGAGTCTCCCCAGACTCCCCTGTTAAAATGTCCAACTTTACAGCAGAAATAAACATGTTTGCAGCCTGGTACAGGTTATTTTTAATAATTCACCTGTCTACAATACCTTAAATTTGGGGCGTGGCCTCTTTGAGTGACCCTAACTCTCAGCTATTCCAAAAATGAGTCAGACACTGCCAAGATGGCAACAGTGGAGCAGCTCACTCTGAGCTTCAAAACTGCTCTTCAGGAACCTATGGGTGACGTCACAAATCTTTGTTTACAATCTATGACTTTCCCAGTCTCAGTAGACACACATTTTCCTGCTCAGCCGGGCAAGCAGAAGACACGAATGAGCCTCCAACTTTCTCAGGATTTTAGCAGCAGCTTGAAAATTAACATTTTATCTTACGAGGCCGTGTTTCAGGCACATTTCAAACTTGTTCCATCGTAGGACGACCTGATAGATGAGTGGTTAGGGTTTATACCAAGCGGACATGCTTTGACTGTCAGGCTTGATTCCTGGCCGGCCAGACTCTTTCCTGCATGTCATTCTCCTACTCTCTCTGTCCCATTTCCTGTCTCTATCAAATACTAAAGGCATAAAATAAAATTTAAAAACAAAAAACAAAAAAAAAACGTATAACTTACGTAAAATAACTTAACAAGAACATCTTTGTTGCAAATTCAGCTATATTTAAATACTATATATGTAAGAGATCGGAGGCTGATTTCAGCTGGTTTTGACTTTGTCTTGTTTTAATGAGGCCACTTTTGTCGAGCTCTCTCTCTCTCTCTCTCCACAGTACGTTTCTGCCTGAACAAGTTTAGGAAAAATCTTCTATACAGCCGTCATTCCCTCTGTTGATAAAATAATTGCCCTCAGTCTTCAAAGTCAGACGGATGTGATTTCCCACCATAAGATACTTCAAATATTAATATAATATGGTCTAATAGCAATATCCTGGCACTCTGGCCACCTTTCTACACCGTGCCACTCCCGCAGGCCTCAGTACAAACACAAAAGCTTGAGATTCATAGCTTGTCATAGGCTTGTGGCACGTACACAAATCTTTTCAATTAAAGCTTTGTTAGTGTCCAGGCTGGCCTACTTCTCTGAGACGCTCGCTGCCCTTTAGTGGAGAGCTATATAAAGGCCAGCTTGATTAGGACATTTTTAGCCTTGTTTGTCTTGCATACGTGCTGAAACGGAAACGCCCTGAATCGCTGATGACGGCAGTTGCTCTCTGATGAACATTGGAAAAATGTTTCTGCAGCTGTTCTTGATTTTTTTTTTTTTTTCCCAGGGAAAGCGGGCAGAACAAACACTAGCACACACAGTCTAAAGCGATAGTCTCCCTGAAGGTCACACAGATGATTTTTATAAGCTATTAAGATTTTATGGTTGATAGAAGTCCTCCTCAGAGGATTTCAGCAGGGACCTTTTAGAGCCAGCTGATTGCTATCGTGGCCTCTTAGCACACAGAACCTCCATCATGCACAAGCTGGGATCAAATAAAAGTTTCTCCCTCATTTTAACTTCTGTGCAAAGTTAGATATTGGCCAGAGACAAGGGGAACAATGTGAGATGAGGTTCAGGAACATTTTCCTGCACAATCGATGAGTCACTGAGTGATTAGCCAATGTGATTAATGTTCACTGGCCACAGCAGCCAATCACATTTCACAAACACGTTGCACCTGACAAATGGGAAAGAAAGTTCACAGCAGGTTTTCTACATCTCACTGGCTTTGGGAATAAACCTCTCAGCATTAACACTCGCTGACTGGTGTGAGGTGATGGAATAGGGTGCACGGTGCAGGTCTTAACTCTGGCTTCCTGCTCGGGTCCAGTGTTTTCAGTCTTTTTTACATGAAATATGCTTCCCGGGGTCTTACTGTACTGCAGGGGGAAATGACTGGTGCTGTACGGACTCATGATGCAGAGCCAGCTGCTAGAAGCTGGGATTCATTTATTTTCTTGTGTAGAGTACTTTACTGCAAATGAAACAAAATCACAATTTGCTCTGAAAAATTAAACACGACTAAATAAACAAAGTCTAGACCTGCCCCCCCCCAACACACACACACACACACACACACACACAGACACACACACACAAAACATAAAAACAGATTCAGACAGTCAGGGACTCATACGTCACAAAGGAACCAATCCTGTCAACTTGTGGGGACTGTGGGGGCGGGGCTAAGCAACCTGAAATCCTTGTCAGTACAGAGAGTCAAAGTTAGCCTTAGCACAACCACTAATACTGTGTCAGCCACTGCCTGCTCCAAGTGACCCAAACGGCGTAAACAAAAAGAGATGCTAACTATGCTAATCATTGTGATACATCTGATTCTGTCTCCGGTTCTGGTCTCAACAGACTCTTCATCTGAGTCTGGGTCTGACTGCGGCTCAAACATGTGTCTGAGTCTCTCTGATGTTTCCGCCTCTGACCATCTTCATCCTCGCTGCTCCTTCACCTGTCAACCTAGGGAAGCAGGTGGTGGTGGTGGGCGGGGCTAAGACCTCAAAGCTTCAGACAGTTTTTATGTGTGGAAAATATATGAAACAAAGTATGAATCATAACAGATGATTTTCACAACTGTAGTTTTTATCAACAGAAGGAAAAAGTGGACTGATGGGACTATTTTCATCTGCACATTAATTCATCCACATTTTATCATCTAGTGAGGATTTGTGTCAGCACAGTTTCATAATGAACTGACAATGTATTTGCAATAATCATAATGTTTACAGATGTCTAATGTAGTTATTTGTGCTGTTACTTCTTGGCAGCGCTGTGTGCAGAGCATTGATTGTTCAGTCCTTCCTCCCGCCTCAGGACACACAGAGCTGCTGTGTGTGTGTGTGTGTGTGTGTGTGTGTGTGTGTGTGTGTGTGTGCAGGGCTCACTGGTCAGTCACGAAATGTGATAAACTCACCACAAACCCAAATCAAATCTAACTCTGGGTGAAACACTCCAATATAATAATAGCACCTGACTTAAGGTGGGAATGAGAGATGGTGCTCTGATTGGTCTGATTGGTTTATTACACGTTACACCTAAAACACTCCCATGATTAATGAAGAGACGAAGTGCAGCCTTAAGTACAACCATGTGTCCAGAGCAGGGACTATTTTTTTTGTCAAAATGTTAAAATAGCAAAAGTGATATTTTTACACAAACTGAATGCATTTGCACCATGAGCTTTATGCTGTGCAGTTTGGGCTACTGATAACAGAGGCCTACATCACTGTACCTGTCCTCAGCAGTGGCAGTAGCATACCAGGTGCTGATGGAGGATGGACTCAGTGATGAAGGTGTAGAAGTCCACCATAATGGAGAGATGAACATCATGTTGTAATAAAGACTTGAAACTAGAGACTGAGACCATAAACTCATTAGGAAAACGTTTACTGAGCCAATAAATCAAGGGAGAAGTAGGGACATTTTCCCATAGACTTCAATACAATCAGACTTGTTTAACAACCAGTGGAGTCATAGGGAGCGTGCTCCTGGTGTATGGTCAAGGGTCCCAATCAGTGGACCCTTTCAGAGCCACATTAAGGCTTTTCCATTTTTTCATCCCTTTGTGTTTTTCCTTATAAAGTTGTCATTTTTAAAAATGTCACCAAGTCTCCACATATTCAGAATCAGTATCTCAACCGAAGTAAGTGTCACACACGGACAAATCTGGGCCTGTTAGGGTTAATACGAATGAACAAATTCTACACAGAACAGCAGTGTAGTTATAATTTCATCTTGGTCCACAACTTCACAGCACATCTCCAGCTTGATATCTCGTAAACAGGAGAGAACAGTGTATCAGTCAGAACATTTGAAAGGGCCTGTAACGGTGCAGCGAGGCAACAAAAGCGTTTCAGAAAAATAAATTCCCATCATAAAAATAAAAATCCATGCGCCTGTTGAAAATGCTCCAGCTCCACCACACAGATTCAATCAGAGCCTCTCACAGCAGCCCCCGTGAGTCAGAGCTGAGTAATCCATCAGACTCTCCACTCACACTGTGAACACGGGGGACGAGCTGAAGACCCAGGCACCGATGCAACGCCGCCATTCTCAGATTTAGCGGAAAGTTTGAGAACTTAATTGCAAATGGGTCTGCAATTTAATTGCGGGATTTATTTCACCTGTCCGTGGGACAGCGCCCACGCGTCCTCAGGCACCCGGGCGGAACAGTCCTGATTGGTCAGTTTGCCCCACCAGGACCACATCCAGCCTGACCCCCGGGCTCTGCGATTGGTGTGTTAGCTAATCAGAAGTGGCAGTCTGATTACATGGGTGGTCTGGGGAATAGAAAGCCACGGAGGAACCTTGGAGTCACCTTACACCATATGAAAAAAAAAAAAAAAAAAAACAGCTCGGTGTCAAGTTGGATGCATCCGTGTTAGTCTCCACCTCCTTGTGCACCTGGGATAATCAGCGCAGGTTGTGGAGGGTGGATGGGACAAGAGAATCAGCGTGCAGCCTCTGTTTCATTAGGAGATGGAGTCAATGAATCAACAAGCTATTTCTAGCCAGAGGAGCGTTTAATGAGTCTGCGATCTCATCGCACAGAGATATGAATGTAACTGTGACTGACATTTTCTTCATGTGTAAATTAGATTTGTTCTCACTGATGCAATGCGCTGCAAGAGCTGTCACCGCAGCTCAGATGACTGAATTCATGAGTTGGAGAAGGGAGTTAGAAAAGTAAACTCGTGATTATCTCCTTTGAACAAACACTTGAGTTATACATTGTTTTGTTTTTTTTTCCTTTCTGTTCTTTCCACACTCTTTAGCATCCACACAGCATCTCGAATAAATGTTGTCCTTGTGGTAAGAGTGCCAGGTTTAAAGGAACACTGCAACATTTTGGGAAACATACTGAGCTTTTTCAAGATCAGCTCTTGTGTGTGTGTGTGTGTGTGTGTGTGTGTGTGTGTGTGTGTGTGTGTGTGTGTCTGTGTTAAGTACAAAACCGGAGCCAGAAACACTAGGACAACAACATTCAGACACATCCTGTTTATCAGAATTATAAAGCTCTGAATATGCATGAGCTCTGCACAGCCTGATTTACACTCCCACAGTTAGTTAACAGAATAAAACTACCTAAATCACTCATTTGCATAAGAACATCTCTGTTGGCTCCACCAGTCTATGAGCGTTGAGCGTGCTCAGTGCGGAGACAGAGGCTGCAGTGGAAGGACGGTTCCTAACTGAGTGAAATGACCCGAGAGTCTAAATGACAAGGAAAGGAGCTTCAATGCTTTGTATCCCATCCCCTCTTGTATAGAAAACATTGGAACTTCTATTTGAGAAGGAAAAGCAGAGAAAGCCGCCCCACAGTTCCTTTCTGCGGTAACACCTAAATTGATGCACAATGGTAATCTCTCCACAGCAGACCCACGTAATGTAGAAACAACAGAGCAGCTGTCTTGTGTTCGTGACATGATCCAACACCGATGGAAATCCTCGTCTCCAGATCCATAAATTTGTTCTCTTTAAATGCGGTTAGAAGTCACGAAGAACAGGCACATTGAATTCATAGTCAACAATATCATCAAAACAAAATACTTAGCATAGAAATGTTGTTTCACAAAAGTGAATTTTCTTGATTTAACAAATGTATAAAAATGTCCATGACAGAAAACCACATATTTATCCAACCATCCATTATCCATCTGTTATCCACAACACATGACATATAGAGACAAATAACCACTGATACTAACTTTTATGCCTATGGGTAATTTGGAGTCACCAGTTAATCTAATACATGGTGTTTATTGTGAAATATATACTTGTGAAATGTATATATAATATATAATATGTAAATAAATAATATAAATAAGGTCATAATCTCTCCCATCCTGGGTTATAGTGTTCAATAATGGCCTGAAAATATCTTTATAGAATGATAATAAAAAATATGATGCCAGAGTGAAGTTGACTTAACTTTTTAGGTGTAAAATGTCAGCACTTCCTCATTTGTCATATTCTACATTTGTGTTAAATTGTGTCATCTGTAGTCTAATATATCTTGAGTCAAAGCCAAAAAGCATAGAGTGCAATTAAATAAGGGGCGTAGCCTCCATAACGTCGCCCATCGCTCTCTGAAAAGGAGGTTTGAAGCTCCGTCGTCATCATTTTGTCTGACTCCGCCCCTAACTTCCAGCCAATCCAAAAAATGGACAAAGCGATGGGGCGTGTGTGGAGCTGAGACTTCGGCGCATGCTGGTTTGTTGTAAGCAGGCACTCCCCCAGCTGTCACTCAAAGTGGCCAAGCCCCCATATGTAATTATGCGTCACTTTCATCCTTCATAAAATATTACGTAAAAATTCCAACCAAGGCCAAGTTTCTTGTTCCAGGCTGTAAACATGTTGGGAGACTATGGGGACTGACTCACTGCTGGAGCCACACTCTGGAGCTTCATGTTTCAGCTCCGGAGGTTGTTGCTTGTCACGGTGACCTATGACCTTTGGCCACCAACTTCTAATCACGTCATCTTTGAGTCCAGGTGAACATTTGTACCAAGCTACTATAACTGATATGTTCATGAGAATGGGACAGACAGAACATCTGAAAGCATAATGGCTGATGGGCCCAGAGGCAGCGTGTTGAACCCATCTCAGTTCATTTGATGCTGGGGTTCGTCTTCCCGCGGCAGAGCTCCCGGGACCCTGTGGATGCATAAAGAAGCTCCAGTCAACACTTTGAAATCATATTACTTGATTGTCCGCTGCTCCAGATGACGTGTCAGATAACCCCCCCACGCACACATGAAGAGGCCTGTATCTCTGCTGCAATGAGGCAACCATCCACTCACAGTAGAGCTTGACTGCTCTCGAGGGATCACAGACCTGTTAACACTTTATTACCAAACCTTTGGGGCCACAATGATGAATTTCATTTCATCAGCTCCTGCTCCAACACTTTGGCTCCCTGATGTCTTTTTAAAAGGCACTGCTCAATGGAGACTATATGAGGTGCATCCACATATAAAATATCACTATTAAAAATGCCCATAAAGAGAGCGTCTTCCATGGCCCCTTGCAGCTTACGTCTCTTCTTCTTCTTCCTCACCTTTTCCTCTCTGCAGCTGGTAAATATTTAGTAATTTTACCGATCATGCCCGAGTGATGTGAAAAATGGAAAAAAGCATTAGCATTTTGCTCCCGGGGATGGGAGAGAGGTTAAGTGAAGCAGAGCCATGGAGCTCTCTATGAGGCCAGATGATTGGTTGATGAGGCAATGCAGAGGCTCTTGGGAAGAGGAGAGGGGAGTTAAAGGTAACTCGCTGCGGAGACGTGGTGTTTAGATGAGCGTGACTGCAACCGTTTAGATTTCTCCAGAGGAGACGAGGTCAGCGTGGAGGCTTTCCAGGTCATACACGTGTCCTGTATTTACATCTTTACATGGGTGAATTCACCTCCAGATCATAATTTCTCTTTCCTGTCGGTCTTGTTAGTCTTGGCCGAGCACTGGGACAGAAAAAGCAAACAAACGCAAAACATCATTTTCAAATCGATGTATATTGAATCTGCAGTCGGACTGTACCCACTCACACTGTTCCCTCCCGTCTCCTCTATACTTAACCTGTTTTTTTTTTTTTTTAATTACTGCAAAATCAAACCATCTCCGTGGATATCGATTTGTGTGGTTCTGGGCGTGGCAATCTGGATGGCGCCACTGTTAGAGGTGGACAAAGTCCCGATCCTTCGGGTCAAATATTCCTCCAATACAAGTGAAAGTTGTTCAGTCACATTTTGACTTGAGTTAAAGTGCTGGAGGACTTGGTTTTAGAAATACTCCAGTATTCAAAAGGACGTTTAACTTTATTGTCACGCATTTACAGAACCCAATGGCTCTGAATCAACCAACTGAAAAACTGATGCTGACTGCGGAAGCCGGAGAATAAAAAGCTGTAGAATATGACACGAAGACAAAAGATGGACATGGTCATGAACGTTACAGTTTGTAATACACAAGGTTGGACCCACAATACGGACGAAGACACCTGGAGATAAAGTTGAACCAGTTTATTTACACAGGAAATAACGAGAGCCGGATGGCGTTAAAGAGTGGAGCGGGGCAGTGAGGCAGGTTGTGTTCCTCTTTCTAGTAGAGTCACCTCCCTGTGTTGAGGTGGGGGTAGGTTGGGTGAGGGTTCAGGGTGAATCCATTGTTGAGGGAAATGGACAGTGGAGCAGCTGGTGGTGGTGGTGGTGGTGGTTCAACGGACTGATCCAGGACCAGGGGACCGTGGCCGGCAGAGGGTGGCGCTGGAGCTGGAGCTGAGCAGGCGAAAGGCCAAGTGTAAAGCAGGTGAAGGGGGAAGTGACAAACAGAGATGATGATCAGCGGCTGTGAGAGTCGATAGGCAGGGGAGGTGGTTGTAGGACGGACACACCCAGCTGCAGACACACAAACACACAACCAGACTAGGAGCTAACATGCGACTATAGGGGGACACCAGAGAAACGAAAGGGATAGAGTGGAACTGCAGATCCTGAATGAACCTAAGAGCCACTGTTGTTCTCAGGTTTCATTGTTTTTAGGCAGTGAAGAAGTGGAGGAGTCAGCTGTGAGTAGCTTTCTCCTGCCGTGGAATGGAAAGTAAAATATTTGTCTGTCAATGTTAGTAAAAGTCAGAAGTGTTCAAATGAATTATACTCAAGGTGTAAAGCACAAAGTCAGTGTACTTAGTTACTGTTACTGTTCACCCCTGGACAACAGCACTTCACTCATCCTGTGAAATATCTCAAGAGGAATTTCAGAAAGTTAAAGGGAAATGGAAAATGGTAAAAATCAAACCTCAGTGCAGAAGATTCATTTGTATAATTTGACTCTGATGAAATCTGAGCTCTGGAAATAGACACTCATTGAATTGGTATTATAATGCAGGTAATACCCCCCTTCATCAGTGTTATTGGAGACTGGGCCCATATTTAAATACGATTATTACAGAATTCATTGTTGTTCAAACCGGTCTGAACAAAAGAGACAAGGAACATTCAAAAAGTTAGATTACAGTAGAAAATTAATAAAGTTGGCCACGGTCGGTAAAAGCAAGTTGGTGGTTGTTAATGTTGAGACAAGGCAGTTCAGAATAACAGAGAAATACTGCAGCCATTAGCTCATCGCTCGTCACGCCGTTCAATCGATGCCGGTTGTCCAGGGCAAAGTCACATCAGCAAGGAACATCGGACACCCAGGACCAGAAGTGATGATCCGACAGAGGTGAGCCACCCCGCGTGCTGCTGAGTCTTCTGTGGATCTCAGCCTCTATTTGCCGGTGAGCGTCCCTCAGCTCAGCAAAGCATCGGTCTCGATCAATGAGGCCAATAACCACAGGCTCCAGACAGCTTGTCTGTCTGCCACCGTGTTGTTTCTGACATTCACTCTGCCACGGCGTCTGAAGTTACCAGCCGCTGAAAGCTCCCACTCAGCAGCGGGTCATCCGGCAGAAATCATTATTAAAGGCCGTGGGCCGATAGCGCCGCCACGAAATGCAATTATGTGCGGCAAACACGTACTCGAGTCCCGCGGGGACACAAGATCAAAAAACGAGCGTGTCCGTGGGGGCATTGAGTGGATCTCACTTGAAGCTGAATGATGATGTGGCCCTGTCTCGTGCACTCTGACAACAATGATAATAGAAAGTTCTTCAGTCGAGCAGCATTCGTCTCCTCTGCATCTTATAATTAAATCGTAGTGAACAAAGGCAGACGTTCACTCTGCAAGGTTCAGGTCTCTAAACTCTAAAACTACCCCACAGCACAAAAAGCAATACCTTCCTTGTGAATAAAGAAAGGTGGGACTGATGGGAACAGCGATGTAAGACCTGAAAAAGGCAGCCTGACAGAAATCTGTGATTAAACAAAAACCAAGAGCGGGAAAGGTTGTCAGCTCGCTGGGCGGGCATGGAACAGATTCAGCTTTGAAGCAGATGCCAGCTTCTGGAGCCCGTGAGATCCATCAGGCAGACAGGATGGAAGACGGTAAGCTGCTGAGAGGAAGTGAGCACAGCGAAGATAAATGCCTTCATGCTGGCTCTTGGCTCACGGAGGCCCTCCCATTCCTCCCGCAGCAGCAGCAGCAGCAGCAGCAGCACCACAGCTGGCGAAGGAGCAGGAGCTGATGTGGGGGGACGCTTTCTTTCAGCCGAGGTGGAGCAGATGATTTCATGGAAAAGCTTGGAACACTCGGAATAATGTCGAGGGTGTAGCGAGGTCACAGTGCTGTGACTCTGTGGGCCAGACCATATGTATTAGAATATTTCAGGGTTATCATGCACAACTGAAAAAGCTAAGCCCAGTTACATTAGCCAGGCTTTATCAAGGCACTGTTTAGTGTTTCTCATAGACGCAGCTAAAAAAGAAATTTTATGAAATTGAATGTCTCTGTTGTCCCCCATGTTTCAAGAGATACTTCTAATTGTTGACAGAACAGACATTTTTAACAGACTTAAATGCATAAACTAAGGGCTTTGCAGACGGGATGGTCTCCTGTCCCACCTGTTTATTTGTCAATACCTCGCTCTAGTCCTGCACATGAATCCCTTGTCTCCTTGTGTAATTCTTCTGGGTGCTTTGTCTATTGTGTGTATTGTGTGTGTACTTGTACTCATTATTATGATTTTTAACTCATAATTCCCCACTCGCCCCCTGTGGGCGGTCTTCTGTGTGAGGTCAGGTCCTCCACCACTGAGCTAGAGGGTTGAGCTCAGTACCTCAGCTGTTCCTCAGACTGCGCTCTTCCGGACAGAGATCTCCGATGTTGTTCCTGAAATCTCTCGGACCAACAGTTGTGATATACACAACAGCAGCAGTAAATCGCTGAGACGCTTGGCCACGAGGTGAACACCATTAATCGTAAGGACCGGTATCCTCCATGGATAAGGGGACTGGAGGCTGAGCTCAAGGCAACATGGACAGAAGTTAGCCAGATGTCAGAACCACAGAAGGGTGTGATGAAGAAAGGAGAAGAAAGCCAACGACAGAACAAGACTCACAGCCCTGCCTACCCACCTGAAGAGGTGCACCGGATATATACTACGGCACTGCTGTTCTCATGCATGAAGAGACAAGAGACTCCACTAATTAATTGTTGATGAGCTACAGTTGTGAACTGAAGAACGTGCCAGGCGACGGCCTCGTGGAGCTCATTTAGACTGAGCCGTTATCGGGGTCAATGGAAGAATCAGGCACATGAAACCTGATTTGTTTTCTCTGAAACACTTTCTCTACTAAAACACATGTTCAAATTTTGTATCAGTTTTTGATGGATGACCAAAACGTTCTCCATGGGGTCTTCTGAAACTGTTGACTGGAGATATATATGTGTGTGTGTGTGTGTGTGTGTGTGTGTGTATATATATATATAGTGAAGACTATAGTTTGTGACATCATCAAGTCAGTGTTGTTTTGCAGAAGGTTGTTTAGGGACAAAGTTGAGAGTTTGTTTTTTTTCCCCTTTTTTAACACTGCCCCGGCTCTCCTGCTAAAATAACATGCATTTCCATGATTAAGATTTAGAAGAAAGCAACATATACTTCTCTGTCCGAAACACTGTGAGCAAATATCAATAAAGAGCGGACAGCGTTAAAGCTGGTGAGAGCTCGGCTTCTCACTGAGGCAATTAGCTAAGTGCACAACAAGTCAACCCCAGCAGCACTCTGGAGCTGTTGGCCGCTGGATGAAAGGAAACACTCTCACCTAACATCCTGATCGATATGTGTGTTCTCTGGTTGGCCGTGTCCCACAGCAATTATCACACACACACACACACACCCACACACACACACACACACTGCGACATCACCATGTGGGTCGAAGTACATTTGACCCACACCCCTGCAAAGTCAAATAAAAAGATCCACTCGTCTGCTCTCGTTGCGGCGTACTGACGCACGCATTCTGCACACGCACACAAAAATACACAGCGTGCTGTTTGTGTCATGACTCTGCACTCATGGATTAGCGAGTAATGTCACAACAATTTGGAGGGTGCTAACACTATCACCCATATGTGTGTGTGTAGCAGATTAAACAACTTATTCAAAAAAAAGGTCCTTTAAAAAAAATGGCATTTACATTTAACATCAGGAATGTTGCTAATTTTCAATGACTTTCTTCTGTTATATTATATTTACAGAATAAACATTTTACAGGCTGGAACAAACAAAAAAAAAACTGTTTGGTCACTAATTCCCTCTTTCATGACAACTGTGCAGGAGTGAATTTTGCATTTTGATATAACACACCAGCTCACTCTGAACTTTAAAACCTTCAGAGACCTGGGGGCGACTTCACAGAGGCCACGTCCATCTTTATTTGCAGTTTATATATGCAGTAGTTGAATATTTGAAAAAAAATGTAGCTCCAAAGTAAATGTCTGTTCTTGAGAGCAAATCAAACTAATATTAGTTTTTTTTTTTTTTGTTTTTTTTTTAGTGGACCACCGCAGCTCTCCCTCAGCTTCTGTGCCGGCGCTCCTGATCTGATCCACTGCAGATAATACCTGAGTACCTCTCACGACCCCACGTCAAATAACCCCAGCTATCACTTCAAGTTATAATTGTTCCTTCCGCATTTTGTATCCGGCAATTAGACTTTCGCAGAACTTTCCAATACAGATGACAAACTGAAGAGTCTCCCCTCTGCTGTGGTCACTGAGGTGGTTCACGTCTGCTCTGACCGCTGCAGCCCATCGGCTCCTCCCTGCAGGTACAGACACCATCTGCCTTCTTTGTGAGAGATGTCACTGATATTATTATAATAGGGGTAAATGTCCATTTGGCAATGTTCTTTAAAATGAGGGTGTCTAATGTGTGTGTGTGTGTGAGCATGTCTGTTTCCCGAGGTGAGTGCATCGTGTGCCGCGTTCATCAATCATGCTTTTCGAAAGCATTACTGTCTGCCTCCGTAACCTCATAGGAGCATGTAGGATGGAAGAGTCAGACACTCAAGGCTGAACACCCAATTTTACCACACTGTGCGCGTTCATGGCATAGCGTGTGTTTTTGTGTGCGCGCCAACGTGAAGTGCAGTGTCTGTAGTATCTATACAGACACGTCCCTTGGGTTACGGGTGCATCCACGGTTTGGCTTCAAAGCAAATATCAATTTTTCAGGAGGGTTGGGAAAAAAAGGAAGATGTCAAGGATTTAAGGCTTCACAGAGGCAAAAAGAGAATGTATTGTGTTGCACACCTCCCTCTGAGTACATGCACCACTCTGACATTTTTAGAATTTAGTGCTGTTAGCTTGAAGTCAAAGCTCTCTGAAAAGAAAGTTACTTCCTTTTGTCATCCCTGAAAACAAATGAACCCATTTTTGGCAGAAGCTATTTGCACCCAGGGTGGACAGCCAATGTGGCTGTTCTGGCATGAGCATAGATCTCACAAAAGGCTTAAGCACCTGCTGTTTTGTCTCTCAGAGAGAAAGTGCCCTTTGCGCTCCATTCCTCGGGTTTCCTTTTTGTTTGATATTGATTTTGAAGCACTCTAGATATTTGAGTCTATTGGCGAGCAGGTCAGTCTACACTTGAACTACTAAGAAGCTTTAAATGTGCTAACTTGGTGATTTTGCTCAGAAAGTGGGAATCAGTGGAATGTGGTTGAATTCTTCTGAGTCCACTGAACTAATGGTCTCATCACACCACAGCAGATTAAAGGTCCCGTACAGGGTAGACCCCCGCGTGCTCTTTGATTAAAAAGCAGGTCTAGGTTCGATATTAATACTGTGGAAGTATCAAAGTATCTCTCAGTCCACAGAGAAAGGCTCACTGCCTCTTTTCAGAAACTGAGCCTTAAAACCAGCCGCCAGGACTTCTGGGACTTTGTGATGTCACAACAGTCACAGCCCTCAGCCACGCACCAAGCCCAGTCCACCAGGACTCACCATCCAAACTTTGCAGGTTTAGGTTTCACTTAGAAACTCTGGAGCTCCAGAGAGAAGCCTGAGAGACGGGATGTCATTTTCACTAAGATGGTTTTGGTTCTTAAAATCTTATAAATAAATAAATAGTATATATAGTATAGTATAAACTTCAAAATAAAAGATGAAGAAGAAGTGTAATGATAGCTAACTTAGTTAACTAATGTGTTGCATTCACTAGCTAACTAATAATTATTCCAAGAAAATCAATGTTCTAATTTCATAATTGAACTCTGAGCTCACATGTTGTCTGGGCTCTTCCGTTATCCAAACAGGCTAATGAACTTAGCATCATCCATTCTACCGGACCTGTGTATTAGCTCGTAGCTCATCTCATCTTACAGCCACAGACGGTCCATGCCTTCTTGGAACGGACCTCTTGAGGTCAGGTGGATAATCGTGTGTCCACGGCTGCTTGCTGCTGTAAAAGCATGTGACCTGTTCGCTTCTCATCTCCCATCAAGGTTTGTTTTTGAAATTTCATGAACAAATGTTGCTAACCTGCAGACGTTACATCGAATTAATGTTTGTGATTTCTTATTGCGACACCTATTTCTGCACAATCGTATCATTTTTTTTGGTGAGTACCATCATTGGATACATGTCAAATAAAGCTGTTAAACGTAATGGAATTCTAACTGGTTTCTTTTAACTGTGGTCACGCACTCCTGACAGCGGCATGTGGTTTTATTTTTGGGGAGCCTCACAAAGCACATACATACCGTTTCTATAAATATGTATTGTTCTGATTCACTTCTGACTAACACCGGTGACTTCTCCTGTCCCAACAAACATTAACACCGGTGATTTGTGGCTCCGTCTCTTGCTGCCGCTGCGCTCCGTGCACACATTGTTCTCATGCTTGGCTGCGATTGGCTCAGCTGCTGCTGATCTATGAGATCAATGATGTAACTTGGCTGAGGCGACAATAATTAATCACCACGCCCTCCGATCTTTATTCCGCTTCGTCTAGCTCATTCGCACATGCTGCTGTTTTAGCTGCTGTCATTGGGCTGTAGGGCAGCTACATACATGCAAAGACCTGCAAGTCAGTGGCGACTGCATTATGCCCCCTCTCGCTACCCAGCATCCTCAGATGCATCTCTTCTTCTGGAATTCAGAGCCCTGGCAGATATTGTTCAGAGGTAGATAAACAACTCCATGTTGTGTGGTGCCACGCCATCAGATCAGAAATTGCAGAAAGGCTGTTAAAAAAAAAAAAGACATTTTGTGTTTCACAGAAGTGTTTATATCTTCAGTTTGATCCCAGCGATGCCAGTTGTTTCCTTGACAGATTTATTTTTCAAACCTGCCCCTCATTCTCACTCTGTATTTCTTATTTTCTTTTCTCTCATCCATTGCTTCCAGCTCTTTACTCTTCACGTGTCCTGCAGTTCTTCGGGAAAGAGTGTCGGAGAGGAAGCCTGAGGGCTGTGACCTAGAATTCAAATCAAGAGAAAAACCATATCTGCAACAATCAATATTGTTTCTGTAGCATGCTCTTTGTTGTTTGTGACAGCGAATTGGCAGCCTCGACCAGCCGGCTTTACATAAATGTGGGTTTCACAGAACAAAGATGATGCTGGCTGGGATGAAAAAGCACGGGGGCAATGTGGGAGTGACCCCCGAGGGCAAAAAAAAGCAACAATTGTTCCATATGGTGCTGTGTTTTGCAGATTTATGGACAAAAGCAGCTGGATTGTGACCTACATGCAACTAAAAAAAAAAAAAAAAAAAACAACATTTCAACATGAGATGGAACATGAATGATCCCTGTGGAGCACTTTCACAGCAGCAAAAAGCTAAAAAGATTCATCGAATGAATCAAAACAAATTAACCAACAAGCATGAAAAAAAAACCAAATAAGAACAACGTGTAATTGGAAGGTTACTTTTAACACCAGGAAATAAAGAGGAAAACAAGATAGATGTGTGGAAAATAACAAGTCATTATGCAGATTTGCGGGAATATATCACCTGAAAAGCTGCGGTGCAGCCATTTCATCAGGAAAGTCAACAGAGGACGGCAGCTGTGTAATGTTCTGCACACCAACCACATCATCACAGAGCGCCTGCACAGATGCGTGCGGCATATGTACGGACTGTAATGATGAGCATTAGTGGCTCTTCCTGTTTCCTAAAGCTGGGGGAAGCTATGCGCCATATGTCCGGAAAAAATGTCTCCGAGTTTGTCTCTGCAGAGCGCGGAACATGGGACGTGGGGTTTTCCGGTTTGCGCGGCGCTCAGAGTGTCTGAATTGGCTGCTAATGCTGCTGGTGTCGACAGGGAAAATGAACAAATGAATTGTTTCTTCTGAGAGTTCGGCAGGAACAGTACATGCTGACTCAGACTATACAAGAGCTCTCACATTCTCCCGTCCACTGGGGTTTTTAGATTCCACAACTAGCTGCCATCGCAACATTAAACGGTGTTAGGAAAAATGGAGAGCACCTCTTCTATGTGTTCAGCTGTTGGGAAAAAAAAAAAAAAAAAAAAAAAGACTTTAAGCATCAAAATCTTCTTATTTCAGATAATTTTCCACATTTAATGTTGTTGCGGATTTAGGCATCAAAAGGTAAACAGATTTATCATCTGATGGGGGGGGGTGTGCTTTAGAAAAAGAAAGCAATAATAGTGGTTTGATTTCATTAATATGTAACTGGCTGGCAACCCGGATCAAATGAATCATCAAGCAAACATCCAAACTTGATGTGTGGAGGGCAGATTTAAGAGAAGGATAACTAGAACAGAGCCTGCAAGGAGGCTCAGGCATAAAGAGCCAACACTAACTAAAGCTACTTCAATGTAAGTGGTTGATGTGGACTTATGTAACTGCTCTCAAAGTGAATAAATAGAACCGTTATGTACCAGATATATGCTCCAAACATAATGAGACTCAAGAAATTCTGAGGAGAGGTGATCAATGCAGTCGTGATCACGGTGAGTTTTCTTGACTTTGGTAAACTGCAGGTAGAAGGAGCGAGAGCTTTTAAAATGCAAGAAATCTGTTGCATGTCAAATTAGCTCTTGGACCAAGAATGTGAAGTAATGTATGTCTGTGGAGAGAAGAACATAACAACATAAAGGCAAAGGAAGGCCGAGGATATCTGGAAACCACGTCCTTACATTTAATACAATGTGGAGATACAACCCAGCTTCTGCAGGAGGGAAACTCAGGATACAATACTCTATACGTTTTAATATAAGAAACAAAATAGTCATGAACCAGAAGGAGATGGAGGCACAATGTAATAAATAAAACGTATTATAAATGTATATAAAATAAAAAAAAAAAAAACATAAATGTATTGAATCAATGTATATCAGGTTAGTGATATTGTCAAATACATGACTCAGAGCATTTGATTCATTACACCGTGATAATGCTAATGTCTGCATAAGTCAGACACAAACACAGTTTTTTTTTTTTTTTTTTTTACAGGAGCTCTTTCTTGATTGATTTAGTTTTTAAGTAGCTGTTGCACTCTGGTGTTATATTGTTATTTAGGGGCGTAACGATTCATCGACTATATCAATAGCTACATCTAGAGCGATTTATTTTCAAGCCCATTATATCCAAGCACGACAAACTTGATGCGATGTATTTTTTTTTTCACAACTTTTAATCGTGAAGAAATGTTAAACATTACTCTGACGTCGTCGACGTGCACCAGCAGCAACAGAGAGACAACAGAACCAAGCGGGACAAAAGATTTTCAAGTCGCATTTGAGGTTCCGGTGTGGGGAAACCGGACTTGTGCAAAAAAGGAGATGTAAGGGAATTTAGGGATAAATCAATTAGTTATTGATTTATTATGAAGTATTATTTATATTATTGATCTATGATTGATTGTTAATTTATCCCTGAGTCCTTGATTCAACCAGTGTGACTGTGAGAGGACTCATTGATTCGTATCGTTCCAGATGAGCCTAATATTGTTCCTGAATCATATTGAAACCATGGAAAGTGACACGTAACGCATCGCCCTAACAAAAAAAAAGCACACGCTACACACCTGCTGTTATTGTACTGTTTACTTTAATTTCAACTTTCCTAAAAAAGCAATAGCGGAGGGCTTGATGATTCCTACCAGCCAACGACCTCACTCATTAGCAAAGATGCTCAAATTGGATGAAAATCGTGGTCTATCAGAATCCAGAGCGTTTGAAAGATAGCAAATAAAAAAATTTTTTTTAAAAATAACTCAGATTTTAATCTCCCAGTTTTATCACCTAAACCTAATCCTCCGTGTGGGTCATGGACTCGTGTACAGAAAAACATTTATCTCTTAACTGTAAACACCGCAATTTATCATCCATTTGGGGAAATAACTCTTTCAATGGTCCACAGTTTTTTTTTTTTGGTTTTTTTTTCCCCAGCGGTCTAAACAAGGCATTCATGTCTAAGATAATGTTTTCAACGAACAAGGTCTTTGCTCTTTCAGAGCAGACACGCCGACACTCAATGGAATCAATGGAGCACACCAGCTTCAAATAGCTTGCTAAGCACATCCTCAAGCTTGACAGACATGCTCCATTATGTTACTACTAGGCTGAGGCATAATTAAAGCAAATAGTCTATAAAAGGTATGTGAATGGTCCAAGGTAATGGTTGGGTGATTGTGGGCGATGTGTGTCACAGACATCCACTCACCAGCCTTGGTTAGCTTGTACTACATAAATACACCAGGAGACGGAGGACCCTCTCTCTTTCACTGAGCACCATTTAATTCGCTCACAAAGACTTACGTTATTTTTCATGAATAAATTAATTAAATACAGAACATGCTAAGGTTTTTTTTGTTTAAAGCCACCAAAGATGGTGAAAAGAAAGCTCTAGACATGCTTCAGAGCAACATGGTATTGGTTCTCTGACAACCAAGTCCAGGCACTTGAACATGGTTGATATGGCCTAATAACATTTCCTGATGCGCTTACATAATGCAGTTGCACAGGATGGACAAGAGTAGAGCCCTGTTTGCCATCAAAACAGCCCTGACCCTGGAGGCCTGGACTCCTCCAGACCTCTAAAGGTGACCTGTGGTATCTGGACCAAGACCTTAGCAGCAGATCCTTTAAGTCCTGAAGTTGTGAGGTGGAGCCTTCATGGATCAGACTTGTTGGTCCAGCTCATCCCACAGATGCTGGATTGGACTGAGATCTGGGGAATTTGGAGCCAAGTCAACACCTTGAACTGGTTATTGTTCCTCAAAGCTCCTGAACCATTGTTGCAGTGACAGGGAGCATTATCCTGCTGAAAGAGGCCACTGCCATTAGGGAAGACTGTTTCCATGAAGGGGGGACTTGGTCTGAACCATGTTTAGGGAGGTGGGACGAGTCAAAGGAACATCCACATGAATGGACCCAAGGTTTCCCAGCAGAACATTGTCCAAAGTACCTCCACCAGTGACCCTTGGCTGCCCATGGACCTGTCAGTGGTCCAGTGGTTTTCCTTCCTTGGACCACTTTTGGTAGGTACTGACCACTGCAGACCAGGAAAATCCAACAGCTCTTCTTCAAGGAATGGAATGGGTGAGGTAACTAGGCCAGATACAAAGAGAAGAAGAGCTCCTTCCCTTCCCATCTCTTTCAAAATATTTTTTACCATTGTGTAGTACTTTTTTGTTGTAAATTCTATTGCTTACTTGTGAATTTTTTTTTTTTTTTTCTTTCATTGTAAAACCTACAATGGCAAATGTGGCTAAATGTGGCCTTTTTTTTGTGTTTTGTGTTTTACAAAGCGCTAAAGGAAGCAGTGTGTTCTGTCTTGTTTGGCTTGTGTGTGGAGTTTTGCCAAATTCTGCACGATGTGTGTAGGCAATCGCAAAATACTTTATTGGTGGTTTACAGACAGAGGACATATAGGAAGGGAGTGGTAGCAGCAAGCCTTGGACTCTTGAGACCAGCAGTCAAACCATGGCAGACTAAATGTAATGTTCCTTTGCACTGGGTTTAATTGCTATATAATAATAATTTGATTAAATGTATATGCTAAGATAATTAAAAGATACAGATTTAACAAAAAAAAAAAATCACAACAGTTAATCTACTTTGTACTATAACATTAGTCTTCTATCTGTGTTCATGCACAGCTTACATCTATCTGATTAGCGTTACATCACTAACGTTGGCCAACGTTACTGCACAGCTAATCTCACAATAACCTGCCATTGCATATATCAGTCCCCAAAAACCAGGACCAATACAAGAGACGCACCACTGCCCACTTCCTTCGTGGCTTCCGCTCAAGAGGCTGTGGCCTCCAATGATAACAGCTAACTGGGTATTTGTTCGTCTTGTAGCTGTTGTGAAATCACAGCAAAAGCAGCTCATCTGGCCCTGTAGCTTTAATAATTTTAAAATCAGAAGGGAATATTAACAGTTGGCAGCTGAAGGGCCATAAACTTTGGCTGCAAAGTTTGTGGGCGAAGCGCTGGCCTTTATCTGACGAATAATCGCGCATGATAAGTTGAACAGTAACACTAATCACAAGGTCATACACAATTCTTTACACAGACTACAACATGATAGGGATCTGACTGTATTAACAGATTTTATAGGACCAGGCAGTTTGAACTTTGTTGTAGGTGGGAGTCAAATATACACTGTAGGATTTTTTTCCTGATGAACTGAATTAATTTCTTTCGATATTACCCAGGTCCTCCTACATGACCGAGATGCGCTGAACCCCAGCAAGGTCATCACGTTTCCATGGATACATGTGCAGGTTAGTATGGCTCATTGTGACTGAACAGGGCAGCCATTTAACCATATGATCTACAAAATCAAAAAGGTATGCTGAAATGCAGACAAAATAGGGATTCGAATGTTTCAAAAATGAACTCAAGTTAGGACACGGCTGCGTGACAAAACAACGCCCACCGCCCTCTGAAAATCCACCTGGTCTTCACCGATCAGTAACTACAAGCATCACCCGCGTCGTAAAAGGAGCAAGACGAGCAAAACGGTGGCGAGTTCCTTGAGTATTTATATTCCTTTATTCTGTAAGAGGCCACAGATTGGAAGACCTTTGATGATTTGTCACGTGTCACGTGTGCAGTGCAGACTGCCCAGCCACTTCCTTGTCCTTCTGCGGCCTGGCTTTGGGTGCGCTTGTTTTCATTAGTTTCATCTCCCTGCTAAATTCCACTCAGACTTCACCCCAGGAGGCTCAGATCAAAACAGGGAGTGTCACTGAGCGACTCGATGATGATGATGATGCAAGCATGCGTGTTTTGCTATGCTATAATACTTCAGACTACAGGCCTGGACCAAAGAGAACTGTGAACTTTAAGGGGTATTTTTTTCCAATGCACACATTATTAAGTGACATGAGTATCTAAGGGATGTGTCTTTTGCCTGATGTGACACGTTAGTCACATCACGATATTGATTCCTCTTCGCCGTTTTAACAACGGCACCTTTCGCATGCTGCAGCCCCCCCCCCCCTTGTTGTGGTTTCTGTGAATAAAAGCATTCGCAGCACCATATGGCTGCTAAGGCCCAGGAGGGGGCAAATAAAAGCCCTCCATATTCAAGGAATGTTACAGGAGGGAGTTTTTTTTTTTTTTTTTTTTTCTGCGTCTCAATTAACAGCAGTCTGCCAAAGTGTTAACCCTCTCTCCTGAATAAATGACTCCGAGGTTTATGTGAGCATGCATGTTAAATTAGAGCCAGTCTTCTATTAAAGATATGATTTGCAGCAGTAATTGTGAGGGGGTAGTGAGTGACTGGTTCAATTAAAGGTGTGAAATGATCAGTCTCTGGATGCAGGTCCAGCCACAGTGGGGATGGGAAGCCAGAGATGCTGATCTAAAACACTGAGCCGCAGTCGGGTTCACTGTAGCATATCATATGTGTTGGGACACAACCGGGGTGTAAAAATAAAAAAAAATGTTGTCATTGAAGGAGGCAAGAGGAGATATTTCCTTTCCTCTGGTAACGTCCACCCATTTTAGTCCGTTAGTGTTGGCGCGGTGGTGCAGTGGTCGCCTCACAGCGAGAAGGTTCTGGGCTCGATTGCGTGTTCTCCCGGTGCCAGCGTGGGTTCCTCCAGGTTCTCCAGCTCCCTCCCATGCACACAGGCAGGTAAAGTGCTGACTCTAAATTGCCCGTAGGTGTGAGTGCGAGACTGAATGGTTGTTCGTCTCTATGTCAGCCCTGTGATGGACCGGAGACCTGTCCGGGGAGGACGCCGCCCCGGACAGGTCTCTATGTCAGCTGGGACTGGCTCCAGCCTCCCCCTGCCACCGACGGATAAGCGGTGTAGATAATGGATAGATGGATAGTTAATGATTAAATGTCCAGACATGGCAGGTATTAGATCAGCCCATTACTGTCTAAATAGCATGTGCAGTTCTATTCCGGTTGCACCAGAGTTTTCATGTGTTTTTCTGATCTCAGAGTGAGGAGAAGTTGCTCTGAGTTTATTGTAGCGACAGAATAAAGACAGAGAGACATGGACAATAAGATATTTAGAGCATTAGAGGCTTTGGAGCTGATTTTTCATCATTACTGCTCCAAAGAATGAGCAGAACTCATGATAAGAAAAAGACCAACGTTTTTCTTTGGTTATTATGGTTTTAAGTGTTTTTTTTTTATCTAGAAAATAAGGAACAATTCAATGTGTTTTTAGTTTCCTCTTGCTCTCTGATCTACTATCCCCTGTTACAGTGAACAGAGCCTTTATTGAGTCACATATATAATTAGCTGGAGTTGAGCTGATTCTGAAGATGTGGAGACTCGGTGACATATTAAAAAAAAATATATTTTTTACATTTTATTGTGGTGGCAATAAAATACACCAAATAAACCACCCAAGGCCACCAACACTGGTTGAGACTGAAAACAGACTGACTGGTAAATCTGCACTGGACAGAACAACTCCATTCAGCTCCAAATGACAACTGACAGTAGAGCATCTTGTCGCCGTGTTAAACAGGCAGATTAATCCAACTTTGCACACCTTCTGTTAGCGCTCGGCTGTGAATCTGCCTTTCCCTGCAGATTTAAATAAAGCTGTTCAGAGTGGGAGGATGAGATAAGGCGGGCGGAGGGGGCACTTGGGGGGGGGGGAGAGATCAGATTCAAGCTGTAGACTTCAGTGGAGGCACTAACCTGCAGGTGCGGCAACACAGACCGTATTACGATGTTTTCCTGTGAATATTTACACTCTTTCATACTTGACTGAGCAGCAGGACAAAGTCAGACTGTCAATAAACTAAATGAATATGATACTGATCATGTTTTGCAATGGATTTCCTCTGCCACTGATGCTCGTGCTGTTTTTTTTTTTTTTTAAACCCTGTAAATGTTGCTATGAAAAATGTTTTGAAACACTTTTACAGAAATATTGAATGTAGACGAGGCTCTTAGCCTCTCTTCCGATTGGTTGGAAATTTTCTAAGAGCCCAAAGTCCTGCAAGATTGGATGGTGGGTCCAGGTAGGTGGGGCTTGGGATGCGACTGAGGTAATTGCTTCGCTGTGACATCACAAAGTTCCCGAAGTCCTGGCGGCTGGTTTTAACTCTCAGTTTCTGAAAACAGGCTGTGGGCATTTCTCTGTGGACTGAGACCTTTAATTATAAAGCAGGTCTCGATTCTATATTGACCGTGTGAGACATGGACATCTGTCTTTAGACCAATTGTTGCTCAGGCTACTGTTGATGTTCAATAAACAGCTCCAGAAACTGGCTGCTGTGTACTGATGCTGTGTTTTCTATTTCCACGCCAGTTACAGTCAGATGATGAAGAACGGAATATTTTACATTTGCTGATGAGCAATTAGGAAATTATTTTCTCTCGCTCTGCAATATTTTCAACGCTGGATGAGGACCGAGAGCTTTCAGCGCCATAGATCAGAGGCAGGGTGTTTAACACGCGGGGTCAGTCCACAGGTCGATATGGCAGGTCGGACAAACACATACAGAAGGTGAGGTTAACGTGAGGTCAAAGAAATCACTGGTCGTAAACACACACCAGACAGAACACAAAGACTGCACCACTTCTCTCAGAGAACAAAGACAACCTGGCTCAAAAGAGACGAAGGGAGCAGACTAAATGGACTCGGTGGAAGGGAAGACAATTGGGCACAGGTGCAACACATCAGGGGAGGGGTCCACAAGCAAATGAGCGGGAAAACAGACAATGGCAGAAAGGGTAACTCCAAAACGAGGGGGAAAGGTTAGACACACCACAATAAAGCAGGAAACGATAAATAAGCAGGGAGAAAACAGACAACATAACCTATAAGATCCAGAACATAAAATTCATATTGATGTGGTAGATTTACGGCTGAGACTCTGGAAACAAACAGAGAAACTGATGGACCCAAAGATGAATGAAAAGATTATATTTGATCAATAAATGGACAAGAAACAGGATGAGGAGAACACTGGACTTCTTCAATGTATCACAAAAGCTCATTCATTTCTAATGATACAATCAATATCACCACTGAAACTCATGATGATGATTTTACTTCCACATGAATGGACTCTAAACATGATGCCAGAGACAAGACAAAAAAAAAAAAAAAAAAGTACCTTTTTCTCCTAAATAATGAGAGAGAGCATTTTTTTCAGAGCCTCCGCCGAGGAAGTCCAGAAAAGGCTAAATAAAGTGACATTTTGGTCATCAGCCATTTTGAAATGGAATAAACAGCCTGTCACTGTCACAGTTTAAAACAGACGGGGTTAGAAACTGAGAATGAGGGGATTGTTTTCTTCAGTCAGTTTCTCTACAGAGATAAATCATTTCTAGAGACATTCAGAAACGAGTCTAGCAAAATGAATTTACTCCTAAATATTGAGAGAATGTGTTTAACTGACATCATCTTTTGTGGATTTGTGCAGCATGAAGGCTCCGAGGCCGACGGTGACACTCACAAAAAAGGGGGCGGATCGTGATCATAAGGCTCTGTGTTCTTCATCACCTGCTGCTGCTGCAGCGAAACACCACTTCAAAAGATAGACTGAACCAGATATGTTGCTTGCGCCCTCAATGCCCTGGGCCCTGTAGGGCTCTTGGGCCCCTGGGCAACTGTCCACTCGCCTTAATGCTTAATTCAGCCTTGGGTGCCCAAACTGTCTGTCACCATAATGGGAGGAGGCCTGTGTGTAAAGCAGTGGAGATTGGTCGCAATTGTCACAGCCTGGCCCAGACCCACTTACAGCGTATGATAATGCATTCTTTCTGAACCAACCCCCACCCCACCACCACCACCACCACCCACCCGCCCCATCCAAGCACAGGCACTAAACTACCTGAAGTGCACTGGCACAGCTTTGGGATCCTGGCTACAGAGCACCTTGATTAATGACAACTGAGCCCGGAGCTGCAGGAAAGTCAAAGTTCTCCTCCCTACATGGATTTATAACAAACTGGTTGAGCAACGCACCCATGTTCAAGTGCAGCCTCGGTAATCCATGACTGTCAGCAATATTAAGCAAAGAAAGCGATATTTTCCCCGCTGCAGGTCACTTACATTTCCACACAGCCACTGTTCACGTCTTGCTATCGAGGAATCCAATAACCACAGAGTATAAGTCACCTGTAGTTTACTTTCCGGTCAGACCAAGGACTTAGAGAAGCAATTAATGCTTCTCCTTTTCTGAGCATCGACACATTAAGTTAGAAACAGGAGCCACTCTCTCAGCAATGACTCTTTTTACTCCCCAATCTCCTTGATTTCTCTGACCCCCGCGAGGCTCCACTCTGTCCACATCTTGCATCTAATTCCTCTGCGGTCGCCAGAGCAGGAAAAGGACAAGGTCAGTGGCGACTCGCTAACGGCGGGGCTAGCCAAGGATAGCTTCTCTCCAGAGCCCTTTGTGCTGATGCCCTGCTTGCATCATCGGCTTCCTGCGTGTCACCGCTCTCCGTTTTTGTTCTCAGCCTACCTGGGGGAAGGGCCTCCTGTCAGGCTAATTGCGCTGAGGAAAACACTCCACGGATTCACACAAATCGCTGTCTTTCAAGGAGCATCAGTCCAGCTCCAGCCAGGGGCAGGTCAAGAAAATCTTTGATGGGGGGGCTGGGGACTCAGAGAAGGGTGGCAAATTCTAACAGTGAAACTATAAAATCACAGATCTGTATTCTCAGCAATAACCAAATAGTTTATTTGAAGAAGAAAGAAATGCAAAACAAGACTGATATCTTGACCGGGGTTTTTCTACGATAGCACATGTAATGGACCCGCAGGTATTGACTTTTTGAAAATTGCACATAACTTATATTGCGCTGATATGCTGGCTTAGCGTTGCCTGTTTGCCATCAGTTCATTCAGGAAGTCTCTAAGTCTCTCAATTTGCCAGCCTGGCTTTCCAATGCTAACGTGTCACATTTTAGATGAACTGGTGGCATTAGCTCCTTTAACTTTCAGCGTGCAACGCTGCACAAAATGTCAGTTTACGTTCCTGTGCCTCCGTCCACCTTTCTTTTCAAAATTGTCTCAATAAATCCAGTTGAAGTCATCTCCCTCTAATATCACCGTAGAGTTTTACATTCATTTTACATCACACCACAACAATCACAGGGATGATTGCGGATGTGCTGCTGCATGTAGATTTTATATAAATAAATTGGCCTGACATTAAAGCGGGAATCTGTCTCTCCGTTTTGCTTCAGAAAACAACTTCTACTTGAAAAGCAATCAACACAGAAAAAGCCCAACAACCTATCACGTGCCGACTCAGGTGCCGTGGCCAGTGACATTATATGGTGGCCTGTGCCGCCCTGAGCCGCCCTGTTGGCCCGGCCCATGGCACCAATACCAGATTCAGCACTACAGAGTTTCTGGAATGCAACGGAACAGAATCCACGTATTTTGAATCTTTACAATCAAAAAAAAAAAAAAAAAAAAAAAAAAAGAGGAAACATCACTTTGTTTCCCTTCAGCGTCTCAAACTGACTGATTGAGACCAGTAACAGAACCACATACAGATGCTCTCCTCACATCTCACCCCTATATTCAAATCAGTCATAGTCAATAATCCTGCCTTATCCAGTCGCACAGGTAATGTTGATCCTGGGGAGGGAGAGGACGACGAAACATTAGCTTCTGAATGAGCACATTAAAAAGCACCTTGGCCAGATTTATGAGTGTAATTTACTGCAGGCATGCCTGTGTTATCAATTTCAAGACGATGTACTAACAGACATTTGCATAATGTGAGCTCCCAGCTTTATGCTGACTGTGACGACGCGAGGGTGCAGGGGCTGCACGTCCACACGCGCGAACGATTACGCACTGACACAGCGTAAATGTGCATGAACAAGCATGACGGGTACAATTTCTGGATTTTCTCATCCAAATAGCAAAAACAAAACACAATTTTCTCACGTACATTCAGCGCCAGGTGTCATATACCTTTGACATGCCATGCAGGTCGTTTTGGTTTCGTGTGATATCTGCAATTAGAGCTCAGTGTGCGTGGTAGTCATTATTTGAAAGGAAATAACAAAAACCCAAATATCCAATGGGAAACGACTCGGATAGTCTGGTTTTCATAAGAGCTGCCAAGTGTGTCATTGTGGAATGTGATTAAAACCTGCAATGTGTCAGTGAGCGACACTATTTCACTGGATGATATGGTCCTTCATAACCATGAACACATACACACACACACACACACACAGAGCAATGTATTTTGAATCAATCCCTCATACACTGTCCTGCTGCTCCAAATATCCACAGCAGCCACAAATGTGGATTAAATACAACCTGCAGCTGAATGTAGTCGCGGAAAAACACACTGCTCTTGTCAGTTTGAGTAACTTTGGATAAAAACTGTTGGATCCAGCTGTTTTCGGAAATAAAATGTAAAAAAAAAAAAAAAGAAAATCCACAGAGGTGAGGGTCAACGGCAGGGCAGGGAAGTCAGAAAGTATTGAAACGGACTAGCACGCGTCTTGGTTTTCGTGGAAATAAAACATGGAATAAGATGAAGGTCGTCTTTTTTAGTTTACGTCCTAAATGTTTCTTCAAAGATGCGTCAAGTCTTGGCTTCTGCCTGTGGATTTGCAGACTTGCCTGGTGGTTCTCCATCATTTCAATGGGGCCCAGGAGGGTGTGGTCCAGTTATCGGGGTACTACACTGCTGAGCCTCCCTCAGATCCAGGACGAGTAATGCAGAGTCCGTCCTGGGCATGGAGCCATGGACCAACTGTCTACCTTTGAAGGTAACTGGAGGAGTCGTGGGAGTTTGAGGGCTCGAGAAATCACTTATCTGTCCCGCTCCTCCCAAAAAAACCACCAACGAACAGTCCTGTCTGCCTGGGTTTGCTTTAGTTCGTCATTTTAATAATCAGATAGTGTGCTTTTTCACACATCTATGCGCTCATCGCACCTTGTTAGTTTGTGTGGTCTACCTTGTTTTGTCATGAATTTGAGCTGGTTAATGACGGTGACAGCAGCAGCTGCTCTATTTACAATGAGTCAATCTGGCCCGACTCTGACCAGATTTTAATTTCATAGAGGGATTCCTTTATTTACAGGAAGTGGCCTAACAGTACCAATATGAAGGATGAATTTTCATCCATCCATCCATCTATGCATCCACCCATCCATCTATTTTCTCTTGCTCATCCAGGGTCAGGTCATGGTGGGGTGTCCGAAGGCAAATTGGTCCCAGGATAGGGGCCTTACTCAGAGCAATTGATAAAACATTCATGAAGAGGCAACGTGAGAGCTGGAGCACCTCGAAAGGGGGAAACCAGGATCCTCTCCTCTCGGTCCAAACAGACTACACGGGGTCACTGCCTCGTGGACCCACCACCCGTGGGGATGGCCGTCGGGTTTGGGCGCAATGCAGACAAGACGCCAGACTGATTCCCAGTGATGTAGACTAAATATGTTAATACGTAAATATGCTCATCGTTACTATTCAAAATGAATGAGCATAACAGAAGAAGATGGAAACTTCAAATCTCCTCTAGCTCAACCCAAACAAACTTTCTGTTTTCTTTTGTTGTCATGGTTTTCACTTCTTTCATATAAAAATGTAGGAAAAATTCAAGGTCTGTTTTTTTTTTTTTTTTTTCTATGTCAAACTAGCCGATATTACTGTGTGCAGAGGTCTTTATTGAACGACTTGTATCATTAATTGAGGTTATGCTGACTTTGAATCTGTGTGACACAAAGGCATGAAGAAACACAACTAGTGTTAAGTCTTAATGTGGGTCTCAGAGGGTTAACTGACAAAGATAAACAGAGGAGATACAAAGGACTCGCTTCACTCTGCATGGTCCACTGAAACAAAACCTCAAGTGTGACTTGATTGTTTGTCTCTGTCTTGTGCATGACCGTTAACAGCTACACAAAATGTGCATCCAAGACTCCTCAAATAAAAAAAAAAAATAATAAAAAAAATACTGTTAAAAGTGCTGAAGCATCCTGCTATGCAGATTTTCAACTCAGCACTTCCATTAGTTTTTTACAAAGTGCTTATGCTACAGTTGGTCTACTTTAGAGAGGAGTCACATGCTTCAACAAAAACAGTGAGCTGAGGTTCAAAACTTATTTTTAAGGCAACAGGAAATCGAACGGCTTCGTCGCAGTCGGCACAGAAGTCACGTCTGGATCAGTCGACATGTTCCTGACCACGCGTCAAAGATACAGGGCACTAGTTCATCGCCAACACAAACATAAAGCTCTGCCCTATATTGTCCTTCAGAGGAGGCCATTATTATTAAAGGTTAGCTGTATGTTTTCTCTTCATATTTCTTATGTGATTGTTGAGTGAAGCAGTCAGTCTGTGCCTGAACATGACCAAAGGAGAAAGACACACTCCCCCACACATTATGCAGTCTGAGGAGCCATCTTTACTATGGACGCACACACACACCTGCTTACGAGACCATTTGTTAGATTAACTGTGTTGTGTTTCTGCTTTTTAATTGTTAAATCAATGCCTTCGAACTTAACTGCTGATATTTGAGCCTTTTGAATTAAATGATCAGAGCAGTAGATACATGTGTTAAAATCATTAAAAGTCTGTTGGTTTCCTGTGTGTGTGCGCCCCCTGTGGCTCAAAGTGTGTGGGTAAGCAAAAATTTGAGTCATTGTTATGGTTAAAGGTCCCAGACGTTCTAAAGGTCGACCTCCATGTTTTTTTTTGATCATAAATCGGGTCTAGGATCTATATTAATACTGTGAAAGTATCAAAGGTCTCAGTCCACAGAGAAATGATCACAGCCTGTTTTCAGAAACTGAGTCGTAAAACCAGCCGTCAGGACTTTTGGAACTTTGTGATGTCACAACAGCCAAGCCCCCAAGCCCCACCCACCTAGACCCACCATCCAATCTTAAAGGATTTGGTTTCTGAGTTTTACCTGGTATTTTTTTTTTCCATTGGATCATTTAGAAAACAGTCAGCAGGAAGGCTCAGATCCTCTCCTCTGATTGGCTGACTGACCTGTTGTTCCTAGAGCTCCAGAGCTCAGCCTGAGAGAGGAGATGTGAAACTACATCTCTACCCTTCTACTGAGATGGTTTTTGGTTCTTAAAGCCACAAATATATCTTCTTATGGATATCAACACTTCAGGATCAGAGTCAAATATGGGATGTTTAAAGGAAGGTTTATTGCTGTTTTGCATCTTGTTGAGTGAAGCAGTTTTGTCAGAATCCCTACTGTGATGCTTTGTAGTCACAAGTTTAAGACAGAAGCAAGTGGGAAACGATGCTTTTTAAATAAGTAATAAATGTGAAGGTGAAGGGCATCAACATGTCCCCTTTGGTTTTAATCATGAAGTCTATACTTGATGTTCCCATCTACCCCATTTTAACTGAAATACAACATTTCTGACTTGCCCGCAGAGCTTCTGCTGTCTTCGTCACAGATATCTCGGCTATATCTAGTTTGATTTCATTCTTTTTGCAGTTTTGTAATTCAAAGCCAACGTTGGGCTGTTTGATGTGGGAACAAATGGATGTTTTGTCAGCTTTGCTCCTGCTTGCACACTCACTTCATGTGATAACACAGCTTTTAACCTCTCACAATGGCAAACACGCCTCAAGTCTTCTCCTCATTTGCATTTTTTAATTATTTTGAAGTGAGCCCTTTGGTCTGCAAAAGACACCCAGGGTTCATTACGAGGAATATTAGATTATATCCACGTGGCAGCGACTGGCTTTCACTCATCTTGACAAAGAGAAATCCCCCCGATCAGCTGATCTCTGTTGTCCACGGCATGTTGGAGTAGAGCCCATGGATATGTTTTCCCTGGCGTGAATTCATCCATCCATTTTCTGCCACTTATCCGGGGTCAGATCGCAGTGGCTACACGCTAGGCGGGGTAATTCCAGACATCCCTGTCCTCAGCAACGCCTTCCACTTCCTCTCCAGGGACCGCATCATCTTCTTGGGGCAGACATGCCATCCTGAGATTCCCAAAGCAGACACACTCTCGCTGTTATGCATAGAACGAAGTGATATGAGCCCATAAAATCTATCCTGTGCTCAAAAATGTTTGTGTATGCTCACAAAAGCAACAAAAACGTCTCCCTCACATTCACATTTCCTCTCAGCTTTGTTTCTGTGCGCACGCTGCTTTGTGCTCTCATTGTCTTTGCTCTTCACACTCCAACTAGGGGACATCTGATAAGCTGTTTCTTACCGACCTGTCCCGAAGAAAAGACTATTTTGTGCTTCATTTTGACTATTTCTTCAATTTCTGTTGTGTGTTGACTTTTGTTGTTGGGTTTATCCTTTTTTTTTTTTTTTTTTTGTACTTATTGGTTTTTGTACTTATTGGTTAGGCTTTTTTATTATTATAATATATTATAAACCCTTAACTGTCCACAACCTGCTGATCAAACAGCGGAGAACTGTCAATATTAGACATCAGTGATAGTGAAATCATATGAAATGATTTGTACTTTTGGAAGAGACTATGTAGTTTATGGACCAATGCATACGTGTTAGCAAAGAATGTGCTTCAATAAAAATGTGTTTGAGCTAAAAATCATCTTTGACAGTTTACTTTCAACAACGGGACTAGAAGTACAACCTTCAAGGCTTCAGGCCACTGTTTTTATTGCCTAGTTGAGTGCTAGCTGTCTGCTGGTTTACTTCCACTGATCTTGTTTCTTGGCGGTGAGTAAAGGTGAGCAGCGTCTCCTGGACCTTACTGGGTCTATCATCAGCATGTTTTATAACCTTTGTTATAACTTCTTCAGTACACACACATGCAAAGATGCCCCGCTCTAACCCAGGTTAGAAGTAAACATGGAGGACCGTGTGGGTAGACGCCAGTTTACCACAGACTGAAAAGAGTGGACAGGAGCACACTAACACACAGCTAATAAGCACTGAACAAGACTGCCAAGAAAGAGAAGGGCTGTGTGCCGAATAATAAATCTGGCAGTCCTTCGTGGGATTTTCTTGAAGCAACGGCTAAGAGTAAATCGTTTCCCCGGGAAAAGGGAAGGACACGTAACAAGCGACCAGCGCCCTGAGATTTGTGGTGAGGCCGACTGGCCTGCATTATCCTCCTCTACAGCTCCTGTACTAGCACGGGACACCGCCATGGTCAGCTGCATAAGGAAGACTTAGAAACAAACCCCATGAACAACTGAGTGGGCAGCTCGAGAGCAGATTTGCTCCACTAACGCAGGACCCTGGATGTCTGTCTGATGACCTGGATAACCTCTCATCCTCACAGGGGATAGTAAATCACAAAGTGAAAGGCTGCAGAGAAAGCCAACACCTGGGCCTCAAACTCTGATGAGTATTATGGCTGCACATCCAGCTGTGAACAACATCTCCCTTCGCACGGGAAATGATGTCGTGAAACAGCAGTCTGAAATGCTGAAACGAGACTTCATCGATCTGTTGAACACAGTCAGCTCTTTGAACGCTGAGGTGTTTATTAGTGGAGCGGATAGTCAGCAGGCTGTTGGCACTGGACACATGTTAGCCGTGCTGAAGCTACAACGGCCCCCGCTGGAGGAGAGCCAATGTTAAATCTTAAATCTTACATCATCAGAAACATCCGTGGAAGAGGACACCGCACCCCCCTCACCAACAGCTGTCTGTGAGGACCCACTTCTTCAGTCGGCCAAATGACACCCGGGTCACCCTCCTCTTGAGGTGCTCTCTCCCCATCTTGAAGTTCACTGACCAGATTAAAAAAAATAAATAAATAGTCACTGTTGGGACCCAAGTTACCCCCATGTCCTGCTCCCATTCCCTCTCCCCTACATTTTGTTTCTTCTGATCCAGGCCATCTGAATGCTGAGTACAGATTTGACTTGATACTTGCTATAAATACAAGGAGCCTTGATCAGTGGCGACCGGCGGTGGAGCGGAACGACAGGTGCATGGAATAAGGTCCTAAGGGCGGAGTCTGCGCTTTCCAGGAAACCATGTCCGCCACACATACAAGACAAACAATCAATCAAAAGGAAGAGCTTGTACCCCGCCCTCGCCCAATGCCAGCTGTGGCCCTGACAGATAAGCAGCAGAGATAATGGATGGATGGACTTCGAAAAATACATTCAAATATTATGACATAATTTGATCATATATACCAGAAAAACTCCCACAGGACGCTACATCTTCCTGCTGCCTTGACATTTGGCGACATGATTGTATCCAAATGCACAGCCTCAGGCTGACAGTGTCTCCTCTCAGGTAAGTTCCAACGAAAAAAAAAAAAAAGAACAATCACTGATTGCAAATGTAGAACAATTTCCTGCATTAAAGGGGAAGTTGGGTGGGAGAGGGCAAAAAAAAAAAAACAGCTGCCCCCACTGAGTCTGGTGCTGCCCCTGAGGGTAAGAAGGCAGCCATGAAACAACAAAAACAAAAAGAAATATTAACACCTGACTCCTGGGATTTCAGGATTTTAGTGAACCTGGGGGAGAGGGACCTGAAAACAGTCCCTCTGTGTAAGCAAGGACAGAAAGATGAAAAAGGGGGCCCATCTTGTAACAGGGAGTGAAGGGCGGTACTGCGCCATGTAGCCGAGGCTGCAGGTCATCACTGACAGTTCTGTCATGCCATGTCTTCAGGCAGTGAGGAGGCTGAGACTTGAAGCCCTCGGTTGGTGGAGGCCAGTGGGTAAACTGTACTGATCGGCATGCAAAGCACACCCTGTATGTAAAACCCGTGGAGCCTGTAGCCTATGTGAAGTGACTGAACCGTCTGATATCTCGACTGAAAGGCTGTGAGACCTCGACATGATGTATGCAAACACGCTGTCAGGCACGATCAAAACTTCACCGCAAGGACTTTCCGATGTATAAGCAGAGAAAACTGGAAAGGACATGTTACTGATGCTCGGCCCTCAGTCTGATCAGAGGAGCAGCTTTTAATAAGATCTGATGGCAGAAGCGAATCTGAGTTAACCTCAAGACATTTTACAAGCATAGCTATAATGAAGATTGACCGTCATTTCTTTGGCAATAGGTAAGAAGATGCAGCAGCCTGGTAACTGCTTAAATCAGATGTGTCCCCCTCCATGTATTTCTCCCTCTCCCTGGCTCCTCTTAGTTCTGATCCCATGGGTACTTTTTATTCAGCTAGTCATGCTAGCACCTATCCATGCTCTTCCATCGTTGAGCCTGTGATTGGTCAGCTGACCTCATGATGCATTATTTTAGTTGTATTTGCCATCTGGGCTAAAAACGTAGGTTTCTCCACCACTTAGTGCAGGCTGAGATATTCTTACTAGATGGACTGAGATGTTTGATTAAGATAATTGTTCATGTTACAGGCAAATTAATCTTCATGTCTTTGCTGAACTTTACATTTAGTGCAGAAAACTTGTGAAATACCTCTGCATTTCCCAGATGGCCTGGTAGCACCATGGTTTTGAGTGAAATGTCCTGACAACTACGAAAACATTTAAGAGTCCTGGAATGGTAAAAATGAAAAATGTTCTCCCTCAGGCACTGCAGTAAGAAGAAAGTCCACTGGTCAGGGCGCCAGGAGACAGCTGAACCTCCACCACCAGCAGCTCTTCCCTGCAATACTGGCGCTGTGGGCTGTCGTGACGTTGGCCAACACACACAAACTTCCTGCAAACCTGCAGGATGTTTGAGGCCCCTGGGGTCCAACTGTCCCCTTTCCCCACTGTGCCAAAGACTGAGCCAGTACACAGCAGCAGCTAGCTGTTGGCTGCCTACGCCAGGGACTCCTTCATGAGGATTACTCCAATGGCCAAATAAAACTTCTGGCCCAGTATACACCCCAGTTCCACAGCCTGAGTCTGGTCTATATACTTCCACATTTGGGTAGATTGCTGTCTATGGACCAGATTTGGGCTGAGGAACAAGAGCATATCCTGGGCCAGAAGAAACTTAAGGATGTTGCCCAAGTATAGGTCAAATGTAATTTGCTATCTGGGTAATGGGCTAAGGGTGAAGATGATTTTGACCTTTGGCTCCATCTGAAAGATGGACTCCACCGACAAGTGAGCTAACAATCTAATCTCATTCATGATGTCTGACACTGCCGTTTGTATCTCCCATGTGAACTGACTGATCAGCTGTACTGACACTGGCACTGTTCAATACAGTGTCAGTGGAGGGGCCTGGGCTAGAGGACATGACTGAGGAAAAGGTCCTCTGTTTGGCCTTTATGTGGACACACCCAGTCCACGCCCAGGCGTCACTCGGACTGAGACAAAAGGCTATAGCAGCCAGGAGCAGCGGACGTCTGTGGACTCAGGTAACAGTTTAGAAAGACAACCAGGAGAACAATGTGACAAATAGAATAAATATATACCAAACTTCAGAGATAGGCGACAGTGTAAATATTCTATTAGCTGAGGGACATGAAGAAAGCTTAGCTGGACAATTCATGTCACAAACTGGGGGACACATATAATGGGACAAAATATGATGCAGTTTCTCCCCCAGGTACTGTAGGAAGAAGCTAGACCACCGGTCAGAGCGGCGGGAAACTGCTGAACTTCCACAACCCTGCACTACTCCCGGCCACCTGAGCAGTACATGGCACAGTGGGTGAAGCACTAACTTTCTGCAGGATATTTGGGGCCCCTGGGGTCCAGCTGTCCCCTCTCTCCGCCGTGCCAAAGATAGAACTAGTACCCAGAAGCACCTGGCTGCAGGCCACCTATGCCAGGGACACCTTTATGAGGACTGCCCACAAATCAAAATGTTAGTTCTGGCCTAGTATACACTATTATGTGTGAAAACTTTGCTGCTCAATGCATGTCACAAACTGAGGAACACATCCTTAAAACATACCTCTGACATTACCCTTTTATACATACACTACATGCATTTACTCCACAAATTGTTTTGAACTGAAAATATGACAGGAAATGATCGTGTGTCGTCGTCTTCTAATGAGGCTACCCGAATGCACGATGGATCACGTGCTACAAAGTTTGATGAATACCTGCTGGATTGTTTGGATTCAGTTGCCACCACCTCCTCGGTGCCAGCCACTACAATGCCAAGGTGATATTGCCTGTGGCTCTACAGTTTCTCCTGTTCAGTTTCTACTGACTTTGTGACAGCAAAGAATCCCATCGACCAGGTTGTTATTATTATTTTTTTTTTATCCTTGAGTTGTGTCATATCTTATTTTCTGTTCATCATGGGACTGCGTTGGCCCTGGCTCTGTACCACCAGCATGCGGTCTGTCTGGATCATAGTCTGGTGGGCTGCTGCACAAAGGGCCAGACAGAGGTGGAAGAGATCATGGGGCTCCTCCATCACGCAAACAGGGAGCAGTTAGCCAGACTTGGCTCCTAGCTCTGTGCCCCCCTGCATATATGGAGCGGGAAATTGTGCAACCCATCATGAACAGGTCTGTTCACTCTGTCGCACATAATGCCACACCCACCCTGCAGACCCCTCTCACGTCACAGTCGGCACGACACGGCTGTCCCTTTTTCAAAGACTCCTTCAAATATGTCTGAGAAATGATTCATTCTCTTCCTAGGAATTGAAGGCTCCAGCAGGTGAATCTTCCCTGGCTCAACCTGTCCCATGATTCATTGCACGCTGGTAATAAAAATAATTATGGCGGCAAAACACACAGAGAGCCCAAGGAGCCTAAAATCTTTTGAGAAAAAAAAAAAAAAAAGTGATTTGTTGTCAAGGTTGCTAGGTGACAGGAGCTGTGCTTAGTGATCCAACCATAAAGGCGCTAAACAGCTGCTGATGGAAACCAAAGATCCTCTGTAGGCCTGACCATCCAAACAGCTTGTCCTTTGTGGTCAACAAAGAACCACACCTTCATAGTCGGTGTCCTTCAAAGGAAGCAGACCTCAAATGGGAGACAACTGTTGTTCTCTGACAATCGGGAGCAACGTCGACGGAGCGCTACTCACTTCTCTTGTTGGTTAACTTCCACCGAGGCATCGTTTTCAGGTGCGCTGACTTTTGCATCTGCGTTGTGGCTTTTATACTATGTTGACCTCACTGCTGGAGGATGCAAGGAAATTGGAGGATGAAAAAATGGCAGGCCTGAGGAACTGGCCCATTGGCCCTCCGTCCTCACCATTCAGGCACCTCCAGGACACCCAGCTCCTTTTTTAGCCCTCTCAATTAGTTGGCGTTTAAAAGGTTCAATGATTTATTCATTTACTTTCTATTTGGTAAATAACACTAGCATAGAACCTTTCACCTTGAATCGTGGAGCGTCACGCCACTCCTGCTCCCTAAGCCCCTCCCTGTCCGTAAAGTCCTCACCTCCACGCTTGTCACTCGTTGTTGGCAACCTGTCGTCCAGCCCGAGGCTGGAGGTAAACAGCCTCTGTAAACCTCCACGGGCCACACTGCAACCAATCAGCAGTAAAAAAGCAGAGCTGATGCTCCACTGGTCCTCTGACTCTGTTTAACAGCAGCATCAAGTTCAGTCCAACAGCTCAATACTGGATACAAGGCTGATATACAGAGGATATAAACTGGTCATTTAATTATATTAAAAAAAAAAAAAAAAAAAGTTGCAACTTTATAAGTCTAGTGTAGTGTCTCTTCTTATTTCACATTAAATTGACTACAGACATTCATTTTCCCTTTACTTGTTTTACGTCAAACAAGATACAAATGCAGTATTTTAGTCTTTACTCCCTTTTTCATTAGTTGAAATTTGCTTCTATTAAACAAAAGACACAGTCACGCACATGCAGATATGCACTGACAAGATCCTTTATCTTCTGCCATCACTTTCATGTTGCAGCATCACTTCCCCAACCTCTGGAAGCTCAAAACATCCCAGCTCACAGGCCCAGACCTTCACTAGACGGACAACAGCAACTGAAGAGGAGCAGCCCGGCAATCAACAACTCAGTCACTGCAGGGGGCAAATGGTGGTCACACCGAATACTGGCACGTTCTCTGATCCAACCCCCCCCACAAAAAAGAAGAAAGTGCAAATCTGTAGGCCTGTGAATTCCAGTTCAGTCCCTCAGAAATAAAAGTGGGTTTTTATAGTAACCAGCCCAGGTCACACAGTGCTGTCATCACCTGTCAGGTGATCTCTAACACAGATTTAAACACATTTGTGTAGAAACTGTTTTTGTGGTGAGGAAATGTCTTCGAGCTTTCATTTCGACCTAAAAAACAAGTTTTGCATTTATACTTTTATTCAGTGAATATTATGTCAATAGACATTGTTACGGAGAGTTTTAGAGCTGGGATCCTTCAGAGGTGATGGAGTGGGAGTCGGAGGCTGAGGGTTTACCTGGGAGGCACTGAGCGATGTGGAGACTGAATCGGCGACTGGACAGGCGAGTTCGCGAAGCGGGGCAGGAGCAGGACTGCTGAGTGAGCAGGGACGGAGACTGCCAGGCTGGACGTGGCCCGAAGCAGAGCAGGCGAGTGCTGGCAGATCTGCATCACGGGGGAAACCCCAGAGAGAACAGGATCCAAAACAGGGGAGCAACAAAGTCAAACACAGTCTGGTCCAGCGTGGTGGCCAGGATGTCACCGCTGTGGAGTTAACAATGAACTGCTGAAGACTAGAGAGGAGAAATGAGACCTTGGACTGGAGGAGGTGGATTGTGGCATCAGAGCGATCAGCAGCAGGCGTGGAGGTGAGGAAACAAGTAAGTCAGACACACCCAGAACACACAGGGACAGACTGGGCAGACAAACTGAGGACAAACAGGGAAGTGACAACAAAGGAACAAGACAAATATCCTGTAAACAAACTTCCACAGTCCACATTATAGGGAGTTTTCCCATTCCCATTCCCAGTCCAGAAGGACTGACTGAGTATTTTGACACAATCGATGTTTGGTTGAATGTAGGTTGTGATGCCAAGTTGACCAAATTCGACGTCAGGTCGTCTGTCTGTATTTTCATCTGTGTTGCGTTGTTCGGGAACCAAAACCAATGTGGAATGGTGACAGAAACAAACACCTGTCAAACATTTGGAGTCATCAGAGTCCAACAACTTTCTGACATCTCAACGATGTCTGGTGTCTGCTGGGTAATCACTCAAAACTATAATCCCTGCTTTTGTCTGCTTCCAAACCCAAAAATATCGAGATCCAAAAATCCTATTAAAACGGTGTTATCATTGCGTTTTGGGTGAGGAAAGTGAAAAACACAGGGGCCGATGTAATTCCACCTTCTCTGGATAAGGCTGCTATGGAGTTATTAGGGGCATGGGTGTTTGTGGTGGAGGGTATTTCACCTAATCTGAACTGTATCACGAAACTATAATCCTGTTACATGCCCTCTGCAGTGTCCACCGTGTTCCTTCACCTTATACATCCTGACAGTTTGGCTTGTCTTCAACTTGTCTTCCCCCTTCTGTCCAACTTCTCCGGTACGGCACCATGTCATTGTAAAGTGGGAGAGCTCAGTGTTCTTGCTGCATCGTGGTGCTGTTTTGCGTCTTAATGCTCTGAAGCATTTTCCTGTATTTTATATGAGTCCCGGGACACGCTTCAATAGTATTAGCAGCCGGCAGTGACCCCCATATCCCCCTCACTCACCGAGCCTGTTGTGGTGGTGTTGAATTTGAAAAGCATCCAATGGAAAACACCCTCCCCCTTTTTCCGTCGGGTGTCTCTTCAAATGTGTTGAACACGCCGTGGGGGGGCGCGGATCGAAGCTGAGACTTCTTGATGAGCTACCCATGTAAAGGTGCATTTCAGGCAAAGCCAGAAACATCAACCAGGTTCACGCTGGCACTAAGTCCTCTGCCTACCTATATAGCCAGCGGTGTGCCAGAGTGTCTTGAATTTGCGGCCGTTTGTGAACACGCTGCAGCACAGACCGAACTATACTTCTTTCCATCAATTCATTTCGCCAATAACACGTCTGGTAGGGGGCAGGAGATGAGCCAGGAGATCATTAGCCCAGTTTCACAGAAAGGATCCGAGTCGGAGGAAACAGGTCAACTTTTATTTTTTAATTCAGCTTTTACACCTTAGACTTACAGATAAGATGTTTGAAATTGTTTTATCTGTCAGCAAACTGCCAACCTGGACGGCAGGAAAACTTTCAGGAAAACGTGAAATGTAGAAGTTTTCATTTTTTTACACTTTTCCTAAAAATGGTTGTGTTTATGTTCCAGCTTTAAGGGAAATCTGGACACTAGTTGTTCGATCCCCACTCAAAGTTCATAGAGAAAACAACCTAACCCCCAAATCCTCATGTTACAGAACAAAACAAAATGAAACAAGAGCCTAACCTTTACTAAACACATGTTAAAGGAATAATTAAAACAAAGGGCTTCTCTCTCTCCCACTGCTCTCCACTCCCCATCTGCTACTCTTTCTTTTTTTTTTTAGCTATTTGCCTAATTATTGGAGTAATATTTGACCAAGACCTTTCATTCAGCTCACACATTAAACACGTGACTAGGACTGCCTTTTTTCACCTGCGCAGCATAGCCAAAATTAGGAATATCCTCTCTCAGAGTGAT
>CM076661.1:21340898-21433813 GCA_038496675.1 Rachycentron canadum
GATGTGAGGGTCTAAGGGCAGAGGATGTTGTTATGATGCTATGTAAAGAACTTTGAGACAAACTGTTTGTAAAAATGGGCTATACAAATAAAAATGCCTTGCCTAAAATTTGCCCGTTGTGCACAAAATGGCCAACATTTGCCAATTACCACGCAATCACAAGGTTACGGACAGCTAAGAGACAACTGAACTGCAGCCTGATGACCTCCACTCTTGGGAGATGGGGTGGGGGTGGGGGGTGGGGCTACACTAGCTGAGGTTGAAATCCTCCCGTTAGCCAATCAGGCGGCAGCACTCAGATCACCACAGCACTGATGAGGAGGTCGCACAGCAACGCAGAGAGTTAAACAAATGACAAATGAGTCATATCATCTCCGGAGGCTCCGTCTAAAAATAACATAACAAAAAAAAAAAAAAAAAAAACCTGAACCACCTAAAAACCTGAGGGTTTCCTGAAAAACCTGACGTACACCTTTAAACCTTTAATACTCTGCTGATAGAAACATGAAATAAAAAAAAAAAAAAAACATTTGGCAGCTCAAGCCTTTGTTAACATTCTCAGATCTTTTAACTTTAATTGATTTTTTTTTTTTTTTTTTTTTTTTTAATGTTGAACATTATGAACAAAATGAACATTTTAGAATAAAAGCCAAGGCCTCAGATGGTTTTTATTTCATGTCTCTATCTGCTTCACAGGGTGAGAAGTGAAGCTTTTATTGACAGGTGTAGCATCAGATGAATCTTTACCTCAAGCTACAGTGATACAAGCCTTGACCATCTGGTTAGTAGCTCCAGTGGTTTAAAGTAAGTATCTGAATTTCCGTGGTTTTTGTTGTTTTCATCCAGGTAACTGCTGTAATCTGCTTCAGTGTCACTCCCTTCACTCAGGTCATTAGCTGTTACATTACTGTTCTGCATCTGGGTCAAAAGCAAATGTGGGTTGTGGTCACAGAGCATTGGGGGAGCAACCCTGTCCACCCGTTTAACCGAAAAGGTCACAACCAAGTGGCAACCCACAGCGACATCACCCATCGGTTTGTGTTGAATTTATAATTTAGCCATCGGCCATCTTTGTTTTTTGTATTGAAGAGTGGAAACTTGACTGGAGACCATAAACTCACTAGGAAATTTTTTACTGAGCCAATAAATCAAGGGAGAAGTAGGGACATTTTCCCTTAGACTTCAATAAAATCTGACTTCTCTAACAACCAGTGGAGTCGCCCCCTGACGGTCATTAGATGCAGGTCGAAGGCTCTTCAGCATTTTCTTCTGACTTTACAGACCCAGAGTCTACGTCCACTTTTGTAGACAGTCTGTGCTTCCAGCCTGTTAATAAAAAGCTGTGAATGCTAATGCTGGCCATGCAGCAATAGAAAAATTAACAAATTACTCTGTTAAGTCTCAGCCAGAGGAAACATGGATGACTCATTTAGAAGTCTTCCTAATTCTTAGCGGCCAGACAAACTGATTACATTTTGACGACTAGAGGTCAAAGGTCGTTGTGACCTCACAAAACACGCTTTTGGCCATATATCATGAGTTCATACAGTAATTGTGACACAATTTAACTCAAATGTCTTTCAGGATAAAATTAGGCAATGGCATTTCATCTGCAAGTTGTCAAAGTTCTGTGTTTTGTGGCTATGTGTTCAGAATGTGTCCAATTCTAACAAAGATATCGTGTTTCTCCTTTTTAGTGACATTTACACAATACATTCAAAGTGGTGAACCAGAGACAGAACAAGCTATTTTCCCTGGGTAATGTCAGTAATAGTTCTTCAGACTCCCTGTACAGACATAATGGTTGGCACATTGAGCTCCAACCTGCAGCCATTGCAGTGGTCTCTGAGTAGCAGTCACAGAAGATAACCTCCTGACTTAGCAGCAGGAGTGGGCTCGAAGTGAAGATGATATCTTTTAATTAAACTTTCACTTGGTCGAAAGAGTGAGAGTGTATGAGAGAGAGAGAGAGAGAGAGAGAGAGAGGGGAAAGAAAACACCTAAGGTCTTCATTTTGCTCCCGTCCCTGGTATTTTATATCTTTAGGAATTTTATGGTTGGGCAGACCTGTAGAATTTACATTACGGTGGCAGATTTAGAGCTGCTGGAGTGTTTCATGGTGTCTCGTAACATTACCGAGCATTTGCTGAGAAGCCCCAGAGCAAACGAGACTATTTTCACGAAGAAGTGAACACCTTCCCCCCCCCCCCTTTATCACGTTTGACAAGTTGTTGGATCAGACAAGAGAAAGGTTTCATATCTCAATCAACTCTGTAATGTTACATTCGTGTCTGGTATAGTCTGGGTAGGCGTCCTGCTTTCGTTTGTGTGGTTTTGTGACATACGGTGAGAGCTCGACCTGTGTTTTTGCCGTTTGTTTTTGCAGTTTTGTTGATACCCACGGTGTGCATCATGTCCAAACTTTAAAGTGCTGTTAATCTCTAACAGCTACCCCCCCTCCACTCCCTTTCATCATTTGAAGCTCTTCAGTGTAATTCTGTCTGACAGCCAGGCAGACGTGTTTTAACAATAATGAAGTGTAAGTACAGCAGAATGTTTCCTCTGGACGACTCCGCTCTTCATCTTCCACTTTCAGCAGCTCCATTAATCATAGGAAATTAGACAAGCACATTCTGGCCTTATTATTCATTTGATGACAGTGTACAACGGTGTTCACCTTCATAAAATAGGACCGGCTAAATGTAATACCTACATGTCTAGTAAATATCCTTAGAAGAGGAATTTTTGACGTAATTTTAGAAATTCATGAGCCATTTTATGCTTCTTCGAAATGAAGGAGAAAATGGATGTTGTATTTAGAGTTGGAGAACCGGTAACATTTCTCTTTATCGAGCTCACGGCTCCTCGCTGTTCCCGTTGCTCACTTGCAGCTCTGCAGAACAGCCCGTGTCACATCCAGGATACACTAAGGCAACACAAACACTTCCTACACAGCAGCTCGGCATCTGCTCTGGCACCGACTTAAGGCTGCAATTCTTGGTTATTTAGATTAAAATACAACGAGAGTAAATGGCTATGCAACAGCGATGCATAGAGTGTGTGACCTCACAGTGCAGAAAACAGAACACAAGTTTTTTTCAAGTGATGCATGACCACACACACTTGTACCAGACAGGTACATATATAAAAATACAGCCAAGTGCTGCAAGTCAACCCTGTCTTCTCATCCACTTCATATATTATGTCCTGTTTTGAAATCCACCTGGGAGATAATGTTTAGCCTGATCCATCTCTGGTCCTCCTGTGCAGATATTGTATGCCCAGGCTGTCAGTATTCGTTCAGTCCAAGAGGAATGTCTGATCATGTGTCAGGTGGTCACAAACTTTCCAACTCCATGAGGGAAAGAATCCTTCTATGGCCTTAAGGAATAAGGATGGAAGGAAAAGTGATTCTGCCCTGCCATCTGTGTCATACCACACGACTACAGAACTGTAGTCTGGATTATGCCTCACCTGCCCCCACCCCTCATCTAGCTCGAGTCTTTCATGGAGGCCATCAAGGAAGTACACGAGTTGCCCAGTGTTGTATGTCCTGCTTTTTTTTTATTGTGCTTAATTTTTATATAAGAAAAAGGGAAGACCATATTACTCACAACGGACCAGACAAAGTGTAATATAAAAGTTTCTTTACCCCTCAACCTTCTCCTTTGTTTTCCTCCCACCATCCAACCTACCACAGCCCCACTCTCTGGCCCCTAACACGATGAACTAAGGCATGATGAACAAACATTTGCAAACTCCCATTGGAACTTACCCATTTCCATTTCCCATACCCCTGCTACCAATGACCATGGATATGAACCGACAGTATTTAGACCAGCGGGGAATTAGAAAGGTATGGTAATTTCCATCCATCCTCCATAATGACATGAGAAATAGCCATAGTATGATATCCTGTTCCATTTCCCATGACCGGTCTGGGACACTGGGATTTAGCTTGGCCAGCTTCACCTGCCTCCTAGTTTACATCACACCGTACCCAAAGTCCATCACCATGGGTGGTGGTTCCACAAGCCATTAGACACTCACTGGTGAGGTTTTGCTCCAGGTAGAGCCCCCAATTTACCTTTTTCAGGCAAGGTGCTTCAGGTCTGACAAAGGGTTTCCTCTGTTGAGTGGTTGGACTCAGCCTCAGAGATTGGGCTGAGGAGCGAGGATATTCAGAAGAAGCTCCTTTGTGTCGGAAGAAGTTAGTAGAAATTATAACTGCTAGGCGCCTTCTTTTGGAGTTTTCATGCCCGATTAGAAGAAGACCCTGGGGTATAATAATAAAGACATATAATTCATCTTCATCTCAAATTTAACTGCGCGTATTTCCCTCCTTTTTTCACGTCCAAAGAGCCGGATCATGACAACATTGTGTAGACAGTGACCTCCTACTAAAGCAGTGTCATTTTGCTTCTGTAGTTATGAGCATCTCAGTTGGTGAGGATGTGAACCACCTGTTTAAATGATTTAAGGTTTAATGTTTGCTCCAGGCAGAGCAGTCAGGGTTAACCAAGGTAGAGACAAACGGGGATTCAAAGAAATGATAAGCAATTCTCCCCCTCTGTTTTTTGCCTTATTGTCTATCTTCTCCTTTTCCGTCCCCGTTGCTTCCTTTTCTACTTTCGCTTTGATTCACTCACCGCCTCCCGCCTGCTTGCATTCAAATAGGTTTCTCGAAATGACTCGATAAGCACATTCTCCCGGAATCATTTCATTTGACTTTAACACAATATGTGATTTTCAAAAGCAGCACATTCAGAATTAAACTCCACCTGTCGTTCTGAAAATGAAATATTTGAACATACTTATCAACTCACCTCAAGCAGTAAATGACATTTTAACTAGAACAGATGAATCCAGCTGGCATGTGAAGAGCGATTCCTGGCCAGAGAGGAGCCACCCATTCACCACTTTCTGCTCTGGTTATGAATTTTTCACTTTTTTTTTTTTTTAATATCAGACTGAGTAGCTGGCAGCTGTTGACTTTGACTCTTTTAAATAAAAAGAAGCAGCTAACATCAGTTGGTGAGCAACTCTCCCACATCTCTTTCGAATAACAAAAGACTTCTTTAACGACTTTCTCAGAGCTGTCAGTCTAAAGCTGAATTTTCCAACAACAGCCCTGATTTCCAACAACTTACAGTGTGCTGTGTGTGGAATGGCCTTTTGGGAGCTTTGCAGTAAGCCCACTCTGGAAGACGGGGCAATCTCATTTCAGGCCTCCCGCAAGACACAGCGAGCGAGTCAGGAATACCAATGAGTAGCTTGAAAAAAGCCCGAAAGTGAAAGTACAGCAGTGCGGTGTTTGCGACTGTTTTGTATCTGCTCATTTGGCACTATCTGCAGGGATACAATCACCTCTTAATTGTGGTCATGCTTGACAGCAAAGTTTCTCCTCAGCCAGGAGGAGATACTGATTTTTGAAGCTGAGTGGCAGCAAGTGCAGCAACTGGAACACAAACAGCAACTGCAATACGGTGTGTGAGGGAAAGTGTGAGTATCTCCACGATACAAATAAAGGGGAAATGTGTAATGATTAATTACAGTCCTTTTTTTAGCCACACTGCTGACATGACTCAGTGGATGACAACACCGATCCATCAGTCAGTCTCTCCACCACAGTAGAATATCCAACCAGTGAAGTATGGTGTCATTTTGTTTTTATATTTTGCTTATATGTGAATAAGAAAAATAAGAAAATTTGATTTGTTAACCTAAGTTCATTTGAGTTGCATTTTTCATTTAGATATGATTAAAGTTATAGTGCTTTTATTTTTATTTTGTTTTGAAGGCCCCAGTTTGTAATTTGTCCATCGGCCATCTTGTTTTTTTTTTTTTGTTTTGTTTTTTAAACCAGAATAAACCACATTTGGAGGAGAAGGTGGAGCTGAGGAGGAGTGAGGGGTGGATCTGACCTGCTCTGTCCTCTATCCTGATTGTGTGGTTCAGTCTGTCAATCACACAGTAGCCACGCCCAATAATTCATCCCCTGCTTCATGGTCTATTTTCCTCTAAATGGACCATCATTTAAAAAATGAACATCATGTTGTATTGAAGACTTGAAACTAGAGACTGAGACCATAAACTCAGTACGAAAACATTTACTGAGCTAATAAATCAAGTAGGGACATTTTCCCATAGACTTCAACACAATACAATACTATACAATTGGTTAGAGACAGCCAATCACATTCTCTGGGTTCAGGGTGAGCAGATGTTAGAACACGACACTCCCTCTGTATTATTCTGACGAGCCAGCCTGTCTCCACAGGTCCCCTGACAGCGTCTGTGTTTTTCTTTCGATGTCTTTCATTTGAAGAGTAAATGATGATGGTGCACTGCAGATCTTCTGCTTCCCGCTTCCACTCATCATCTGGTTGCCAGGTCGGTTTATTGATGGCAGCTGGACAGGAGCGGAGTTTTCCTGTGTTTTCGGTGTCAGCTCATCATCAGCCAAAATGTTGGCTTTTTGATGTATTGATTGAGGAAAAAGACCCAATTGTGGTACAAACAGGAAGGTTAAAGGGTCACTCAAATGATTATCCTCTGGGGACCATGAATATCTGCTCTACCCGTGATGAGATGCAATGCTCAGGCCCAAAGTAATTAATAGACAGAAGGAAATCTAAAACTGATGCAATCTAATTTGTCATGAATTCTTTTATCAATCTCCAGTTGTCTGTAATTACTTTCTTTTAATAAATGGGAAGCCACTAAGGAGTTCAGCGGTTTCACCTCCTGCCACTTCTTTTCTTTTATCTGCAGTGTGCCCCCTGGGACAGTCAATGGATGAACCTCACTCCCTCATTTGATACTCAGCAGCGCCCGGGTTAAAAACAGTGGTATTGTCTTTGACCTCTATAAATACACAACATAACTGAAATGAAAGTTGCCACATATGTCACCAGGGGAAATTTTGTTGTCACATACATATATCCCTCTGGATATATTTGTACATATCATTTCTACACTGGAGCCTGGATCCAGCAGAGGTGATGGAGTCAAGGGCTGAGGGTAAGATAGTGAATCATGAGATAATATATATACTGATAGGCTTTTGGATGGATATATATATTTAAGAAACACATGTCTACAATATAAGCAAACACACTTAAACATATGCAGATTATTTGTGTGGGACATAAATGTCAAGATGTGAAATTCTTCCATTGTCTAATTGGTTTCATATATAATGTTTATCTGTGATTTTATTTTATATGTGCAAATGGTTCATACATGGAAATTCAAAGTAAGAATATATTACATTTGTGTATGGCTGGAGTTGTTGGTCAATCCATTCTAAACATCAGGCGATCACCTGATCACCTCTTGTACAAAAATGAGGATTAACAGACCACAGTCATCTGGAAATATGTTTTATAAGGTTCACCTGATGCTTTAACAGTCTGGCTTACACAACCCAGGTAGGTCTGTTCAAAGGTTACTGTGTTTTTAGCCAGAAATTCCTGCTGGTGGCTGATGGATACACCCTTCCCTCAATCCACAACAGCCTTGGCAGTCAATTGGTATTTATGCCCAACCTGTTACTACAGCGACTGCATTTTATTTGGTGCTCTTCTAGTCCATGTGCATCACCTAATCACCTATTCACACGCTGATGACGCACTGCGACTCGCTCTCTGGAGGAGCCGGGGATCAAATCCAGGAAGCTGCTGAATGCTAGCTGCCCCGCTCTGCTTCCTGAGCCACAGCAACCTGGCAGAGCTTTGTGACTCTGGCCTCAGCTTTGAGGCTTAAGTCAAGAAAACCGTGCAGTCCTGCTTTCTCCATGTGGGAAAATAAAAATATAATGTCCTCTGTAGACTAGAGAAAGTCATGCACATGTTTACCTCATGCTGTTTGGACTGGTCCTTCATATCTCTAGGGATAAATACAAGTATATCTATCTATCTATCTATCTATCTATCTATCTATCTATCTATCTATCTATCTATCTATCTATCTATCTATCTATCTATCTATCTATAATTTTCTGCCTGATCACTTTAGAATTGTTTTTAAAATCTTACTAAATAAATGTATAAGGTCAAACTCTGAAGTACACTTCTGAACTTCCTACCCCTCAGGAGCCAAATCACAGCATGAGGTCTTCTGGCGAGGGTCTCTGGGCTGATTCTTGAGGTTAGTAACTCGAGGCGACGGAGCCTTCGCTGCCGAGGTCTCCTGACTTTGCCAGAGGAACTCAAACTCACCACTGCGGTGGTGCGACCTTCAAGGAAACCTTTCAAAATACAGTCGTGTGCTTTGATCCTCAGTCTATGTTTTAATCTTTATGATTGATGTGCATCACACACACGCACACACACATTGATCTGCCTTACAGTTCGGCATTGTATCACATTATCATATGTGTAGAAGGGGTCAGTCTCAGTGAAAATGATCACCTCACCTCAGCTTCGTTTTTTTTTTGACTCGTTTGCTTTTTAAGCCCGCACATTTATTTGTTTGGTTGACTCTCATCAACCTGGCCTCCAGCAGCTGTTTTTTTTTTTTTTTTTTTAGAGAAACTGCCCTGATGGAGCCTCTGTCCACTTCCTGCTCAGCGGCAGACAGACTCAGACTCAGAGAGCAGCTGGTGGACATCGCGGGGCATTTAGCAGCTAAAGAGCCGGAGAGCTGGGGAATGAACACATCAGCTGGACACAAACATGACAACCGGCGCATGCTAATGCTGTTCTGTAAGTGCCGGGTGTGTAAATGCGTCAACCGTTTTCTGTGCCGGCCGCAGTCAGGTCTGCAGGCGGCATGTTTTTGGCTCGTTTGTGTGCCCATCCTTTCAAGTGTGTTATATCAGTAACGCCAAGATGGAACTTTTTTTTTTTTACATTCGGCGCGACCATTCATTTAGACTCAAGCACGAACTGTTTAGAATTGACAGGTGAAAGGTCATTGTCGGTTAAACTCAACTGCTCAACTGTTTTATCAGGATTATCACTGGATCATCAGTTATGCAAATCACATTAAGAACCTCAACATTCCATTTAAACCAAAAAAAAAAAAAAAAGGAACAGTAAAGGCCCCAACTTCAGACTGATTTCTGGAGCATTTCACTCACAGTTGCAGCAAAATTTCAAAGTAGCTGATGAGAAATGTTTACACATCACAATGAAGTCGAAATTGGAACGTTCGGACGATCAGATGTGAATAAACCAAGTAAAACTCAAAGTAAAGCTGTTGGCAGGAATGCCAAGACCGGTCAGTCAAACTGGAATTGAGCAGGTGAGCCTGTGAACTTATGGCTGACTGACTGGGGGGGGGGGTTTGTTTGCCGTTTGTTTTTGCGTCGTTTCAGTTTCCTTCTTTTTTTCAGATTAATGCAGCTTTAATCATGAGCAGGAATGATGCAAACGCCTGCAAAAAAAATAATGCCCCATTCAAAATGAGGGTGCAGATCTATTTGCCGTAATTCTCAGGTGGCGGGGTGAGGCGGGGTGAGGCGGGGCGACAGCTGCCTCATCAGTGGGTCAATTGCAGATTGGACACGTCGCTTGAAGTGGCTTAAGGTTGAAGCTGTAACAAACCAGAATTATCTGTCAAATGAAACATGGCCCAGTAAAATATTCAATAACAAAGGAAAAAGTCCAAACCAAGCAAACCGAGCGCCTGGATTTGTTTTTTTTTTTTTTTGTGCGTAGGACGTCACAGCAGCAGCGCAGCCTCCATCACTCACAGCCAAGACTGATCTTTGTCAGAGCTGAGGAAAGTCTCACTCTTTCTGAGAGCAGCGGTTCATCTATCTGAAGCCCGACACACGGACTGAGACCGCGAGGGCACTTTTAAAAGGCAACCTACAAACGCACTGAGGACTTTTGGATGTGAAAGGTCTGTCTTTCTGCAGTGAGACAGAGAAATTTATCATGTTGCTGGTTTGATGTCAACGTAACATGTGACACGTGCGTCACATGAAAAATAGATAAGACCCTCCAGATCACAGGCGCAGGCGCGAGGCGTGACACACGTGTGAGGCGGCGTGTTCACTCGAACCCATCAACGTGGTCACGGTAACGAAACCCGAGCACGTGCCAGGCAACCTGTGTCTTCTCAGCCTTAAACAGACAAACTGGTGACATTATTTTAGTGATTTTACAAAAAAAAAAAAAAAAAAAATATGGATATTCCAGTGGTTGAGACCAGTGTTTACTGTCTCAGTTCAACCAAACCCACCCCACAGCTCGTCCTCCACACAGACAGATGTCTCCCTAACATGGGGAAATTTACATGGGAATTTACCCACAGCTGTTTTTGGATCGTGTGAAACTGTTTTCTAGTGAGTTTTTGACTTTTTCAAAAACTCACTGCGTAATGTATCACTCTCTGCTGCTGAAACTTGTCAAGAAAAAAACCAAACTCAAAAAAGCTGAGTTAAAGCTCCTTGTTACGTTGTTAAGAAAAGCTCTGCACAAATAAAGTTTGCTTTTATTTTTGAATGACCCGCTGTCAAAATCAATGCATTCTAATAGCAGGTGTATTTGGCCCATTGGTGGTTTAAAGTAGGCAGCAGCCCCTGGAGGTTCAAATTACCAGAGACGAACACAAGTAACTTTATTCCAGCATGGAGGTATTGGCTGCAATGGACATGGAGACTGGGGGCGTGGCATAGTGGGTGGTGGGTGGAGGCCCACTATATAACCAACAGGAAGTTTTTTAATCCAGCAGGGTTTAAAATGAATCCAGCAGCACATGTCCATCTTGCCCCACACGCACACACACACACACACACACACACAGAGTAGCAGCAGGTCAGATGATTTATTTAGAGCCGAGGTCATGCAGGAGAATTTCAGTTGGAAGAAGAGCGAGAAGAGAAGAGAGAAGAGCAGCAGTTTAAAGTTGAGCTGCTGTGAGAGCAGAGCGTTGCTTGGACTATTCGCTCTGGTTACAGTTTTATCAAAGCAATTCCAGCCTGGTTAGCAACGTCGTGTCAGTGACAGCAGCCGGGCTTCACTTATCAGCATCCTGCTGCGGTGCTCACAGTAAACCAGAGGCGAAGACATTTGCAAAAAGTGAACAAATTAAATCAAGTGTCATGACCTAACTACTTACACATAGTTTCTTCTGTATAGACACACACAAATATACTGGTCAGTTGTAACATTATGACCACCTGCCTAATATTGTCTAGGTCCTCCTTTTCCCACCAAAACAGTCCTGACCCTGGAGGCCTGGACTCCTCTAGACCTCTGAAGGTGGCCTGTGGTATCTGGACCAAGACCTTAGCAGCAGATCCTTTAAGTCCTGAAGTTGTGAGGTGGAGCCTCCATGGATCAGACTTGTTGGTCCAGCTCATCCCACAGATGCTGGATTGGACTGAGATCTGGGGGATTTGGAGCCAAGTCAACACCTTGAACTGGTTGTTGTTCCTCAAAGCTCCTGAACCATTGCTGCAGTGACAGGGAGCATTATCCTGCTGAAAGAGGCCACTGCCATTAGGGAAGACTGTTTCCATGAAGGGGGGGACTTGGTCTGAACCATGTTTAGGGAGGTGGGACGAGTCAAAGGAACATCCACATGAATGGACCCAAGGTTTCCCAGCAGAACATTGTCCAAAGCATCACACTGACTCCACCAGCTGCTGTTCTTCCCAAAATGCATCCTGGTGTCATATCTTCTTCAGGTAAGAGACACACACTCACCCGACCATCCACATGATGTAAAGAAAACCTGGTTCACCAGCCTCTGTTTTGTTCCTGTCTCTGGTTTACCGGGTTCCAGTTTTCAACCATCCCCAACTTCAGTATTTGCTCGTTGCTCGTTCACCAGCGACTGACGGCTCAAGATCAACCAGTGTCACTCTGACACACACGCACACTATAAATAAACAGCATTGTGCAAAAGTCTTAGGTCTGCATTAGATTTGTTTCATCAATGCTATAATTATTAAATAATTATATCCCAGTCTCTTTATTGGGATAAAACCAGAAAATACAGGAAATGTGTAGCAGGATTAAAAAACAGAGATAAATCTGAAAAAACAGCTTCTATCGGCTGAAGTATCAAGTATTCAGTGTGACCTCCTCTTACACTTGAGCTATAGCAGGAACCTGGCTCTTAAAGCTAAATGGAATGGAGCCATAACTAATGTCATTGTTAACACCTGTATTTGTATTTGACTCAGGTTTGATCAGGACAAGCTTGAGCTTTACAGACACACGTTGTATGAGGTTAACTCATTGGAAGCTGCTAATATGTAGAAGAGCAACTTTCAATCACATCATTCTATTCAAAACGACAAAGATCACAGAATGTGACAGACATAAAATCATCATTTAACATCATCAAGGCCACTGTCAAAGGGAAATCAGAAAACAAACTGGATCCTGAAGATGTGGTGTTCAAGCTGTTATAAAGACATCTGAAGAATCAGGAGAGGTCAAGGACAAAAAAAAGGACTGGGAGGAGAAGAAGACTTTCAAGTCCAGCAAAGACCTGGCTCAGCATCAGGATGAAGCCAAGTTGACCTTCTACAGTCTGAAGAAGCTGGATCAGGGATGGTCTTTGTGGAAGGGCAGCAGCCAAGAAACCACTTTTTCAGAAGGGGAACAGGGTGAAACGGCTGAGATATGATAGAGCTCACAAATATTGGGATGAAGATCAGTGGAAAAGGGGATTATGGAGCGATGAATCCAAGTTTTATTTTATTTTATTTTTTTGTCAATAATAACAGTGAGAGGAAGAGTCAGAGAGAGATGAAGAATGATGCTTGAGGCCTTCAGTGAAACATGGTGGAGGCTCTGTTCTGGTCTGCAGCTGCATTTCTACCAGTGGTGTTGGAGATATTGTCTGAATTAATGGGATCATGATGATGAAAAGTACAAACAGTTTTTAATTCATCATCACATTCTTTCTGGAAAGAGTCTGATTGGGAATGGTTTTATTTTTCAGCCTGATAATGATCCAAAGCTCACTGCTAATGCAGTGAAATCATATTTAGAGAGAAAGATAGCTGATAAAACCCTGACAGTCATGGTCTGACTGAATATTATAGAGGCAGAATGGGATCAGCTGGACAGAGACAGAAATAAAAACAGCCTCAATCTAAAGAAGAACTCTGAAGTGCTGAAAGAACCTGCTATAATATACCAGAAGATGAGTTCAGAAAACTTCAGGACAGCCTCCACAAAAGAGTCCAAGATGTGCTTAGTGTCAAGGGAGGTCACACTAAATACTGGCTTATATATATATACACACACACACACACACACACACACACACACACACACTGTATATTGCATATATACACACACACACGCAACAATAGTTTTTTTCTCTCTCCAGATCACGTCTGCATTGCTTTACTTTACTTCACACAGGTCATAGGACATTTATTGTATTCCACAGAAATGAATAATGTGAATGTATGAGTGATGAACATTTTTCCTGCAGGTTTGTAAAATGAATCAGTAATGCAAAGACAATAAGGAAATTGCACATTTAAATCCAAATGAAAGAGCATCACTTTCAGCTTCATGATCTAACATTATCGAATGATGAATTATTATAGGGAAGTCCTTCTGTATATTATGTGAGGGGAGGAATCGGGATGCTAGCTGAGGGCTTGTCTCTATGCAGGAAAATGTTGGAAATGAGCTCAAGGTAAAAGCAGGAAAATACAATTCCAGCATCCTACTGGAGCGGAAAGAAACTGAATTTTACTGATTTACCGGAGCAAATCGACACTGATACCAAAGTAAGAAAAAGAAGGAAAAAAAAGAAGTGGCACTGTGATTTTTGGATTTGTTTTTCCTGCCTCCCGGGGACACCTAGAGACACTTCAAACTTTCGAATCAAAGCTAACAAGACATAATGAAACAAACATCTCCGCTGGGTTTTGTCAAGGTTGTGTCGTTTAGGAGTTGGTCTGTGAATCCTCTCCGGTGGTGCATTCAAAGGCTGAAGTGCAGATCATGATGATTAATTATGTCGATTGTGTTGCACACTTCAAAGTTATTTTGTGCTCTCATTGGAGGATTAGCGGCTGAATACAAGTTCATAAACAGACATTGATTATCTAAGACCTAGCTCATGCATCACCCTGCCTCCACCAGCTCGCCCTCTTCCCATGGTGCATCCTGGTGCCACGTCCTCCCCAGGTCAGCTCATTCATCTCTGAGCAGGCCTCTCCCTGTGAGAGCCCGATGGCTGGAGGTTGGGTCTTCAGGTGGATCCAGTTCACCTGGCCTGGCTCACCACAGCCTTTACAGTTAGTCATGTTATATTTCTTCATACTGTGAAATACTGTGAAAGCTCTTCCTCTGAATTTCCACTAAACAAAACTGCTTTCAGACTCTGAGTTATAGATGAGAAATATCAACGATGTTGTAATTGTGATGATGAGAATTGAAATTATAAACATGCTTTACAAACACTGTCATTCTAAACCACTTTTTTTTTTTTCACAGCAGATGAAAACATAAGTGACTGGTGCTGTTTAGCGTTTGCCTGTGTGTTTAATGACTCGCTTGGAAGTGATGCCAGGGTTTCATCATCTGTTTTTAATGCTGTTTTTGGTGCAGCGGAACAATTTTGTTCTGATTTTCAGGTTTGAGCTTTAAAAAAAAAAAAAAAAGGTGGTGGAAGGCAGAGGAAGGCGTGCATAGAAACTGTGTCCATGATATCAAAAGCAGAGCCTGTTCGGAGCCCACAGCCCTCAGCTCCAGACTGACCAACCGCATATCCCAGTGCCCTTTGAATGCATGATGACCAAACTCAATTATGTTGCTTTCAGTTACATAATTCAATCAGTTCTCACCAAAAAATCAAAACCAGCATGTTTAACATTCTCCACAAACAACTTAAGTGCGATTAAACTCTGTTTACAGGAGAAACAAATGAACTGTGTTGCATATACAAAATTCCTTTTTTTTTTTAAGTGAACCAGAGGCTTCCCCTGACCAGGATATGACCCTAGGTCTGCTTTTTTAAAAGCAATTTGTTGTTAGCACTGTGGAGGTCTGACCGGGTAGGAGACACAAACACAAAACACAACTCACGTCAAGCCCACGTCAAGTCACAAGTGTCTTATGTTCCTCAGAGTTTAAATGACGACAAAGGCACAAACAAACGAAAGTCGGGCCTGATCTGAATAATGTTGATGGCCTCACACTGAGCAGGCAGCACTATCGATCTATCCCTTTCTTACTCTTTCGCTCTCCCTTCCTCTCTCTGCCTCAGGGGAAACGATGTCTGAATTCAATGTTCCAAAAAGAATAACGAAAAATAGACTGTTCACAAGTCCCAAAACTCAAGTCCACTTTCATCTCCAGTTTCATGTGAATGATTGTCAACAAAATTACAGTTTTACCAAATTAAGCCCGATTCATTTTGTGAAAAGATAATTACGAAATTTTTGGAGGAAAAAAAAAAAAAAAAAAAAATCACTCACCAAAAATAGAGAGCACAACAACATCCATCTCTTTTTGAGTTCAGACCTTTAGTTGTGTCGTCGTGTCATCATGGCTGAGCATTTCCGTGTTCATCAGGCTGAAAATGACAACCCTCCTCAAGTAGCACAATATAAAAACAATCTTCTCAAGGTGCCGTGCTCGAAGGTGAGATTTTTTAATCAAGCTGTTGACCTTTTTCTGGGCCATCCACTCATCTGTTGAACGGTTAAAGCTGCCTCCGTCCCTCTGGCTGTTCTCAGATAATGTACTGTCACAATGTCGAGTGAAAAGTCACGGTCAGAGTGCGCTGAGAGAGAGACAAAAGAAAAGGAACGCAAAAAAAAATTTAAAATCAAGAGAGAGAAAAAGGACAAAGTCTTTTGGAGGGCTGACCACACAAAGAAAGAAATTGTATCTGAATAAAAAGCGAGCACGCTCTGCTGTCAGAAACCCGCTGTCAGATGTCTTTCCGTCAGTTTCACTGGTGCATAAAATGGGATGTGGATGTTTTAAAGAGATGTGACGGTTTATTACTACAAGGAGGACGTGTCCCTTGCAGACTGGCTGCGGGACACCTCAATGAGAGGCCAGGGAATCTGCAAGAGACATGACAAGTCATATTTAATTTCAGTGCATCGCAACCACAAATGTAATTTGACTGTTTCAAATGTGAATGTTAAGGAAGAGCAAAGAAGCTGCTGCACAGCATCTAAAGCAACTGTGTGCTGTTGTGACAGAAACAGCCAACAGCAAAGTTAACCAGACGCTGAGGAGTTACGAGAGGTCAAGAGCAGAGACTGGATGGAAGTGGACGTAGGCTCCAGGACTGTAAAAGCGAAGTCTGTAATTAGAACAAACTATTCAGTCCCTGTGCTTCAGCTCCACTTTCCCATCAGACGTGTTCTGTTTGCATCAATTATCCCATTAGTTGTCGTGAGGCTCAGGCACCAGCAGGAGCCATGATGGATCGAAAAGGTTTCGCTTTCTAGACTTCTTCCCATAATGCATCCTGGTGCCATGTCTTCCCCAGGGAAGAGACACACATACATGTGGCCATCCGCACACATCAATGAGCCTAGACCCCTGACCCTGTCTGTGGTCCAGTGGTTTTCCTTCCTTGGACCACTTCTGGTAGGTCCTGCCCACTGCAGCCCGGGAACATCCCACAGAGCTGCAGTGTTGGAGAAGCTCCAACTCAGTCGTCTACACAAATTTTATGGTCATAATGTTATGGCTGATCATGTATATTGCTCATGCTTGATGTGTGAAACTTTATTCTACTGTTAATTGCATAAGAAGTGTGAAATTAGCTCATTTATGTACAGTCGTGAAAGAATTAGAACACCTTATGAAAGCCTATGGGTTTTTTTTTCTTCTTTTTTTTTTTTTAATATTTGGAAATGTGGCTATTTAATATTAATTTTATCAATACTTAAATTCAATTAATATAACTAAACAACTAAAACTGAAGCCCAGATCTTAATCCCGTGGAGTTGCTGTGGGGTGACTCGAGACAGGCTGTACATGCAGGAAACCCCTCAAACATCTCACAGCTGGAAGAATTCAGGGTTGAGGAGTCGGGCAAACTCGCCTCAGACCGATGTCGGAGACTGGTAGAAGGCTACAAGAAGGCTCACTGAAGTTATTTCAGCCAAAGGGGGTAACACCAGCTATTATGGGGTAGGGTGTCCTAACTTTTTCCTCTGTCAGAATACCTTTTTTTTTAATACCTTTTGTTGAATGAGTAAAACAAGGTGTTTTTTTGTTGTTTACCTGCAATTAAATCATGACTGTATTTATTAATGTTGCATTTTTCTCATCATATCGCCTTCTCGCTGTTAGTTTTTGGTAAATTTGTGAGTTTTGTGGGCGTTTTTCAAGTGACTGTATATATGTCGAGGTGGTAGACACACACTATTTCTTTTAATCTGAAAATCCTCCGTTGCACACCAAGCCTGGGTTTGTACATTATGTTTGTACATGCTCTCATACCTGGAGGTCAACATCATTTTCTTACAGTCAAATTTGTGTTAACTCTGTATAAACAATTGAAATGTTCAAGTCACTAACTCACTCTCAAAAACACTGCTAAAAGGTAGTTAGTGCAGTAGTTACAGAAATGAGCAAGGCAGACTTTAAAAAGTCAGAATTGCTGCTCACTTTAAAAGATGGTGTGGGGACAAGGTACACAACTCAGACATGAAGTCTAGCCAGTGCTATTCCATTTGGAGAAATCTGTTATTGGAGCAAATAAAATGACGGTGTCTGCGTGTAGGTCTTCAAGTCAATGTCCTGTCCTGTCTGAATAAAGTCATAAGTGTAAACGTCGGCTCTGTTCGAAAGCCAAAATGCTGCAAGGCCACTGAAAGTGGCTTTAAACTCACCTCAACTACTTCAACTTGGTTTTTTTTGGCTAAAACAGGATCAAACAAACTCACTCTCCGGAACAACCCTGAATACAGATTAATGAACTGCTGCAAACCTTAAACCTCTTATTGTCGAGGACACTCGTTCTCTTGTGCTCTAGCCTCGAGCTAACACACTATTCTACACAGCACCAAACAATCTCATTATCACAGTGGACATTCAAGAAGAAAAACAGGAAGAGGAGGGGAAGTGGAAAAAAGTTATTGCAAAACCCCCCTGTAAACAGTAGCTGAGTTACTGGCATTAGTTTCCCTGCTGTATCAGCTCACTTTTAAAGTGATGGCACAACCTCCCACTCTTTCCCTGACCCTCATTAAAACAGTCCCAGAGATAATGGTGATAATACAGCAGAGTACACTGAATAAAGAGGGAAAGAGAAGGTGCAGCCACATACTGGTCCCTTTGTTGAAAGAACCAGATCCTTTTCAAGTGAATACTTAAAGGGTTTATTCTCCTTAATGGCATTGTTAACATAATGATAAATCAGAATGCCCCATTACAGACTGTTATATTATCATATCATTACTTTTAATAAGTGAGAGTTGAATTGGAGTCACATGTTGGGTGTGTAATTCTGTTTGTTTATTGAAGGAACATTGCAAGTAAATCGTGATTGTACTTATTGCTAAAATCAGCAATAGTTTGAATCCTGTGTTGAACAGTAGCCATGAGAAAAAGTCCAGCCACATATAAACAGGGTTTATGTTGCTATGTTGCTGAGTGAATAATAGACCTTTGTCTATATTTATCTCAAGCCAAGCCGTCCACTCAATTAAAGGTGCTATATGTATGTTTTGCTTTTGCCACACAGCCAAAATTAGCATTGCCAATCTCGAAGAAACATTTTCATTTCAGCATCAAACTTTATTTCTTCACTCAAGGGCAATGATAAGTCTGTTTTGCTCCTATTTCTATCACCTTCCTCTGCTGGTTATAATGCTAACCTAAGCTGCGTTGATGGCTGAAGCTCTTGGCAAGACCGGCAAGTAAACTGCTATCAATGCTAACAGTGGCTAAGTAGCAATTGCAAAACTTACATCTGGCTTCTTTAATTATGTGCCCCCCCACCCCAAATGTTCTTACCTTGTTGGAAAGCAGTATACAAAGCTTTGCACTGAGGAACTGTGAGAAAACACAATCACTAGTGATGCCGAAAATACCCAGAAATCCCCTGAAATGTGTCCCATTTTGTTCCTGGACTAATCCGAACTTTGAAAAGAAAACTTAAAACGGTCTGATCAAAGTCATGTCTGAGTGTTGCTGACTGCTTCTGGGTTTGGTCTGGGGACACAGGACAGGCAGCCATTTTGGCAAAGGCATTGATAATGCTAATGAACTTGGCCCAGTTCCCCTGGTCAGGTTCCAGGAGAGAGGTGTATCTGCTCAGGCCTGGGGCTAAGCTCCACACTGGTGACAAGCTATCCTCATAGGTTAGACCCGCTCTTCCTTCCCTCGTTTATCTTGGATATATTTTATCAATCGGTATTTACAACTCAAGTGTATGGCGATAATCATTCAGATCTACTTTATAACCAGGCCTTTCTTCAGTGAAGCTGAGCTATTCCATTAATTCCAAGAAGACCAGGTACAACGATAATTTATAATAATCATTATTGACCGCGACACATTTTTCACATCAATGATAAAGCAGTCGACACATTTTTCTCACTCGTCAAATGAGTTGCATTGTGGGAGACGTAGGCACAAGGTTGGAACTGTGTCGTAAATATCATGATGAAGAGAGTGATTGGCCAGGATGACAAGTTCAGTCTGAGAGAAGTTCAGTCTTAGAGAAGTTGAGTTGAAGGTGGTGTTCCTCCATCCATACAGATATGTCAGAGAGACAGCCTGAGGTCCACAAAGAGACAGTGGGGTCATCAGTTTAGGGACAGCAGGTATAGCTGGGTGTAGTCAGCATAGTGGTGATAAGAGAAGCAGATAATTGGACCCAAGTAGGTATTGAAAGCCAAAGGGGTCACGAATACGGCTCAAATTCACGCCACTCAACGTATCTGAAATGCTGCTAAAAGTGCTGTGCGGCGTTCATAAACGGCATCAGGCATTTCATAAACGCCTGACGCCACCAGGCGTTTATTAAACACCACCAGCCAGTTTGTTAATAAGCCCCGCCCTGTGGTTTTCACAGCCAATAAAGTCGACGCGTAGGCATCCAGTCATTAAAGGAGAAGGGCAGACCACACTAATGAAGCACTGATAGGGTAGACGACAGAAAATCATGTGCACTAAGATTATATCACTGTACAATCACAACGTAAACACTATGATGTTACGCTGTTTGCTTTCATTAGTAATGTAATGAATACTGGGACAGGCTGAGCCACAAAGGATCCACCTGTTGGATTCTAGGTAAAAATGCTGGCAACTGAATAATGTCACCAAACGAGAAAACTATTAAGAACGATGACTTTGAGAGTTGTGAAGAAATGTACAATGACAAAATATCTGATGAAGATCTGGTAAGGTCCAAATTCACAAGTTCACAGTAGTAGGGGCCCCAGTCGATGTGCATGAACTATAAAAAAATGAATGTATGGTATAGGATTATATAGTAAATGTAACTTCATGCTATAGAAGCAGCTGGGGCGTGTGGCCTTTCTGTGTGGGGTTTGCATGTTCTTCCTGTGCCTCCATGGGTCCCCTCTAGTGAATGTGAATGGTTGTTTGTCTTTATATGTAGGCCCTATATTAAACTGGCGACCTGTCCAGGGTGTACCCCTTACCCAGTGTCAGCTGGATGAGTGGTCGAGAGAATGGAAAAAGGAGGAGTATTTAATTACTTTTATAAGCCACACAGTAGAAGTAAAAACAAAGGCACGTGCCATAGTATTAAAAAGACGTACAACATTGGAGTGTTTTTACTTTTCCCACTGCTGCTGACATGAAAACAAGAAAATAGAAAAGTTACTTTTTTTTTCTGCCCCACCCACATAGGAAGAAAAATACAAACCCACACCATCTTTCACTTAAAAAAGTGAAAGATGGGCAAAGGATACGTTTGGATGAGTCTGACCTTTTATCAATGAGAAATACTCTCAGGGAGCACTTAACTAGGAACACCATATTAATCCTGCCTCAGTTTTTCATGGCTTGGAACAAATTGATCGATCTGGTAAGTGTTGGTGAGTCCAAGCCTCAGGTTTCTCTTCTTGGCTGACAGAAAGGCTACGGTCACTCAGATAACCACTCTTTATTACTGCACTGAAGAGAAAAGCTTCAGAAGTTACACTTGGGTTTCTGGCCGGGGCGGATTGACACTCTGATGTGAAAAGTCAGCGAAACAAGTTTGCAATTACTTTTTTTTTTTTTTTTTTTTTTAAACCAGAAGAAACCAGAAGCTGAGGAGGAGTGAGGGGTGGATCTGACCTGCTCTGTACTCTGTCCAGATTGGGTGGTGCAGTCTGTCAATCACACAGTAGCCACACCCTAATGCATACCCAGTCTATTTTCCTCTAAATGGACCATCATTTAAAAAAATGAACATCATGCTGTATTGAAGACTTGAAACTAGAGACTGAGACCATAAACTCATTAGGAAAACATTTACTGAGCTAATAAATCAAGGGAGAAGTAGGGACATTTTCCCATAGACTTCAATACAATCTGACTTCTTTAACAACCAGTGGAGTCGCCCCCTGATGGTCATTAGAGAGAATGAAGGTTTAAGACTCTTCAGCATTGGCTTCACTTTTCAAACCCAGAGTCTACATCCACTTTTGCACACATCAGCTCACTGGATGGTTTTTGTTTCAGGCTCCATTCTGAGTGAGGGGGAAATTAGCTTAATTTGGGGGAATATGGTGTTAATCAGAGGATATCAGAGGTTATCATGCAGAACCACTTTAATTATTCATTCACCAATTGATTCGGAGTCAGCACAGCAACCCTAACTGTTTTTTCTTGGTGAGCAGTCAAGAGTGTTTATAAAACACAAATTAACTTAAGTAATTTCTCAACTCACCAGTTCGGCAGAGGAGACATGTAGGTTACTTGTGTGTCCTTGGAACAGCTGAGTCAGCGTGGCGGAGTCACGGGTAAGGGAGAAGGTGACGATGCAGCTGCTGCAGTGTGGAGGTGAAGATATTTGTTTTTACAATGTGGGGACAGAATGAGACGCCTCACACCCATAACAAGGAACATCCAAAGTCTAATGATGATATTTTGTAGGTAAAGTTTGGGACAGAGAGAGATAGAGGTCAGAGGTCATGTTCCTAAATAACTGTGTTTTGTCACTAAGTAAATTCAGTCAGTAAAGATCTGCCATCCTGTTCCCAGGTGATCACAGTGAGACCCAACACCACACGTTAATCTCTAACAGTTGGAGAAAGGTATTAATACACATGTTTAATAGACATGCAACTGCAGAGCTGAGCTATAAATGACGCATTTTTTTGCTGGTGCATCAATACAAATGCATAGATTTAAAAATATATATATATATATGAAAAATCATAAACTGGTGCTACTTTTAGGAGCAGGGGAGAGGGACCATTCAAAGAAAAGCCCTTTGGAAGTTCTGTGGGGAAGAGTTGTAGGGTAATTCTGAGAGATGGTGACTTAAGTCCCACGTCACAGTATGATGGTTTCCCTTGATTTGGTCTTGAACTTTTGTTGTGTTCTCTGTCCATGTAGGTTGAGAGAATGTGGTCAAGGGGGTACAGCAGGGCCTCAGTCCCCCTTTTTGCTTGAGGAGTCTGTGTGACTTCAACCATAGTCGTTTGATAATCTGGATCTGATTTTCTGCAACATCGACTTTGCATCTTCAGACAGAACGACACCTGTCTTTATCAGGTCTCACTGAAAGAACTGACTCAAGGAACTCAGAGACAGGGTTGTATCAAGGATCAGATCTGGGTAAGGATACAAAAACATTTCTGCTGCACCGAAGGTTCCCACGAGCTCAGTGGCCTCCATCATTCTGAAGTCTGGAACAACTGGGACTTTTCCAGACAAATTGAGCAAATCCGGGGAGAAGGACCGTGGTAAATGAGTTGACCGAGTACCTGATGGTCACTGTGGCTGAGCTCCAGAGATGGAGATGGAGAAACTTCCAGAGGGACAACCATCACTGCAGCTCCACTCATCTGGCCATGATGGCAGAGAGTGATGTCATCACAAGTGGACAGCTCTGGATTCAGGTGTGAACGCGCCCAAGACACATTGAGGATTTATTTGAGATCCGATCACACAGGCGGCATTCAGAGGTGGTCTGGGCCACATCATGTTACCAGTGTGAATGCAAATACATCCCGGGGCACATTTAAGGACCACCTACTCTACGGCGTCCTCTGTCACAGCCCAATTAGTCCCAACACTGTTTCATTAAGGACTGAAGATATTTCATCATTTCAACCCATCCTCGCCCGCTCTCTCTCTCTCCCTCTCTCTCACACACACACAAACATTTCCAACAGACCTGTCTGTGTGATAGGCTAAAAACAACTCATTAGTCTTCATTTGCATTTAAAGTGGATGAAGTGAGATCTTATCACTTGTGATCACTGAAGACATGTGAATGGCAGGTCTGAACATGTCTGTCCACTGACGGTCCTTATTTAATTATTTAAAGGGAAACCCACAGCAGCAGCAGGAAAAACTTCCTTTAAGAGGCAGAAACCTTGGTTAACTGGTGTCTCATGTCAGTTGGGCTCCAGCCCCCCCCCCATGACCCTGCACGGATAAGCAGGGTAGATGGAGTGTAGACTGATAAGAGAAAAAAAATGTATTTCAAGAGGTTTAGCATCAGGCTGCAAGTAATCAAAATATTAAAATGTAAAGGTTTGAATACTTTGAATACTTTCAGAAAATTCTGAATACATAAGTGGCTGAGTGTGTGTGTATATATATATATATATATATACATACACACACACACATAGATATACATGTATAGTGTCAGATTCCTGGTGAGAATTCAGACATTCGACACAGTGTCATCAGTGTCTCTGATAGATTTAGCTCTCTGGCTAACAGGACGATATCCGGCTCTGGGGATCAATTAACCCTGCAGCCTACAAACAGGCACAGACATTTAACGAGAGCTTTAAAATATATAAAAACCAAAGGTCGTTGATGCGTTGCTTTCCAGAAAACTCAATGAGGACATGCTGGTTTTACAGAGATGGATCTCATTATATGGCTTTAGAGCCTGTAAAATCAATGCTGCAGTTAATCACTGCGAGCCCCTCTTTTACCACCACCCTCATTCTGATGATAATGCAAACAGCATAACAGACGTAGCAGCACTTCTCAGATCCTTGCATCCTGCGAGACAAATAAAAACACCAATATTGTAAGTGTTGTACTTGACAAAATAACAGGGCGGACCCCTTGGGCGGCCGGGGCAGTAATTTTACTTTAACTATCCCGGCCTGTCCCTGCTAACATTTGGCAGTGGCTGCAGAGCTGCCAGGCACTTCCAGGCATTGTTTTCCCAAGCACTCACCAGCTCTCTGTATTAGCTTTTCACTCCTCATGGTGCTGCAGGGAGTTTGCCCCCTCATTTTTATTAGTGAGCTTCAGTGCTGCTGTTTGCACAGTTGTACAGATACTTAGGAGCCCGAGGACGTCGAAGGCAGACTGATGGGACCGCATCGAGCGCGGAGATGGAAAAACTGCACAGAGCAAAAGAATGTGTCGGTATTTGCAAAAAGAACATCTATTCAGCGTTGACCAAAAAAAAAGTTAGGTTTCCTGAGAACACCGGGTGTCCAACACGAACAAGGTTGATCACTGAATTGATGTAAAAACAAGCTCATCGGTTCAAGCAGGTTATTATGACCCATGACAACCCGAAGCCTAGCCGGGTGTAATTATTGGTGGCACTGCCGACAAAGCAACCCCATTATATGTCATTCTCAGGTCCAAGGATCTTCCCATTATTTTTGTTCCGTTCACTTTTTTGGCCCACATGTAATCCCAGGCTGTTTGTCACAGAAACTCTTTTCTGTCAAAATATCGTGTCGATCGAGACATTACTTTCCATAGCGAAGTGGCTCATAATTGAATGAAATAATAATATTAAATAGATATTAAGTGTTTTGTTTATATATATATATATTTTACATAGTAATTAATGGCACAAATTTTCAAAGTTCTCGTACTCCACGCTGAACCTCAACTGCTTGGGCTTATTTTTAACTTGAGGCTTTCAGCTATTCTGCTTGTATGCAGCTTGTTGTTACCTTTTACAGTTTTTGATTTATCACAGTTTAAGTCTTGTGATTTTTTTTTTTTTTTTGTCTGTTTGTTTTTGGTTAATAATCGGTGTCTCGGTCCTGGGGCCTTTCAGTGTGGAGTTTGCGTGTTCTCCCTGTGCCTGTGTGGGTTCCCTCCAGCTTCTCCAGCTTCCCCCCACAGTCCAGAGACATGCAGGTTTAATTGGTGACTCTAAATTGCCTGTAGGCGTGAGTGTGAATGGTTGTTTGTCTCTGTTTGTCTCGGTTTGTCTCTACATGTCGGCCCTGCGATAGACTTTCAACATGTCCTCGCCCAATGTCAGCTGTGATTGGCTCCAGCCGCCCGCCGTCACACTGTCAGATAAGCAGTTGAGATAATGGATGGAAGGAAGGATTGAGGGAGTTAGTGGATGAATTTGCCCTTATGGCCACACATTTCACTCTTTACACATATGTTTTCCATCTTGTAGTCAAGCTTCTGTCCTGTTTCACACAGTGTGACAACCAAAGCTCAGTGACTGGCAGAGTTCGAAGTGTGAGCTTCAAAGCGGCAGCAGCAACATCCAGCTGTCCCATTCACTCCAGTGTAAAATGAGCAGAAAAATCAGGAAGAAAACAGGCAGAGAGCCGTTTTTTTAAAAAGCCCCAGCAGAGGACACATTTCTGGCTCCGCTGTCACGAACTGGCTCAGAGTTTGGAGAAGGAATGAGGAAAAGTATCCAAGTTTCTAAAGAAATTTAAGCAAAAGCAACTTATCAACATTGCTAACCCACAACATGTCATGTTCAATCAGTAAAATCGGGACTGTACGGTAACGCATGGACGAGTGAAAGTGTTGGGTGCAAAAAAAACAAATGAAGGCAAACACAGCAGGCAGACCAGCTTTTGAAGGGTTGCCCAGCCCAGAACCCAGGTGAACCGCTTCAGGCTGACGACCACTCCGCTTGGTTGATTCCTGAGATTTCAGAAGAGAGGGTGAGCAAACAGGCCAGACAGAGCAAACCAGCATGGACATCACACACCCCCCCTTAACAAGCAGAAACCCATAAAGCCATTCTATACTATAAACTAGCAGGAATTAAGCAGCTTGTCACAAAGCTTTAGACTTTGAAGAAAGCAGAGACTTCTGTCCCTGTGGTCTGTTTATCAAACACTGACATAGTTGTCAGTGTCCATCTACATATTGTCACCTTTGCTGTGTCCCACGGGCTTCATCCTTTGGAGGATCTACAAAGCCATGGCCTTGGTAGCTTTGGATCACCAACTGTGCCTGTCCTTCTCTTTTGGTGTTTGTTGAAACCCAATATTTAGCCTCTGAGCCCAAGAAAACAAGGCCACAATTCTCAGCTGCAGTCGAAGGAGCCTTTATCGTGGGACAGCCTGGTTGCACCGATGCGATGCAATTAAAACGATAAAGACAAACTGTGATAAATTCTACCAGAGAAATCCAATACGTTGTCATTTTATACTGTCGGGTCCAGCATGTTCCCCAAGCCTGGCTTCTCGCTTTTCTTATCTACCCGTCCCCCCAAAAATAAATCCACGTAAAAGATATAATATAATAATAACTACACTTATTTATCATAAAAACAAATGACAGATTTAATATTAGCAAATGGTGCAGGTGCGTTAGATACTGTAGACAGCTGTGACTACAAACAGCCGTGACAGCAGCTTGAACAAAGGTTTACTTAAATCTTGTGGCTTTAATCTTGTTTAGTAATATTGTGCAGAACTTTACTGGGGATTTATGGGGTAATTTGGCGCAGGAATGTCTTATACAACGCTGACCAGTTTCTGCTGGGACTTAAATGTCAAGGAAAACAAGACTGTGGGGAACAAGGTTTGTAACAACTGGGCATTTTAGCAGAAAGGAGAAATAAATGATATCTTAAGTAGTTCTGTAAATACTGGATACCTCCCGGGTACAAGAAAATTGTGTTAACAACCTATTCTGCAATGGAAGAAAAGGAAAGAACAGCCGCGCATTATATTACAGCCCACAGACTTTCTTACTGTGTGAAAAGCATTATATGGTTTGGAATAAGGACAAGACAAGACATGGGTCTATGTTTTTGAAAATGTGTGTCTTGCAGCACTGCAGCAGCTCGTAACAGGTACAGCTTTCTGCAGATCCTCTAAAATACCCAGCTGTTCCTCCCCTGACTGACTTCTCAGTACCAGAAGGAGCCAGTCGGTGTTTTATTAGAACCTGATTCAAATAGAGAAATCGCAGAATAAACCGCAATCACAAGTGTTCCCCGCCACGTATTGATTTACTCCATTTCAAATGGGTAAAACCTTATTTTCTTCCTGTCTCTTCAGCTCCTGCTTTCCCCCCTCTCTCTCTCTGTCTCTCGCACACCCTCGATAACAGACTACAAATAAGTGTAAAATTGAAATTAAATTGAATTGAACAATATAAGAAGTTCTCCAACCTCAACAGTCAAACAGGTTGTGTTTTTTTTCTCAGCCCTCAGATACAACGCATAGGAGTGTCTCCTGAAAAGGTGCCCCGACAGCAGCATGCATACCGGACAGTGGTTGTCATGGTTACAATCATAAACTTATGGACTGCACCAAGACTGACAGACCTAGCTTCATCACCATAGTTACCATAATATGAACGGTCATGCCTCGGTTAGGTTTGGAAAAGATGGGGATTTAGGTTAAAATAAGAACTTCCTCAACGTGTTGTAGACGATCTTTGTTGTCACGGTTACAATAACAGCGACTTGGTCAACTCTGTGAAACGGTCATGGATGATAGAAAGAACATCAAGTGCTACTTTCACATGGGAATCGAACACAGCTCTCCTGTCTCATGCTCCTGTGTTCTGTTGACCCATCCATCCACCTCAGCCTCATCATTACTACGACCACTAGATGTCGCCTAGCAACCAAACCTGACTATGGGTCGTAATGCTGACCTGCTGACAGACGGCCGATGGGCTCCTTTGTTGCAGGACCGTCTGTACATGGGAGCTTTGGACAAACTAGTCCCTCTGCTCAAAGAAGAGCCAAACACAACAACACCCAAATAGGTTGTGATTAGGATTTTGGAACAAGCTTGTGTCCGTTCTACATCTTGATCAGCAAGAAAATGGTTTTGGCTGTATTCTCTGCAACATTGTATCATACACCCTGGCTCTGAGGGTGTAAACTGTCCTGTCAGTTTGCTTTTTTTTACCCAGTTGTGCTGCCTTCCCACATAAAATGACAGGTATAAGCAGAACGTTTGTTTTTATGGCTCATCTGTTGATCTTTCAAAGGCTTTCAGAGAACAAAAACTTCCCACAAATACAGAGAGACGAATGTGGACAAAGAGACGGGAACTGCAGTGACACATTTTCCAAGGCTGTGCTGTCTGCCTCAGGGGGCCTCCATCAGGCCTCAGTGATAGACAGTCTTTATTCTCTCCCTGTTTTTTGGCAGGCCCAGGACTGCTGAGCTATGGCCACAGTGTCCACAGGGGCCAATGGGCAAAGGCAGCAGTAATGAGCAGCGCAGCCTCTCTTCTCTCCGCTCCAAATTACCCCGCCGAGGCTGGGAGAAGGGGGTGGGCAGGAGGCGGAGGACACCCCCAGGCAGAGTTATGCTTGTTGAAGCACTCAATCACCTCATATTAACATCTTAAAACTCAGCGCTGGCCTCCGGAGAGTTCTGCACAAACGCTGCTAGTCTACAATTAAAGGGAGCTTGTGTAGGGCTCCTCTGATGTTTTTTTTTTTTTTTTTGTTGGACTCATACTTGCTGTCTTTTGCTCTAATTCTCGTGCCTGTCAGCCTTACTCTGCTTGGAAACCACAATATATAGGAACTGAATTAAGAACTTTACAGTATTTTAACACCATTTATCTGTTATTTAAACTAGTCTTTTTCTTCTGTCAGATACTAGTCTGCAAGGGAGTTTGAGCAGCCAGTCTACATGTGCTTTGTAGACTTGAAGAAGGGATGGTCGCGTGGGGGGCTCTGTGAGGGGCACTGCAGTGGAGTGGAGTATGGGGTACTGACCTTGTTATAAGGAGTAATTCAGCCATTCTACAATAAAAGTTGATGCAGTTTGAAGCTGAATGCCAATGGTCCGGGGTGAAAATCATGCACCTCCAAGTCTGAGGCCGTGGTTCTCAGCCAGAAAAGGGCAGACTGCTTCCTCTGGGTGGGGGCTGAGCTAGTGCCCCATATGGGGCATAAGACCCAGAATAAGCCCTCTGGGTCTTATTCATGAGTGCGGGTAAGTTGCAGCAGGAGATTGACAGGCAGATCAGTCGAGGTGAAGAGGGAGTTGAGTTGGAAGTCAAAGCTCTTGATTTATCAGTCGATCTTTGTTGCACCCCTTGCCTTTGTCCATGAGCGGCAAAAATGGGTTTCCTCTGTAGAGTGGCTGGGCTCAGTCTTGGAGATAGGGTGAAGAGCTCGAGCGTCTGGCAGGAGCTCAGAGTAGAGCCGCTGCTCCTTCAATTCGAATGGAGCCAGTTGATGCCTCCTTCTTCTGGAGGCTTTGGGAGGAGGCCTCGGGAAAGACCCAGAACTTGCTCGAGGGACTACATATCCCATCTGGCCTAGGAACATATTGAGGTCCTACACGGGGAGAGGTATGTCTGGAATTACCTGCCTAGCCTGCAGCTACCGCGACCTGGGCCCAGATTAGCCAAAAAAAATAAAAAATAAAAATAAATGGATGGATGGATTATGTCAAATACAGCAAAGTCCATAATAATTGTATATTTACACACAGTATATGCCATTACCTGATAAAGTTTGAAACTCTTGTGCAGACTGAACCGACAGAAACAGCAATGTTGTGTATGTGTAGCAGGGACTTGGTTGTGTATCCAAAGCCTCAAATATCTGATTCCCCTGAGCCATAGAGCTGCACTGTCCTCGAAAAGCTATTAAAAACAGTGAACCGCACGTTCACACATGTTTCTTCATCACCATGAACACACACGCCGGAGTTTATTTTGAACCAACACAACACACACACCATTCTGACACAAATACTCACTAGATGATAAAATGAGGGTTAATCAATCCGCAGCCGAAAAGAGTCAGATGCAGTTTCCTTCTGCTGATAAAAACTATAGTCACTAACTTTTTTTTAAAAAGTTAATGTTCCTCCAGACAATTTTAAACTACGTAATTTTTAAAAAAATTTTTATTCTGCTATGAAGCCAGACGTGCACCATAGGTCGCACCACTGATGGTTACTAAATGTGCTTTGCCATTGAAGCTTAAGTAACCATCACAGGCATGAGAGACACATCATTTGCATTACGGTTATCAGGGCATTTATTCAGATACGTGATAGACCTGTATGAAGAAGTGTAACATATGGAACCCTTAATTTTAAAGTCCTGACCTTCCTTGTTCTCTGTGTGCATTTTCCCTGCCTGGATCCCCCCACCCCCACCCCCACTCTTGGTTCCTGCCTCTGGACGACCACTCTGGACCTCCTGCCCTGGATCCGTTCCACTGTCACTCTGATTTCTGCACCGGGCTCCTACTCTAGGTCTAGTCTTTCATGACCGTCTGCGTAGAGTGGTTTAGTCATGTGTTTGCGTGTCACTAGCCATGACAAGACAAAATGTAACTGCTTAAGTAACCCAAAGATTTTTTTTTTTTTTTTGTGCATTTTAAACCAACATTCCCATCCTGTCCAGTATTGGCTCACTTTTCTTTTTGAAGGCACTAGATATAAAGACAAATGATCACCACAGTCATTACAAGAATAACTGTGCATTTCATGGCAGTATTTAAATGAACATCAGGTATTATTTGGCATATGACACTTTGAACTGCTGTGAAGTGGCAGCATCCCTGCAAAAGTTTAAAAACCACCAATTACAACATTTTTTTTTTTTTTTTATTATTATTTTATTATTCTAAAAACTGGATGATGATGAAATGAGCTCAAAACAGAACTTCAGATCAGATCAAACTGAAAAATAGAGTATTTCCTCAGCCCCCTGAGAGGACAGCCTGCACAGGAGAGGAGGAGACATTTGAAAATGATTACCCCAGTGTAGAAAAATGTTCCAGGAGGATTCTCATACATCTCTCTCCCCGCTCCTCCCTTCACAAGATACAGTAAATGCCTTTTAATAGTCTTATCCTGGGTTGTAGCAGGAAAAGGTCAAAAGTAAAATTCTGCCTGACACCAGGGGTTTCTGTGGAGTAATTTAGAGTCATGTCAAAAAAGACCTTTTGCTTTGTGAGGAGGAGAAATGCTCCATATTTATGACGCCTCTGTTTGAAGGATATTGAAGGAGTAAGTGAGAGGGTGCTCTCTGGGTTGTAAAAGAAAAGATGTGCTTCCACCTCAGTGGCTCAGGAGGAGATCAAGCTCACAAAACCAGAGAAGATCCTGAATCAGAGACCGGGGGGGGGGGGGCTCAGGACAAGACTAAGTCTGAATCGATGTGGCACCGTGCCCCAGAGAGAACAGCAGAAACCTACACCGTCAATAACCTCTGCTGTCAACGAGTTTGACTCTGAGCAGTGCTGGAGTCTCCCAGTCCTGCCACTTTACCCCAATGAAACCAGTCTCAAACTGCTCAAACATTTGGAGTTCACTAAACACTGTGTACTCTTGGCTTAGATGAAGAACTGATCACATTTTACGAGCAATTCATGAAGAAAACCGAGTCCTTTCAAGGAGTTAAGACTTTTACTTGACATCGTAGAGACAATACATGTGCGTCTTGTGCATAAGCTTTTGCACAGTTGAGATACATGAAGCAGATGCGGGAACTTTGAGGACAGATTGTGTCAGTGATGTTTGCGCCTGTGATTTTTGTGATATTTCACAGTGCCTCTTGTTCGTTTCATGTCAATAGATCATGTTTACTTGTGTTCTTCTTCTCATACCACGTACATCTCCTGCCTCTTTGCCTGAGTTGTAAACTTAGGCCTCTCCAAAAGAAAAAAAGAAGTTGCTTCTGTTTTATTTTTATTTATTTTTACTTCCTGTCAGTTCTTCTTCCCTACTCATCTGATTGCCTGCCTCGCCCTGATGTGTTCACCTGTCCCTTGTGTATTTAAGCCTTTGTCAGCTGGTCTGTGTTATTCCTGCTGGAGTTACCTGTTCTGTTTCCTGTATTCCCTTGTGTTTCCCAGCATGCATTTTTTTTTTTTTTTTTGGGTTTTTTTTTTGTTTCTGAGAATCTTCCTGTTTTGCCACCTGAGTCTGGATCATCTTTGTTTCCTTTCCTGCCTGCCAACCTGTTAGTGTTGGATGCGCTTTATGATATTAATATTCTCCTCATGTAATTATGTATATTCCTCTTTGCCTCCAGGAGGAGCTTCCTCTATTCTCTCCTACAGACTTGTTACATTTAAAGGGTTATAGATCCTGAGAGGAGCTGATGTGAATGGTCATTTTGGCTCATATCAAAATTCACTAAAACAAATGCTGTTGTGAGTAATACAGCAGGTCACTGCCTGGACAGAGGGTGAAACAAAGGACAGAATGGTGACTTACAACCAAAGAGTGTGTATAAAAGTGGACATAGAGTCCAGGTCTCCAGTGACCATCATCTTCACTTTTTGAATGACGGTCCCATCATTAGAGGTAAACAGATCATAAAACATGGGATGTATTAGGGGAGTGGCTACTGTGCGATTGACAGACTGTACCACAAACTGGAGGCTTCAGAACAGCAGCTCACAAACCAGTGGTTGACATCATGGAGGGCTGACGTTTGGTTATGAGACAGACCTGAGGCCCATACCACGAAGGAAGTTCAACACTCAGGATGACTGGTTTCACAGAGCCTATTGTTTGTCCTGGTAACCTGTACTATGGTGCTGGTTATAAATTGGCTGAGGCTTAAGTTTTTAGACGAAACAAAAAAGGGATTGGTGGGGAAATTTGTTTTTCAATAACAAAGACACAAATCTAAAGAAGCAGAAGAACAAACAGCTGATACGAAACTTAGGAGCACAAATAAAGAAATGTCTTCACTGGAGCAAACAGTACAGACCAAATACACACACAACACACGAAGGCATCTGAAGTAAAGACATCAAGAGACACACAAGGAACACTCCTTCACATTCAAACTAGTAAATAATGTTGGTTTGTGTGAGCTCAGAAACCAATGGTTGACATCAGGGAGGGTTGACATTTGGTTACCTCACTAAGCGCATCTCCTGTCGCCTAGCATCCTTTGCAACATGTAACTTGTTCTACGAAAACAAAGGTTTTAAAGCCCACGGTGTTAACATTTGGGCTGTTAGCTGTCGAACGGCTCTCTGTCAGCGTTTGCTTTCTGCATTCGGAGAAGCCGTCACAGTCTGTCACATCAAAGTCAACCCACGAAGGATGTGCCCCCTGAATTGGAGCATAGCTGGAGTGCACCAGTGGAAACAAAGATAACTACCTGGTCAGGTTTATGGGACAGTCAAGGTTTGGTTGGGTTTGAAAAACAACATTCGTGGTACTTATTTAAGGTCAGTGGAGGAGTTTCATTGTCATGGTCACAATAATAAAAACGTGGGTGAGGTGACAGAACAGTTGCAGGAGAAACGAGGAGTAAACAGGTTATGAACAGCTACTCTTTGTACTACGTCACCTGACTTCCTCCTTTGCTCCCGCCATAACTACTATGACCACCAGAGGTTGCACGACGACAAAACGTAACCATGGGTCGTAATAACCTGTTGCATCAACAAACTACGGGCTGGATTTTCACAGAACAGGACCAGCAACCGGAAACAGGAAATAACCATGAAGTCAAAATCAAGAATCCAAAACACGCAACAAAGTGACCAAACTCATTCGTCAAGTCCAGACACAAATGGTCCATCAGAGAAAACCATGACACTGAGTTAACCCTGGGTTTACCTGTCTGGCTGACAGGTAAACCCAGATCATCATCAGAACATGAGAAGAAATACGGAGAAGGATACGAGAAGAAACACTGATATCTGCAGGTCGAACTGGTTTTATTTGATTCAACGTTTGCTGGACCCACACGACGGGCTAAAGCTAAATCTATGATCCAGGAGACAAGCAAGATGTAGTCTGAGGACAAAATGAAATGACACAGAGGAGCACAGGAAGTATGGAATCTGACACAAGATGACATGTGAGTACCACCAAAATAAAACATGAAAAAAAAAAAAAAATGCATGAATTATGCTTTCGGAGTATTTATTTATTTTTTATTTTTTTTGCTGTTTCTGCTGCGTCTCATGTCCGATGAGTCAATCCGATCTCGGGAAATATTTTAACACCGTTTGGAGCATTTTTCTAATCGAGTTAAAACCAGCTCAAAGTTAACTCCACAACCAAACAACAAATCTCGCGTCGTGTTCCAGGCCTCTGGTCATATTCTGGTACTGCGTTACTGAGTGTGGTATATTCTCCGTGTCTCTGTCCTTGACCTGCTGGGGTTGTGTCTTCACAGTCGAAGGTGGGATGCTGCTGTCAGTTGGAGAAAACTGTCGCAGTAACTGTCTGTGCCAGAAATCAGGATTTATTTCACATTTCCAAATCTCTCCCCGTGGACTGCTTAAGTCTTGTCGACTAATTAACGCCTCAGTTTGTTTTATGCATGCTTAATAGTTTTGCTGTCAATAAATGTCCAAGGAATTGAATGAATATCATCTTATTTTGCTCACAGCTCATTTTGATGTTCTTTTTTTTTTTTTTTTTTTTTTTTCCAGCAGCTTCAGGCAGTTTTGCTCTTTTGCACCAAGTGAGATTAAATCAAATCAGGCTGGGGAAAAAAAAAAATGCCACAATGTTTGATTTTTCTGATAGTTTGAATATTAAATACATAAAAAAGAAAGCACCTTAGAGCAAAGCACATTGTAGCCCCACAGTGTGGTAGTGGTGGTGGTGGTGGGGGGGTGAACCACACGTTGAGCCAAACCTAAGCTTTGCTCAGACAAACTCTGAGGGGAAGAAATTCCTTTCTAGCACCTCAGGACAAATCTGATGATAATACAAAGACCCCATTTCCTCAGCGGAAATGAAAAATGTGACTGTTTTAACAATGGCTGGGCAATGTGAGGCTCTGATTGGCTGTTAATCAGTCCTGCAGCCTGGATGACCACGTAGGTTTTTCGTCCCGAACCTCTGATACAACCCATCACAGCACCTCCTCGTATCGTGCCCCTGAGGACCTCGGTTGTCGTGGTAACAAACAAAACACACTGAAGGAAGCCCCTAAACTGGGCACCAGCGAGAGAATTTGGCCCACGAAGGTGTGGCCCTCGGCAGCCATTGCAGGCTGAACCAAAGCGAGATGGTTCCGGGCTAAGGAGGACTTTCACTTTGGGTCATCAGCTGTGCCCACCCTTTACTGCTGGATCCGCACACTGTACAAAAGCGGACAAAGACTCCGGGTCCGAAAAGTGAAAAGTGTTGAATAGCCTGAAAGCTGCATTCTATCTAATGATCACCAAGGGGGCGACCGTAAAGCAACTAGAGGTTGCATGACAACAAAACATGAACGTGGGTCGTAATAAGCTGTTGCACAGACAAACTATTTTCGCAGAACAGATTCAGCAACCGGACTGAAAGATACACTGTCTTTTAAATGTCATGACTGAATCGGTTTGACACTGATGGCGTTGTTACCGTTGCCTTCAGAAGAGAATCTGGTGGTTTAGAGGTTTGAGACCGCTGAGTTGAGTGTGTGGTGGTGAGAGAAAAGAGGCATGAAAAAAAAAAAAAAGAGTAAATAAATAAATATGAAAAAAAGAGGATGCTGGTGTGCGGTGTCGGTGGTCTCTGTTCAGGCTCAGGGGACCAAGTGGCATCAGTTGAACAGGGATAGGTCAGGACAGCTGGGTCAGGCCAGAGTTGTATTTATTTCATTTTCTCTCTTTTAGTATAATTTGGTTTTGGTTGGGTTGTTTCTCCTGCTCTCTCTTTTTCTCCATCCTTTCCTTTCTCCTGCTTCAAGCTGCTACCAGACCTGCAGGAAGATGAAAGTGTGTGTGTGTGTGTGTGTGTGCGTGGGTGCATGTGTTTGTTTCTCTGGAGCTGAAATGAGAAGAAAATCATAAGTACGTCAAATTCATATTATCAGCTAATGGTAAATAAGAGCAGACCTGTGTGAATGAAGCAGTGGACCTCTGCAGTGTGCGTTGATTGTCAGTCAGCTTGTGTAATTATGCTGCTGTTGATGTAGTGTTGACATCACATCACTAGGAAAAAACACAGTTGGCACTTTTCTTTTCTTTCTCTGCTCCTAATGATGCCAGCTGCTCTTTATGGGGTTATTTATGCAGCAGCTTTCTGGACTCCTGAGAACAGAACCTGAACACTTCAAGACTGGACCAGAGTCCGGGCAGAAAGAGAGGCCGAGTCGGGAGAGAAGTGAACTTCCTCTCCTTCCCTCTCCTTCCCCCTTTCTCTCGATCATTGATAACATGTAACATGGAGCTTGTTGCAGTGTGTCTGTTTGTACAGTTGGACAATAAGACGACAGAGACACTACAGCAGCGTGGGCACTTCCTTTCAAAGGTGCTGTGGTGTTGGCGGTTTTCAGCCCTGGATGTTGCTGGTTCAGCAGAACAATTAAACCAAGATCCGATGTGAGGAGAAATATCACGTCCACTTCTGTATCATTTTAACTGATGTTTATTTTTAGCTGTAATTGGTCAAACTCTGCAGCTTGCCTTGCTGGTCCTAAAGGCATGTCCACTGTTTTCGAGTGATGCAGTTTAGACGCTCTCTTGTGAGACAGTATTGCGTCTTATGCAATTTTATTCTGTATTAATTTCGCTAAGATTTGTGATTATAGTCCATTAGCCCTCTGACTCTGACCCTCTGGTTCAGTTTCAGTTTTCTCTGCCTGTTTTCCTGTCAGCCAGACTCAAAACTAGACTAATGTGCATAAGTTAAACAAATTAAAGGGCTGTTTTTTTGTACAACCCCCCCACACCACCATCACCATCACCACCACCACCACCACCCTCCTGTGTAATGCGAGCATCCTAACAGGGCTCGGGGCTCCGCAAAACAGCACAGTCAACCTTCTGCATACGCTGCCTTCTTTCATTGCGAGGATGTTCTGTCCACTGCCTGACGATAACACATCCGCTCCCTGCGCCTCGTCTTCGCACATCTGAGGGAAAGAGCCATTTGATTTATGCTCAGCTCCGCGCTGCTCTTCCAGCTTTTTATTTTTAGATGTAATTTTTCTATACTCCAACTCTGGAGAGCTACTGCCCACATATTGATTGGCTGTTCAGCAAACCATGAGGGATTTGGACCAAGTAGATGAGCAGAGTTAAGAAAAGATATGTGGACCGTAAATGTGGAAGTGTTGGTAAAGTTAATGTCTGAATCCTCCATCAAAACTGGCTTCACATTAAATCAATTAAAGAGATGATTTGCTCTGCCGAGGAGGTCATGTTTTCATGCACCTGTTTGTTGGTCGGCACCCATTATTTTGGGTCATGGTAAATTTAGATCATTTACTGTGACAGATTTTTTTCTTGTCTGTGTTTTCTTGACACTTGTCTTGGTGGTGGTTAGTGCTTTCTGAGTGCCCTTCTAGCCCCTGACCGTTGCCATTTCACTGCATACTACAATGGAATCAGAAGCAGCTTCGTTGTAGTTGGAGTCAACGACCACGATACCCGACCCCCTTCACGCCGGTCCACTTTCCACCCCTGCAATTTGGACTACTAGCATTAGCCATACAGCCAGCCAGGTGCTGTAAGACATCAGGCGCTGCCAAAGTGTCAACCCACTGTTGGTTTGTGAGCTGCCATTTCGAAGCCTCCAATTTGTAATTTTGCTGTCGGCCATCTTGTTTATTTTTTAAAACAGAAGAAACCATAGCTGAGGAGGAGCGAGTGAGGGGTGGATCTGACCTGCTCTGTACTCTGTCCTGATTGGGTGGTTCAGTCTGTCAATCACACAGTAGCCACGCCCCAATTCATCCCCTGCTTTATGGTCTATTTTCCTCTAAATGGACCATCATTTAAAAAATGAACATCATGTTGTATTGAAGACTTGAAACTAGAGACTGAGACCATAAACTCATTACTGCGCTAATAAATCAAGGGAGAAGTAGGGACATTTTCCCATAGACTTCAATACAAAAGTAGTGAAAACTCACACAGCTAGTGTTTGTTGATCATTACCATGACAACGAATGTCCTGCCGCCATGGGAGTGCTGTATCAGGAGGCATGATGCTATGATGGGTCATATAAGAGGTTAAGGACGAAACCTACATGGTGGACTGATTAACAGCCAATCAGAGCCTCACATCCTTTAAGGCTCTTCAGCATTGGCTCCACTAATCAGACCCAGAGTCAATGTCCACTTTTATATAAGGGCTCTGGTGCTGCTTGCTACCTATAAATGGGGTGCTTCTTCTTTTGACGTGTTTTGGCAGTTGGCAAAAAGTTTTTTTGGTCCATCGCTGCCTCCTTCTGGTGCCTGAGCGTCACGACCATTAATGAGATAATCAGTGCAAACAGAATACACCTCATTAGAACCTGGAGCTCCAGCAGAGCAGCTGGACAGTTTCTGTTTTAATTACAGTATAAACAAAGACAGTAAAGGGGGATGAATTAATGTGATTAGTTGTCATTATAGGGGTGCATTATATTATGTAGGAAGTATTTTACTACTACGACCAAAGATTCCTTGCATGATGATGATAATTAATAATTATAATCAATTACTGCAGTAATAATAATAGGTTATTATTCATTTATTTACCCCCCACTACAATAGAATAATAAGAATCATGTCAGGAAGAGTCCATGTTCCTCCTCTCATTGTTTAATGTTTTCTGCACAAGCTCAGGGGAGATCATTAAAAAAAAAAAAAAAAAAAAAAAGCTCACATAAAGAATGAAAACAAAGGGTAAGAGTAAAACTCACTTACAGCAGCTCGGCCACTGTCTTCCTCAAAACCTTATGTATATTATAAACCCTAATGTCTGAAGAAATATCAATATGTGAGAAGAGTTACGATGATCCTGTGAGTGGTTTGACCATGTTGGTGCAGCAGTGCGTCTGTGGAGCCACTGTTAATGGATTTATATACGGAGCAGAAGAGTGTGAGTCCCAGGAGGTGAGGACAACCTGCAGGAGAACACGCAGTACTCTCTGACTGTGTCGAGTGCAACAGACTCCATATGGTCGCTGGCAAAAAAGCGTTATCATTACACCGATGTTCCACAGTAACATTGGCCTCTCCCCACAGTAATGTACTCTGGCATTTCCCCTGATACCTGTGAGAAGTGTCTTTGTATTTTCAAAATACAAAATTTTACACAGGACATCGTGTTCTGAGGCTATTTTTATAATCCTCTCCGTGACTTTCCCCGGAGCTGCACAGCCTGCAATCAGAGCTTGGATCAAAAGTTTAGATGAATTAAATTCTCAATAAAAGAAGACAAAATCACATAAAAGCCCTCAGTTACCCAAAGGTTCTGCTTTATACATGACACCGTACTTTTGGAAGAACATGTCATTCGCAAAATTAACATAATTGTTTCTGCGTGTCACGATTCTCTGTTAATGTTTGTTATATGATGGTGCTCTTATGTTTGTCTCCTCAGCCACAGTGGTTACGGCTGTTCATCCCCTTACACCACACTAGAGTCCTTGGAGAGAGGCTACTTACCTACCCCGGTGCATTCTGGGTGAGTAGATGCGGGCACATCAGTGGGGTTAGTGCAGTTCGATTATTCACAGCAGAAACACACGCAATGGGTTTTATGTAAAGACATATTTTTTGTCTTGAAAACTAAAAAGCAAACTAAAATCTGCTCTTTTCAGGCTGATGAATATCAACTGTTTCGAAGGGGACCTTCAGTGTGATGGATGGGAAAAGGTTAATTCTCTAAACATTGTACCAGGAATGAAAATAAGAACCTTCATGTCATGGAGCTTCAGGTCCGCTGTCAGTAATCAGTAAACAAAAAAAAAAAAAAGACAAAAGAAAGTGACAGATGAGTAGCTGCCCCCCCCTAAAACAGGCAGTCAAGGATGAGGATCTTTGAGATGTGAGAAAAGAGAATATTACAATATATTATAACTGAGAATGACAGTGGACAGTCACCTGTACAGACCCTGAATCTATGATGGCTGACAAGGGAAAATACCCTCGACGTTCCCAAAAACATAAACAAGCCAAAAACGAACGGGAAATACAGATACAATGCAAAACCAAAAAAGCACAAACCTTGAGAACAAATGCGACAGAACGAAATCAGACTCTTTTGAAACAGATGGACGTAGTCTGTGTGACGTCATCCACAGGTTTCTGAAGCCCAGAGAGAGCTGCTCCAACCATCGCCATCATCACCATAGCCAATCCAGAAATGAGTCTGGGCGAGCGCGGAGCAAAGACTTTAATTTTTTTTATTTGCAAACATAAGCTGTTGTTCGTATGGTCAGCTCGGTCGGACGTCTGGCTGCCTTGCCTGAAGGCTAATCCAAGGCTAAATCATTAGACGAGTAACTGGGTAGTTACGAGCTGAGCTAACAAGCCAAATATTGTGAGCACACACACATACCTGCTAATTAGTGCTAACACATAAAATAATACAAGAATTTCAACCTTAAAAAACAGACCTCCTCACATTCTCTTGGTCAATGAACTACACAACTCATATCCTCTGTCTGAGCCTTTTGGAAGATGTTTCTTTCTAATATGAAACACTGAGACGTCGCAGTTGTCAGTCAAGGCAGTTACACCCTCACTTAAAGGTAACTTTAAGCCTCAATGAAACTTAAAAAGGTGAGTTATATAAAAATTGACACCTGTACAGTCGTCATGAAGGAGGAAATTAGCTCTAGAGACCAAAACTCTTTTTGTTCCAGGCTGCAAACATGTTTATCTCTGCTGTAAAGTTGGACATTTGAACATGGGAGTCTGTGGGGACTGACTCACTGTGAGAGCCAGACTCTAATGGTCTGAAGAGGAAGTGCACTTTTATCACTTAGCCGGAGAGGTTGGTAACAGCACTGCATATCTTCATTGTCTTCAGGCCCATAAGTGGAACAGCTTGAGAAAGATGGAGTAAAGACAGCCTGGACACACATATATATATATATATATATATGTGTGTGTGTGTGTGTGTGTGTGTGTAGATGCAGGTCCACCATATGAAGCAGCTCTTGGAAATAATATAAGATGCTGTGGTGAAACTGCAATGAAATCATTTTATTTTCAGTGTGAAAAAAAACACAGTAAATTACCGACAATAATAATGACGATGATGATGATGATGATAATGATGATGAATGTTTTAATTTAAAACTCCCACCTCATTCAGTGTGAGTATAATGCATGAAGCCCATTGTGAGTAGTGTGCATTGAAGGCTTTTTGTTCTACTCCAATCCTACACCTCATCTGAATGACGTGCCGGTTGTGCTGTGTGCCGTGTTGTGTTATTGTGCACATTGCCCTGCACCAAATAATGTGGTTCACTTTAGAAGCTAAGATTGTTTTCACACAGTCAGTGGAGACTCATCCTCTTCAGGTTGAGCAGAGCTGAGCTTGTGTTAAATAGCCATCAGTAAAGGTCACAATGTTGAACGCTAAATTACACTTTTACACAGCTGATGCAAACAAACACACACATCGAAGCCGAATGGTGCTGCTGTAAGGGCTCCAGGCGAACTGTTTTTGTGTTGCACCATCTCTTCCCCTCTCCCCCACTCTTCAAAGCGGTCCTCTTTTCTCTCAGGCTAATTGCATCTTCCTCCCTCTTGAATGCCGTTTTCTTTTTTCCTCATCATCTATTTCCATGAGGCTCATGGAGGTAGACAGGGGTCAGTGCCCCCATGATCTATCCACTGAGCTGATGCTGCAGGAAAACTTTTTTTCCTTTTGTTTCTGTATCCATGTTTAATTGTGTGTTACCACAAAGTCTTAACATCAAAAAAAAAGAAGAAAAAGCTTCAACTACTTGTTATCACCATTTTAACCTCAGATTTAAATGTGGTATGGTGGACATTTATCGACTGGATCTCCTTTTAAAACACATGTCACTATAAAAAAAAAAAATCCCAGGAGAGGGCTGGGCTGTTTGTGCTTTATGAATTGTACTTGTCATGTACTTTTGGTTCATGCTTTTTATACAAAGACAAAGATACTTTCTAGAACAAAGATGGTGCCAATGGTATGAAATGGTAAGAGCTCACTATTTCAGTTCACTGTAACTGGTATGAAATGAGACAGCGGCTGAAATTAATATTATAAATTAATATCTAACTTTATCCAGACTCGCTTGTCTTCTCGTTGAGGACTTAAACACTAACAGATGAATCGTCTGTGTCAAATACACAACAACACAACACGACATAAGTTTGTCTGCTAATTTTTAACTGCTATATTAATCTGATCAACCACTGTTTCCCCTTCAAAAACAATTCACTGATAATAACATTTTGTTTAGCAAAAAAAATTTCAGTTTTTACTTTTAATTCATGGTTTCTCATGCATGCTCACCTGCCTAATATTGCCAAGGTCCCCTTTTTGCCACCAAAACAGCCCTGACCCTGGAGGCCTGGACTCCTCAAGACCTCTGAAGCTGAGCTGTGGTATCTGGACCAAGACCTTAGCAGCAGATTCTTTTGTTGTGAGGTGCAGCCTCCATGGATCAGACTTGTTTCCCAGCAGAACATTGTCCAAAGCATCACTCTGCATCCACCAGCTGCTCTTCTTCCCACAATGCATCCTGGTGTCATGTCTTCCCCAGGTAAGAGACACACTTACATCCACATGATGTAAAGAAAACCTGATCCATCAGACCAGACCACCTTCTTCATTGCTCCATGGTCCAGTTCTGATGCTCCTGTGTCCATTGTAGGATCTTCTGGTGGTGGACAGGGGTCAGCATGGACACCCTGACCGGTCTGAGGCTACACAGCCCCACACACAACAAACTGTGATGCTCTGTGTTCTGACACCTTTCTATCAGAACCAGCATGGACTTCTTCAGCAGTCTGAGCTCCAGTAGCTCTTCTGTTGGATCAGACCACACGGTCCAGCCTTCACTCCCCAACACCATCACTGAGCCTTGACCCCTGACCCTGTCTGTGGTCCAGTGGTTCTCCCTCCTTGGACCACTTCTGGTAGGAACATCCCACAGAGCTGCAGTGTTGGAGATGCTCTGACTCAGTCGTCTCATCACAGTTTGGTCCTTGTCAAAGGAATAAATGTTCAATGTAACCATAGAATCAGTGTTATTCACTTCTCCGGTCGGGGGTCATCATGTGAGGGCTGTACACAGTAACGTTCAGCTGTCCTGCAGTGGAGCTGTTCCACTAAACTCAAAGTTGTTCCCACGTCTTTGTTGATCATCTCTGCTGTAAAAAACAATGTCAAAAGATGTCAACATGTCCCGGAGCACGGGAGTGCTGTCTTATCACGTCTGGCTTCGAGTTGAATTGTTTCCTTCACTCGTCTCCATCCCAGTTGTGTGTTTTCGGTCAATCTGAGCCGGTTCATAACATTGCAGGCCGCCATCCTGCTGCTGTCTGAGTCTCCTCTTGGGATGAAGAAAATAATTAGCGTTCCTTGACCAGGCTCTCTGTGTGTTGTGTATTGTTAACCCACTCCCTAATGTCTGCATATAGTATGCACTGCTCCTGTTGCACAACATTACAAAAGGTGGACATTTAGCCTGGAGGTGGAGAGTGAACATTTTTGCTGATGCGCGATAAAAAAAAAACAAAAAACATTTGTTTGTGTCTCTTCACCATCTCTGGGAGAGTTTTGAGTCTAATGATATTCTTTTCTAACATCTTCCTGCTGTAACACAGCGCCTGGGGCCACGGCGAAAGAATATATCGGAAAGTGAATTTTCACAGTTTTATTCTCACACATGGGGACAAAAACAACAGCTTTGCTCCGGAGGAGGCAGCAGACAGGACAGAGGGAGATGTTCGGAGCCCAGCGCGCAAACATCTGTTTTACAGCTTGACGCGTCTGTGCTGCACCTCGATCAAGTGCTATTGATTGAGCCATGAATGAAGCCGAATCAATGGGCAGAGACCTTCAGCAGGACCTGGTGTTAATAAATGTGTTGGAGCGGTGGGCGGCCGAGGTTTAGCTCTCTGCCAGCCATGTCCCTTCTCTCGCAGCTCTTTGTGCTCCTGCTTTTTGTTCTACTTAACCTTCTCCCACCCTTGCTCCACGCATATGAGAGCACGTGGGCGGCGGGAGAAAAGGGAGGCCGTGGGTGTTCGCGGTGTCGCAGTGTGGGCGTTTTTCTCCTGAACCCAGAGTGAAAGAACGAAGCAAGAATAAAGTTACATTTTCAATCACATTATTATTATATGATATATATTTATATATTTTTTATTCTTTAATTAGCCTACAGTTTTGTCTTCTGTTCCACGGATCCATCAAGACCCCTCCACCCCGACCTGTCAGAAGTGGGACAGTGGGTCGCGAGGGGAGTGTGCTTCATAGGATCTGTTTTATATTAAATCATTTGGGGGCTTTAAGTTTTGTTGATTTTGGTTTTGTTTGACAGTCAATTTATTGTATATACATTTCTGTTCATTTTCGATATATATGATGTGTGTCTGTGCAGACCGCCCTTTGTCACAATAAACCCCCCTTTTGTGTCATTTGTTAGTGTAGTCATTTTGACTTGTATATTGTATATCGCTTCACCTCAGTCTCAGTTCAAGGGCCCTAGATTTTTCCTAGAAGTTAATTTAGGTTAAGAGGAATTTAGATGGAGAAAAAAAAATGTTCACACCTGGTTTTACTGAGCCCTACTTATTTGGTGCCTGATGGCCGGCGGGCACCGTGGTTAATCCGCGGATCAGGTGATGAAAACCAACATCACGATGAGCTGTGGACGGGTGGCAGGTGGGCGAGATAATGATGATGACAACGGTGTATGAGGAAAATATTAATTGCACTCTCTAAATCAGTGACGATTCTTTGAGCTTCATTTTTCATCGGGCAGGAATTAGACTGTGTCAGGATGCTGCGCTTGTTATGATTTATTATTTATTCTGGAAGTGGGCAAACATTATTATGAGCCGTGACATTTAGAATGAATTAAAGGTCCTGTTGTATGAAGGTGGATGTCCAGGTTCTTTATTAATGTGACTTGGTGATACCTCGTACTCAGAATAAACTGGAAACGCAGACGGCTTTGTGAAAATGTAAGTTTATTACAATACATAAGATAAAAAAAGCCCGTCTCCACACAGCAAGCAGAAAGTGGGTTTTTTAAAGAAGGCCCCAGTGTAGACCCTACTAAAGAGGAGGTAGAAAGTACAATTGATGTTGAAACCCGGTCAAACGTGGGGCGAATAAGGAATTCTAGAGGTTAAAGTCACATATAAAACAAGGAAATTATCAAAAAGAATCGGAGCAGGTTATGAAAATGTCACCACAACAAATAAACCAATTTAAGGCACAGCCAACACAATAGGTTTTCTATATCACAGCAAGTTGAAGTAGCTCAACCCATTTTCCCTCTTTAGCACAGTGAAACGTCCCACAAAAAAACCGAAGATGGCCCGTTCAGTCAACTAATTGGAAATAAATTGAATCTAACCAGGCAGGGGAAACGGTGGTTGGCTCCTCCAGTAGGGTCTTTATCTAAAAACCTAACTGGAGCACAGTGGCCTCCCACAACTGGACACATGCAGGTGACTGGGATCTTGTTCCTTGGCTGGTGTGCCCAAGCAAAAAACACTGTGTTTGTCAAGTTATGTGGTGTAAGATCCTTGATGTTTTACTGCTCTCAATGCTTCTGTGAATCAAGTGACTGAAGAAATGCTCTGTTTTAAAAAGTAGAGAATGGGGGTGTGGGGGGTATATTAAGGTACTGTATATCAGCACCAATTCACTGCAGCCTATTAACCTTCTATGTAATTTCAATCAATATTTACCTTCCCCTGCGTTTTAGTCAAAGGATTGTTTTTCATAAGATGATATATTAATGTTTTAAGAACCAAAAACCATCTCAGTGCAGTTTCTCATCTCCTCTCTCAGGCTGAGCTCTGGGAACAACAGGTCATGGGAGAGGATTTGAGGCTCTCTTCTGAATAGCTGACTAAATATAGCCGATTTCAGGTAAACACTGAGAGAAACCAGAATGATGGGTCAAGGCGGGCCGGACTTGGGACATGGCTGTGTGGGGACTGCTTTGTTGTGGCATCACAAAGTTCCAGAAGTCCTGACGGCTGGTTTCACAGGATTCATATAGAACCTAGATCCGATTGATCCAAGAAGCCACGGGCATCTACCTTTAGACTGTATGGGACCTTTAAATGCAGAAAATGTAATAGGTGTGTTTGAGACCCAGACGCAGCTCACAGTGCAGGCACAGTTGATAGCCATCTTCATTGCAGAAACCACAGTGGGCAGATAAGTGGGAAACTGTTCAGAGTGTGTCTCTGGTCGTGGATCTTCAGACTCTTGAGAGTGTTTAATACAGGCTGAGTGTCTCAGGACCAGCCCAGTGACCAGGTGAACGGAGGCTTGATGAGATGAGAGTGGAAAATGACTCAATGAGAGCTGGATGACTGGGAATGAAGAGGTGCCTTCCTGGTCACCTGTTCAATGCAGAAAGAAATACTATTAGACGGTTTTCTCCACCTCCAGCAGTGACTCTGATATTGGAGGCCAGAGTTTCAATGGCAGGATGGTCTTACTGCACTTCACTCAATGCTCAGGAATCCACCTTTGACAAAAGACTCTTATTCGCTAATTAGCACTTGATTCAAAAATGAAACAAGGTTCATTGTATGAAGTTAAAGGACGTCTGTCTTCTTGAGCCAGTCAACCTTGATATCTGTCTTTGACTCTGGAGATATTCTGCGTTGTCTGTTTGACAATTACTGTGCTCATCATTGTTCTCTCTGTCGCACCATGAGTTGGATCTCCTTGCAGTGAAAAGGAAACAGCCATCTCACGTTATTCATTCACAAAGCTCTTCTGATAAAGCTCACATCTCTTCTCTCAGAACACGGCCCAGTAACTACTTCAGTTTATATCCTTCGTGTTTGCACTGGTACTGAACTGGTTTCACTGGCACTAGAGTCTAACATTTCCTTTGGAGGGTTTAAAGTATCTCACACCTGTGGTTGTCAGGGTCGTGAGTACAATAAGGAAAAGCTTCCTGATTTTTTTTTCGTGACCTCATGAAACACATAGAAAACACACTTTTATAATTCAGCTCAATTCATTACAACTTACTAAAGAGCTTGTCCATATGTGCAGGGTCCAGCTGGTGCTGGGAGGTTATTTAGTTTGAACCTGTGAGAGGACACTTGACCATCTACTCTCATGTCAAAGTCATAGACATAAGATCTAGTGTGGATTGTAGTTGTTGGACATGTGGACAGTGCGGGGGGGGGGGGGGGGGGGACTCAATAACCACAACAGCACTGTTATGCTACATTTTTTTTTTCAGTTGGATTGTGTTACTAAAGCCCTGTAACATTATATCATTTGTGTAGCAAACAGTAGAAGCCGTGAACAGTATTAGATAAAGATATAGTGACAGCGCAGTAACATGAGTCAGTGGAGCCATCGTGTGGGTGTCGTCTTTACAAAGAGTCCTCCAGTTCACCCAAAGGACAGGAGAAAGAGTGACACACGAAGGCACATGTAAGAGTATATATGTTAAAACACCTTGAATCTTCTTTGTAAGTATGGCAAGCGAGCAAATTCCTTCAGCTAAAGAGAAATTCAACCTTAAGTGTATTTCACAGAATCTCTGAACAGGATCCTTCAGTTCAGGATGCCAGGACATTTTGCTACTGTCATGGGGGAAACAGAAGCATACGAAACCATGAGTATCAAAAACAACCAGACTCATCCAAAACAAAGGGGCACGGGAGCGAGGGTTAAGGGTTAGAGCCAGCAAACGTTTGCGCTCTGTGTTCAGTTTCCACGCTGAATATAAACAGCCCATCCTGTGTTCATGCAGTAAAGCGTGGCACTGGAATTGTGTTTTAAAAACAAAATACCTTCCAGCATTTCCTCTATGCACGCTCGCCACAATATTTTAATGTCGGCGTTATGGATATGAAGAGTAGATATAATTACTGGGAATTAATGCTATGTAAAAATACAATCAGCTGATTACAACCCTGTGTCCTGTCTCCTCATTTAAAGGTAAATCTGCCCTGGTCAATGAGGCGGACCTTCTCTGGCAATAACGCGTGTAATAATGTGCTTAATCTGGAAATCTACTCACCACGAGGTCAAACCTTGTGAGAGGGGAGAGTGAGCTGGTTCTTGCCCTCTGATCCTGGCACTTTTATTTCAGTCATAAAACTCTGCACACAGAGATCATTCTTTCAGCTTATTAATAATAATAATAATAATAATGATAATCAAAAAAAAAAAAAAACGTGACAGCTTATTTTCAGCGAATCTGATTCATATTTATATTAGCAAAGTTTTGTGTGACCCGAGCAGAAGAGTAAAAAAAATAAATAAAAAAGGAGAGCACATTAATAATCTGAGAAGCTCTCTGCAAATATTTTAATTCAGCGGATAAATAATAAAATCGACTGGATTACAACTTAACTTCCTTCCGTTTAATACTGCAGTGCACTGTCAGATATAATAAAGCTGCAGACCGCCTCTCTCAATGCTTCATGATCAAATTAAAAAACTCAGTCAGTTCACATTGCTAAGTGGGGCAGTGTCCCATCGCAATCAATCAGTGGTCATAAAGTCTTAAACACTGTATTTTTAATTCACCACTGCTCCGCTCCCCTCTCGCTCTCTCTTACACTGTCAAACAGCAGATAAAGTACACATGGGAATAACATAATATACTGCATTTATATTTCATTATAATATCACATATTGAGAACATTTGTGGAACTGACTTGCGTTTTCTCTTAATGGATCTGTTAATAAGATGTTAAAAAATATAATATGCTTGCAGACAGCTAGATCTTGCCCAGTAAAAAAACAAAAAAAAAAAAAAAAAAAATCACTAAAAACTAAAATAAATCTCCACCAAAGAACGAGATGAGACCTGAGCAGAGGTGGACTGGACATGGGGACATCCAGAGGGTTTTTATCAGCCGCGTCAGTATGAGTCATACAGCCGCTTCTTCCCCCCAGTCCAATCGTGGAGACAATACCGGTCTGTCTTTACGGAGAGGGAGAACCCTACGAGCTGCTAAAGGCCTCCACTTTGACCCGGAGCTGCTTTTCTTCTCCTCCGTGTTGACGCTACATTATGTTACACGTCTGTTTTCATTAGTGGAGGCTACTGTGTTGCCGTTAGCAATATTTTGAATGTGTTCTGCGAATGATGCCGATGCTAGCTGTCAGCATCACCGTGGAGAGTGTCACAGCAATGTTAAAGGCTCGATAATTACCTTCATCGGGCTTCTTTAGACCTGCTGACCGAGAACGTGAGCAGGGCTGGTGGTGTTGTGCGACATCTAGTGGTGATAGCAGTGATGAGCACTTACATAACCTTTAACAAGCTTGTGTATCTTTACTCATCTTCGTTTGACTGCATATGTATCACACTGTCAGTTACATTTTTTTTTTAGAGAGCAATCTTCAGAGAGAAAGCATTGCAGCAACCTCTCCTGGCAAATAACTGCTTTGTGGTGGTTCACATATATATTCACAATAAGACAACTCTCATCCCATGCTTCTTTCAACAGCCCAGATAGCGGTATATATATTTTTTTTTTCCAAGAAGGAACCTCATTGCTCCACTCTGGATCACGTTAATGTCAGTGATGGACTTTAAGAGTCAACCATTGAATTATACTGGAAAAGGTCAGGACACAATTCATTTTTTTTTTTCATTATAGACCCTAATGCTGCTGCTGCTGACCTTTCTTTCCTCTGTAAAGCTCAGGTTTTCATGAAAAACAAAACCGGGAGAGGAACTGATGTTTTAGTGATCCACACGATAAAGATGCTGTTCACATCCCCTTGTAAAATATATCAGCTGTTAATAACAAGTCTCAATTTACTACACCATAAATGTAACATTAAATAATTCTGTAACCAACACGGTGTCATCAGCTTATTATAAAATCAGCCGAGTGTTTAACTGCAAACTTTTGACCGCAGCTTTGTAAAGGATTTGATGGCGTTGTAACATTTAACAATATGTGAACAAATCATTTTATTCTCTGCAATATAACACAATTTAACTAACTGTGAAAAAATATAGTGCCATTGTTAAAGAAATGACAGTATCCTATAGTCTTTTTTTCATTTTTGTTAGAAAATGACATTGTACTGTCGTGTAAACCTGATTACAGTCTATCTTAAAGATAACCACAGTGCAACTGTACGGTTAATTATGGTAAAGTAATTACGGCAAAGTTCAACTTTACAGTAAATTACCAGCAACTGCAGCTGCAAGAGCTCCAATGCAAAACATATGATACGACACCAGCGTTGCAGTTGGTTTGCACAGATGCTACTTTCAACAACTGCTCGTTGTAAACTATCTACTGATGAAAATGTGATCAACACGGGTGACCTCAGAGTGTGAGACTCACTTGTGCATGGGAAATTTGAATATGTGTATGAACAAGAATGTCTGCAGCCACGTTTGAACCCATAGTGCGACAGGGACTTACGCTTCTTTACACATTTATGTCAACTGAAAATGAAACATAGGAATGGCCATCCCATATATTAGCTGTATTATTGCTATTAGTCTTAATCTTTATCTTTGGAATTTAAGATAAATTCCATCATATTAATAATTATTTCATTATGTCACCCATCAGCCATAACATTATGACCACTTGCTGCTGCTATATCCCAGCCGCGTGCCATGATAACCAGATAATCACTTATTCACTTCACCTGTCACTGGTCATAATAACATGGCTGATCAGTGTATAGAACACACTCACTTTTACTTTCACAGTTGTGTTTCCATTAAAACATGACCAAGATAGATCAGTCAATAGGAGGTGAGATAGAAAATGGTGACAGAAATATAATGATTATTTGTTAACAGCTGGGTGTTTTGATGCTCTCAGGTAGTTGCAGACCAACTGTGCAGATTTATTCAACATTGTTCTGCGCTGATGTGCGCTTTATTTATAACTGCCGCTGGCACATAGAGATTTATGATAATGATACAATTTTCATTTGATCTATTCATAAAGATGCAGCTTACAGAGTTACTGCTCTGCTACAATAGAATAAACTGTGGGAAGAATACATCAGGAACATTGTCCAGATTCCTGCAGGGCTGCGAATCGATCAGCTGAAGGAATAAATACCTCGATAACAGCAGATAGAACCAGCACAGGCTACGACGCTGTTTTGTTTCTGCCCCGAACATCACTTTGTGATTCTCTGTTAAATCCGTGACGCGAGGGAAAGCAAGCAGCAGACAGCATTTCAGTTATTAAAAAAAAAAACAAACTAGCGTCTGTAATTCGTGGGGAGCAGGTGTGTTTCATTTGAGAAATGACAAACTACAGCACGTGTAAAATTCAACAGGTTTATTTGCTCACGACCTCACAGACTATGGCAGCACAAGCTGAAATTAAATCCATACTTTTCGTGGGCTGCAGGATACAGTCCACTGCTCCGTCAGCCACACATCCTGTTCTCTCCATGGAGAAACAAAGAGGTCTTATTCAAACACCGAGCTCTACACTTACTTTTTTTTTTTCCCGCCTCTACCGCTTGAGCTCCTAAGTTCTGCAATTTAGAACTCCTAAAGAACTTTAGGGGCGCAATAAAATGTTCTCAAATAAGGTGTTTTTCCTGAATAAAAGGACACAGTGATATATCATTTAAAAGAGAAAAAGCACACACTTACTTATTGATTTTAACTATGGCAGTCATCACAATGTTGACACTGAAGAAATACCGAATGTCGTGGTTCAGAAATAAAGACTAGAAGCTTAAATGACTGATAAGAAAGGAAGTTCACTCTGTTTCTATGAACTAAAAAAAAACTAAAAAGTTTGTAGGGGAAGAAGCTCCACTCTGTGGTATCACTATACAACAGCACAAAGGGAGCGCACTGACCCAGTGCCAGCCCGCCATAATGTCATCTGCTGGTTTGTGAGCTGGGACCATCACTTAAAAGATGAACATCATGTTGTATTGAAGACTTGAAACTAGAGACTGAGACCATAAACTCATTAGGAAAACATTTACTGAGCTAATAAATCAAGGGAGAAGTAGGGACATTTTCCCATAGACTTCAATACAATCTGACTTCTTTAACAACCAGTGGAGTCGCCCCCTGATGGTCATTAGGGAGAATGAAGGTTTAAGGCTCTTGAGCATTGGCTTCACTTTACAGCCTGAGTCCAGGTCCGCTTTTATAGAAAGACCAAGAAAAGGAGGCCTGATGTCAGAATTAACAAATGATTCGTGAAGTACCAGCAGTCCAGACTGACCTTAATGAACCTGTCTGTTTCCACCCTCAGTGTCTGAACTCAGTCAGTTAACGCTGCCCCCAATGAATATTTATGACTTATGACTTTTTAATGGGTCATGCAACAGGACACTGCCTCTGCTCATCCAGCGGCCCCCCGGTTCTGGGTTTTGAATCTGGGGCCATTCTGCTGGGGGTGTGCGCGGCCTCTTCCCACAATCCAAAGACATGCAGGCCAATGTTGCCTGGTTCTGCTGCTCTAATTCTCCTCACCCCTGGGGCCATCTCGGACTGACACCAGCCTCAATACTCTGACCACTAAACACAAATCTTATCATCTTCAAACTGTTGAGTTTCCTCTGTTAAGCATTCCTGCCAGCTGGCGTTATGTTGGCTGGCTAGCTTGCTAACTTCAGCGACCATGTGCTCAGACACCGGCTTTGTATCTGCGCTCGGTGTGAAGCAACCGCATTCTGACACGCCCACTTCACCAAGGAAGAGGAATGCAGCTCGTGGCGTTTGATGGCAGCTGGCGTCCAAGCGGTTGCACCTTCTAGAACCACTCACTCCTACGCGGCAACTGCGTAAGTTTTCCCATCAGTCCACCCTGCGCTCCGGTCACCTGGCTTGTGTGGTGCAGAAGGTCATCATCCGGGTGGCAGCACCTGGGCTCATCAGGAACCCCGGGAACCCAGGGCCGCCGGCCGGCCGGCGGGCGCTGCTTTTGCAGACCATGACGGAGATGTTGGAGCTCAGCTCTTGCTCTCCCTCCTCCCCGTGGAACCCATTTGGTTTCGCAGCCACCTACACCTCGTTTTTTCACTTTTTCTGAACCGTGTGCGACATTACCATAATCTAACCTGGATCTAATTAAAGCTGTGGAAATGCGTCTGACTCTGCAAGACATATCATCACATTTGTACCTTTTTTTTTTTACACTCTACAGTAGAGTCCAATGTCTCTATAGTTAGAGACCTGTTGCCGTGCGACTTCAGAGGCTTAGCTCTGATCTGTCTCTGATCACAGCGGTGTCATCGAGTCACGTTGGCTGGTTCAAGGCGTCACAGCGTAAAAACAAATTTGCCATCAACATCAAAAAGTAACAGCCAAAATATCCCAAGACTCCCAAGGGTGACCATCTATTCAACAGCAACTCATCACAGTTTTTTTTATTTAAATATACGCATCAGCAGAATCTGCAATTTAGACAGAATAATATCAATAATTTCACTTAATGTACTTGTTTGTGAAATTATTGTATTTTCCCATCATTTTTTTTACATAATTTTATATTTTATACAACAAAATAGTTTCATTTCTTCATATCGTGGCAGTAAAAATTCAAGTTGTGTGCAGTTTCTTGAGTTGGTGGAATTCATTGCATCTACAAATCCGTTTTTATGGTTTTTATTTGATTGAGATTAAAAAAAAAAAAGAAAAGCCCTTTCAAAGGCCTTCAACAAAACGGACAAATGTGTTTTTACCCTCTCGTTGTCTTTCCCTGCAGACGACATGGCGTAATAACCAACACATGCCCTGTGTTTAAGAAAAGCTTCTGCTCACCCAGCAACACTCCATGGAGACTCAAGATAGTTATTAGGTCTATTATTGAGGATTTAATACCTTTAATGATCAAGCTTATGCCTTTCTGGGTTAATGCTTATTGATTTGATTATAGCTTCGACAGATGGAATAACACAAATCTGAAAGCACATTTGACACAATATAAAATATTTAATGGATTGGAAGCTTAAGGGACTTTGTTAGGGAGCTCCTCGACACCCACAGCTTTTTTTTAATTCCATTTTATCTCCTACCATCTATACAATGTCACTCATTGCATTTTCAAGCTCGTGTTTTTATTTACAGATTTCGTTTCAAGTCGATCATTAAACGCAGGGGGATTATTAGATTCAGATAAACTAAAACCCACATCTTTAATATTTCTTCAGTCTCAAATGAAGGTTCACCATTTCCAGCCACTGTCTGACTGGCTTGTTACTGTAAAGAGAGGGACTTGCTTTTGTGAATAACTGACCTTCAATCTGGGGCCACCGAGACCTTCCGGGGCCACCGAGACCTTAATCCTACTGGAATAGGTGCTGCTGTTTTAACTGGGAATACAGACTGGTCTTTCATCACCGCCTGTTTACAGGTTGCGTGTAAAGCTTAGTGAATTTGCCCGGCCTGGGAAATCCTCAGAGTCAGACTGTCCAGTGACAAACGAGCCCATAGGTCGACTGTCAGCAGGTTATTGTGACCCGTAGGTTTTGTCTCCGGGCCACATCTAGTGGCCGTGGTAATAATGACAGGAGCGAAGGGAAAAGTAAATAATAAAGTCCACGTCAGGAGCAGGTTGAGGTGGATGGACGAGTCAACAAAAACTTGTGAAAGTAGCTGTTTATGGTGTTTCTATTATCAATGAGTGTTTCACAGATAAACCACAAAGATTCTTTAATCTTAACATAGTTACCTATTTGAGCCCAAATTACTATCTTTATCTGAACTTAACCAAGTAAATGCTTTGGCAAAACTAACCGAACCATGAACAAGGTTGGCCGCATGTTACTGTAACCATGGTGAAGAAGGTGCAGAACGTTGCCGTCTGCAAACTTTATTACTGTAACCATGGAAACCAACAAACTCTATTTCAGGAGACACTGGTTCTGCCGAAGGGCCTGTGCTTGAAAACTCCAGACACAACAAGCACCTCAGATTCTGTTTCGAGTGATACAAGGTCTTCCACTTAAAAAGTCAACATCTATTGCAGGTCTGTCTGTGCTGGAGGAGGGATCTCACCTCAGTTGTTTTTCCTGAGGTTTTATCCAGTCTCTTGTCCTCTGAAAAAGGTTCTTTTCAGTGGGTTTCAATCCCATTTGGGGGTTTTATCGAAAGGGGGATATTATTTTGCTATGTTAATAGGATTTGTCTTGACTTTATCTCCGCTGGAAAACCGCTTTTCTTTGTGCCCAATTTAATTCCCTCCAAAAGGTCTCAAAGACATCATACTGTGTTTTCTGGCCATTCGCCAACTGATCTATGACCTTCGGGAGAGCGCTACACGTCTCCGAAGAAAGAAAACCAGCAGGAACATTTCTAGTTCGTCTTTTTACAGCTTCCACTGGTTTCTCTGCCTCTGAATTGTTGCATAGTTATGAACTAAATGGTCATCTCTATTCAGAGAGACATGGGGGGGGGGGCAACTAGGGACCACAGAGACGTTGATGATGTCCATATGCAAGATTGACTGGCGAAGCTCAGTGAGCTCTGCTAATCCTTCACAGCGGAGACTGTGTTTTCTGCATTGTGGCTCCGGTTTCCCCCTCGAACCGTGACAATGGCAAGGATTTTCTGAAAAGCAACTCTCAGTGGTCTTTATCAGCTGTTTCTCATTAAACCTCTATGGCATAATATTCAAATATCCCACAACAGCTTCCCGTGTCCCGCCCCCTGTTGTTCCCAGATTACCCTCAGGGTTCGATTTTCTCCCTTCCTTCCCTCTCTTTGAGTTCGTCCGATCTCCTCTTCCCTACATCATCAGCAGTGAAATCAGTTGTCTGCACCCTTGCAAAAAAAAAAAAAATCAATGTTTTCTATGGATCTGTATGTTTAAAGCTTAGTCTCACCCAAAGTCTCCTCCCCTGTGCTTTCTCCATACGTTTCCTGCATGAGTGGTTTTGTTTGCTGTGATACTTTGCTTCACTTGACTTTCAGCAGTAAATCTTCCCTTGTATTTCATATTTTGTACTGAATTACTTCACTGGTCTTGCTTTTTTCACCCACTATAGGTCTATGATGACCACCTTCATTTCTGTTGCATAAAATGATCAGGTGTCTATTTCCTATAGTAACATTCATTGGCAGTATCTATATGTCTACATTATTCTTTTCATATTTGGACCCATCTGTATTGATATCTTAATAATTATATTTTTTGCTGCTTATATAATGACCTACCAGATATACCCTCTTCTCGTTCTCTCTTTAAATCCATTATGTTTGTGTCTATATCTGGTCTCCGGACTAGCCAGGGGGGGACATTATTATAAGGAGAACTGCAGATAAAAGAAATAATTTCTAGCCAATATTCCTTCATCACCCAGTCAAAGCCATTACCGAGTTTTCATTGTTGCGCCCACCTTTAAAATTAAGTTGAACTCATTTTAAATGGATTAGTACTTCCACTTCTTTCTGGTTAGTCTTATCAGTGTTTACCTGCCCCGGCTTTTATCCTCGGTGCTTTATTGAACGCTATCAAATGTATTCAAATGTCTTTTTGTTTTTTTTTTCAATTCAACACCATAGCAACGTAACCATTGATAACCTCATTAGAGCCCTATATTCATCAATGCCTGCCTGGTAGTTGGGCAAGAATAAGAAGCAGACACTCTCAATAAATTGATTACAGCTTTGCATTTTGACTCCCATACACCACTATGGTCTAACCAAACACCCAGATACCTTTCTGTGGTTTGTCCACATACCTCCAGGCTCTTTTTGTTGAGCGTATAAAAGGATTTTCAATGCTTAGAGCCACAATTATGAACACTGTTGGATTTTTTTCTATTGCTTCCCTGATTTTAGCCAATACACGTGGAGAATCTTGTCCCCTCGCCCAGATGACCTCATCTTCTGCGTAAAGAGCTGACCCGATCCTTCTGTCAAGATTCATAAAAATATCATTAATCATAATATGGGATAAAATGGACTAATGACACCACCTCATGGACTTCCATTAGCAATTTAAAATCCACCAGACAGCCCTGATGCCACTTTTCCTCAAATATTCCTTCAGACAGAAGAATCTAATACCTTATTATAGAATCCACCTCTAATTCAATTCCCTGTTCGATCTAATTAACAACTATTCACTCAACATAGACTCATATGCCTTTGAACACATATCACATATCAGAACACAACAGTGTCAGATTCTTTTCTTTAAATGTTTTCTCTGTCATTTTTCACTTTTACAACAGCACTGACTCTTGACTGTCCTTCACCAAAGCCACTCTGGTATAGTGCAAGCAATCCTACACGTTCTTTAAAATAATTAGTTCTTCCGACTTACTGTGTCAGACGGGTCTGTGGTTAGCAGCATTATTTGGATCCTTTCCTGGTTTATATCCGTGCTACGGTGAAGGTCTTCTCAGCAGCGCACAGCTCAGCTTCACATCCCGTACGACTTACTTTTGCCGTCGTTCACACTGTAGCGCCGCGTCCCGTTCTTCACCATCGCAGCAGAATCTCCTCTCTCACTATATGCCATTTAACCTCAGAAGGCATCCTCATCTCAAATGCCCCCCAGTAAGGCTGTGACTTTATATTTGAAAATCAAACGCAACTGCAGGCACAACAGGCCAACGTAGTTTGCCTTGTGATCCAACAGAGGTCACTGTGAAAGTCTATCATGTTGACCAAGTGTCATCCCACCGTGATGACACCCGTGGGTCTCTTTGAAACCCTCAGTTCGTAATGCATCTTGGTTTTTTGAAACCCAGTAGAAACCATATTTGGAGGAGAAGGTGGAGCTGAGGAGGAGTGAGGGGTGGAGCTGACCTGCTCTGTACTGCATGGTACTGTGGTCCATCAATCACATGGTAGCTACGCTCCCAATGTATACCCTACGTTATAGTCCGTTTTCCTCTAAATTGGACCATCTTTTTGAATTGTGTGTATTGAAGACTTACACATACACTTCAATACAATCTGACTTCTTTTTATAGGCAGGTCTTGGAATGCCAGGTTCACGTCTACGTCCACTTTTATGAACAGCCTATGGCTATAAGTTCTCCACAGAGCGGGTCTTTCACTTCAACCATCAAATCATTGCCTTAGTGAGACCTTTGTTATTAAATCTTTTCTTCTTAATAGCTTTTTCAAATATTTTTTGAGCAGCTGTTTCCATATGGACCCACTCAGCCTCCTTCTCTGACACTGACTACCTGGTTAGCAGTTCAGCAGGTTGAATTCGGTGTCTGAATCTCCCCGGCCAGTGCTTTAGTTGTATTTAAAAAAAATAATAAAACATGGTTTCTGACCCAAACTTCAGAAAATCGCAATGTATTTCATGTGATCCGTGTCTTTAAAACAATATCAGAGAATAAGGCGTATGTCGCAAACTGGTCTTCGCGGGTTTCAGCACATTCTTCTGCTGTTCTTTTTCCAGCACTTTCTTCCAGGCAGCTTGGTTCTCTCAGTTCAAACTCTCAGTGATCCATGCAGACTAACAATTAAGTTTTGAACTCGTTTTCCTATTGCGGTTTTCACCGTCTCTATGTTTGCACTGAGCCGTTAATTATTAGTTAATTATCATCAGTTAGTTCAGTTAGTGCAGATTTTCCTGTTGATGTGTTGCAGATGAGCTTTGTTTGAGTCTCTTGCTTTTCATACATGTTTAGTTTACGAGAAGAAATCAGGTAAAACGAAGCTCAAGCTTTGCCAGGCAACAATGAAGTCACTGCTGTGATCGATCCAACCATCCTCACGTCTCCCTCTCCAGAACTTTTTGACAGTGCTCCATTGTTTTCTGTTCCATTTTTTTTTTTTTTTTTGCCAGCCTCCTTACTTGTCAAGCCAACATCTGCTTTGAAAGAAAATCAAAGTGCAGTTGAAGCCTAACTCAAATCTCCCTCTTCACCTTTGTCCAAGCACATCTGTTCTACCAAATTTCATGGAGGCCTATCGACTCAGCTGCATGAGATATTGAAAATCGTGGAAGCCGGAGAGCAAAGTCTTTAAAAAACTGTACATGGATTGGACACGGACACTGGCAGTGCAAATTTCTTCTTGAGTCGAACTTTGATACAGTGAAAAAGAATAGATCTCTTTGTTCAGATAGGATAAAGGAAGAGGAGTCTAATTTTAGCAGACAGGAATCTTGAGATGCACTGTATCTGTCAGGGCATTATCCCGAAGAGCTGACGCGACACTATTGTTACACAACTGCATCTCAAGACAGAGTTTTGCATGTTTTAACATTAATGAAATAGGTGGGGGGGATACAGATCCTCAAAAGTGTCACTTCAGGCAAAAAAAGGCCGATTTAGTCCCTCTGGCTCATAATGCCTCCCTTTTTCTTCCTGCAGGAAGTTCACCTTCAAATCTGATCTGCTGCTGCAGCACATTTGACAATTAAAAGAATGGGATTTAGAGAACAATAGGTGGCAGCAGACAAGGTGGAGGGGGGGGGGGTGATTAAAGCACAGATTTTTCCTTATTGCTGTGAAATGGAGAACACGAGCTGGCACCAAAACACAGAAGGCGTTGGTGTTGTAGGATTTGCTGGAAGGTTTTAAGCCATGTAGACGTATTGAACTACGTGGAAAGGGGAGTGGGGGGGGGGGGTGGCGGCCCTGCTTCAGTCTGCTTCAGTCTGCCAGCACCCACGTTCATGAACAAGGCCATAAAACTACAACCACCATCCAAGCCACTTTATGACCCTAATAAAACATGCATTTATTGTAGCAGAAGTGCAGGGAACGCGGCCCAGCTACAATCCGAGCTGCTGAACTCTTTTAATTATGTGCCCTCTAATTTGTGCCTCATTAAATATACAGCTCTGTGTCGTGGTCATGAACTGTGATATTCCCGGGGACTGACAATAACATTCGATTTTACTCACGGCGTCAGAGCTCATCAGTAGGTCTTTGATGCACAAACACTCGTGCACACAGCACACTTCTGTATGCACTTTCGGAATTTAATTAGTCAAGAGGGCAATTAAACATAAGAGTGCCTTTGTCCCGTTTCTGTATCATAAGTCATCCGCGAGGTGTGAGCTTCAGGCCCAAAGATATGTGCTGGAAATGTATCAACCATTGCTTTTAAAATCGATGCTGGAAAAGTGGTTCAGCTGAACAAAAGAGAAATATAAACGCTCCCATGTTTCACACTTCTCTGGCGTTTTAGCTTCAGTGTTGATATCCATCCAACATGATATGTTTGTAGTTTGAGGAACCAAAAACCATCTCAGCGTGGTTTTACATCTCCTCTCTCAGGCTTCTCTCTGGAGCTCTAGTAAGGGGTCAGTCAGGTGAGCCAATCGGGAGAGAAGCTCTGAGGCCCTCCTCTGATCGGTTGATTCGGTCAAATCCCGATTTGCTTTATGACAAACTGAATATTAATGCTGCAGATCTCAGGTGAACACTTGGAAACCAATTCCTGCAAGTTTGGATGGTGGGTCAAGGTGGGCGGGGCTTGGGCACGGCTTAGGCCAGCTATACCCCTCTCTCTATGGACTGAGCACTTTGATACTTTCACAGTATTAAAACATAACCCGGACCTGCTTTATAATCAAAGAAGACATGGACATGTACCTTTAGACAACATGGGACCTTTAACTGTGTTAACAGACACCCAAGCCTGCCTCCTGCCTTTATTTGCTCCTAATTTGCAGCAGCAAATATATTTAGAAGGAAGTGCAATGCTGATTATGTTTTCTATGAAAATGAATGTTGTAAACAACATCACAAAAATGTGATGCTTCTGTGCCCTGGGGCCCCCGGTGTTTATGTGAGATGACCACTGCTCTGAACATAATCCAGTGATTATGTTTGTTTTCAACCACAATGCAATTGGAAAAGTAATTTAGTCATGAGTAAATGTAATGGATGTGGTTCATTTCACCGGTATGGCGCCCTGTTCTATAAGCTGCTCACTGACATTACGACAAATCTCTGCAGATGTTTTTTCTTTGTTTTTTTTTGTTTTGTTTTGTTTTGTTTTTTTGATTCTCTGTCAAAGTTATAATTGATTTTATAGATTCTCTCATCTCACAAAATCACCGAACATGTAATTAAATAATGGCTGCGATGTGATCTGAGCTTCTAAAGTGATGAGTCGGAGCTCTTTATTTCTGAGTCCCCCTTTGTATATGACATTTAGAACTGGCCAGTACAAAGCCTTGTTTTGAGTCTTGTTTGAGTCTTGAGTTGAGTTGTGTTGTGAAAAAAGTAATAATTTTTGAAAATTCTTTGTTTTAACAAGGGAATCAAATAATTCTGTATCTGTAAATCTAATTTTTCTTGCCTCTCTCTCTCCTTTTTTTTTTTTTTTGCTTTCACATGTTAGAAACAAAGTAATTTGTTTAATTTGTCTTGCAAAGCGGGCAACTAAAAAAAAAACAAAAAAAACTGCTTTGTCTTAAAAAAAAAACAAAACACTGCTTTACTCTTAGTCCATTGAAAATAAAATGGATTATTTTAACATGGCTATAATATATCAGCCATCAAAGGAATTGTTGGGGTAATTAAGCAAGAAAATTGACAACAGACAATGATTCACAGGGAAAGAACTGAGGCCTGGTTGGTGTTTTCCCAACAAGACTATAAGCTTGCAAAGCTACGAGTGCTCTTGATCCAAGGACAAAGCACATACCTGAGAGAAAACACAAACAAGGGAAACACACTCCGAATCCAGAAAATAAGCAACTGCAAAAACACACATGCAGCAAAATCAGCAACATTACAGATTCTTTATGTCCACAACTTAACTACTAACTGGTGAACATCACAGCAGCTCTCAGTCTGGCTTGAGAGAGCACAAGTTTTTAGGATTTATGGTGTGGTAGATTTAGAGGGATTATTCAGTCTGTAAATGCAAGGCAATAAGAATCGCATTCTGATTATTATTGTTCAAACAGGAAACACAGAAACTGCCTGGAAGACGGAATTTCTTTGTTACAACAATAAAGTCTGTTACGATAAAAGTCACAACACGCCTCCAACCTGAACAGCCTCCACCCTCTGATACGACCCAGGACCGTCTCCTGAGGTAGTGCCTCGACATGGTTACGATAACAAACACACACAACGTATCATACCTTCATCGTCATGGTGACTTCAGTCGTGGCCATGTCACCATGGTTAGGTTAAGGAAAAGATAGTGAGTTAGGTTCAAATAGGGAACTTCCTCCATAATACACAATCTGTTATCTCTGGTAAAGACAAGCTCGAGTGTATGACTCTTTGTTTGGGTTGAACCAAATCAAATGATTTCAGTGAACTGATGAACTCTCTCGTGTCTGACTTGTTAATGTTATCAGTGATTATTATCAGTGATTCACACAATTCTTGTAAAAACACAGTTTGAGTTGAGGATGATGGACAGTGAGAAGAGGAAAAGGAGGAGAAAAGGAGGAGACTCAATTGACTGTCTAGACATCAATTGAGTTACAGTTTGTCCCAATGTACAGATACAATTCCAATAAAATGCACATAGTGAGATCTATATGAAATCTGGCTTTATATTTGAATGTATATCACAGGTTGGATGACACATGTAGCCTCACTCACTTTCAGGTTTTTTTTTTTTTTGCCCTAAAACAGTTCAGAGTTCAGCTGAACTGCTGATGTCAGCAAGAACGCCGCCGTCCACTCCCGTCCTTGGGAGTTCGGAGTCAACGTCTCAGCACAGCTCTGGCGATTGTGCTTCAGGAGTGTGTGTTGTGACAAAACAATCTGCACTCAAAGGTCCCACGAACAGATTCGAGGGGGAAAACAATCCACTAGGCCGGTGAGCGTGGTAAAAGATTTATCCAGTCATCATTTGGGTAACCTCCAGATCTTCCCTGCTGTGCCATCATCAGGTTTACAGTGCACAAGAAATAACAGCATTCAAAAGGTCAGGTTGATGTAAAATTCAGAAAAACTCTTTTGTACTTTCCTTTAGCAACACCCTCAGGACTTTACCTGTATAGTATTTTATCTAACCTGCAGGATTACCATGATATTTAATACATTCATGCTTCCAAGGTGAAATCTAGATGTGTCATGTTTCAGTCATTTTGAATTTGCCAAGTAAAATGAATCCTCGGGTCACAGACTTATACCCAGGAAATACATTGACAGTTCAGCTGATAATGTAATTTTACATTTTTTTTATATTCAGGTAAACAGTGTTGTTCACTTGCTGAATGTAGAATAAATTCATGAAATGTATTTATCCCTCCCAGGATAAATTCTTCGCACAACAACAACATATTTCTTCATAGACTATATATAAAAATGTATGTAGACTCTGGGGCTGAACACTGAAGCCAAAGCTGAAGAGCCTTAAACCTTCATTCTCTCTAATGACCATCAGGGGGCGACTCCACTGGTTGCTAAAGAAGTCAGATTATATTGAAGTCTATGGGAAAATGTCCCTACTTCTCCCTTGATTTATTAGCTCAGTAAACGTTTTCCTAATGAGTTTATGGTCTCAGTCTCTAGTTTCAAGTCTTCAATACAACATAATGTTCATTTTTTTAAATGATGGTCCCATTTAGAGGAAAATAGATCATAAAGCAGGGGGTGGATTAGGTCAGGTCAGATCCACCCCTCACTCCTCCTCAGCTCCACCGTCTCCTCCAAATATGGTTTCTTCTGGTTTCAAAAAACCAAGATGGCGACGGACAAATTACAGACTGGAGGCTTCAAACGTAACTAAGGGTTGCCACTTACATTTTCTGATGTGACTGAATTATCAAGAAGTGAATCAAATCCAACTAAATGGAAATGATTTGACCCTGGACTTTGTGAACTGAAGCCAAACTGGGAGATGAGTGGAAAGTGGAGAGCGAAAGGGAAAGAATCTTCTGACATGGCCACTACATGCAGTTTCATCACTCTACGAGCCTCATCGATCATAATGAAGACACTGAGTGATGCGGACTGGTCTGCAGTGGTGCTCACACAGCTCTGCAGCCAAGAGCTTCTATATTTAATCGTGAATTGATAGTGAGAAACATCCCTTTGTTCTGTGTTGTACCGGAGGTGCTGCTTCTATCGCTGCTTGTACCGTGTTTGGCCTGGAAAAAGAGTTCAGCAGCTTTAAACATTCATAGATCATGAGCAAAAGACAGCCATCAAACATTGATGTTAGCGGCATAAAGGATTTTCAGTGGCATGATAAACGGCGGTTTAGTGCTCAGTCTGGCCACTGAGTTTGGCCTCTTAGAAAAGCTGTATTAAAATAACTACAGCATTATTTAAAGTTAATTATTCCAAATTAAAAGGCAGTTACCAAACACTGTACAGTAAATAAATGAATAAAAAAAGAAATGAGCGAGCGCCTCGTCACAGCCAACAAGCTCAAGATGTTCCTCTATATGTACATTGAGTGTGAGGCAGACCGCGAAAATGTGGCCTGAATGACGGCGGTCGCTCAAGCGTCATCTCCTGTAGTCGCGAGGCGGCGCTGTGACTTCAGGACGCCCATGAAGTTTGGGGCACATTGGACACGTTGTTAATTGTTACGACTTCCTGTTGCTTGACCAATCACTTCATTCACTGGCTTCACTTGAAAGAAAAAAAAAAACAAACAAAACAAAATCGAACACATTGAAATGGCCGCAAGAATAAATAGAGCAATTTCAAGGTCCTCAGACCCCTAATAATAATAATAATAATAATAATAATAATAATAAATTATGTGTGACGTTAGCTCGCTAACTTCATTGCTTCATTTGATGAAGGCTATGACGTGCAGTCTTTATGGTCAGTTGAGTCTTTTTTTCAAAATGAGAAAACAGAACCCGCTCCCTCATCCTCTAGCCTCTTTCCATCCCCTCATACTGATGTGTCTTTACCTCCCTCCATTAGATTGTGTCACGCTGTTATAGCTCACCAGTGGCATTGTGCGCTCACTGTAGGCTGTGCGAGTCCCTCTACCGTCACGCAGGTCACATTCCCGTGTGCGGCAGACTTGTCTCCGCGTTGGATCGCGATGCCGTTCCGACCACACTGTCTGAAGAATTACACCGTTCAGGCTCTGCTCAGGGGTTCGGCAACACCTGTCAGTAAGGATTTCATTCGAAACAGTTCCCTCCAAATACAGTAACAGGCAGAGGAGACTGAAAATGCTGAGTCAGATCTCAGAGTCAGGGACAGAAGGCTGAGGAGATTTCCGGGATTCGGGTAAAGAAGGTCATTTGGGGACAAGCAGGGAGAGTCTCGCACGGAGGCCGGTGAAGAAGAGTCTGGAACAAGTGGCTGGAGGCTGGTGTTTAATACAGGCCGAGTGTCTCTGGACCAGCCCAGTGACCAGGTGAACGGAGGCTTGATGAGATGAGAGTGGCTGATGCTGGGAGCTGCTGGAAAACGGGGTGGATGGGAAATGACTCGGTGACAGCTGGATGACTGGGAATGAACAGGATTTATAGGAATTAGAAGCAACTGTTTTTTTTTTACCCATTGTAAATACAGTGACATTCTGGCACACTGTAAAATAACAGTGAACTGCTGGTGTCGCTGCTGCCAATATTTTACTGTTATTTCACAGTGATTTGTTTTTGCTGTGAGCTGCCAAAATATTATATTTTATTAAGACTTACAGGCCTTGCCCTTTAGTATTTGTGATAAGAGTCCTTCAATTAGACTTGACATCATGACTAAGCCTTATCCTTTAAGGTGTAACGTGTAAGCTCATGCTCCATGCTCCATGCTCCACGACATGCCTAATGTCGTACCAATAATGTGTGACAATATGGTGAACTGATCAACGTGTATCCACTTGGTCAAGTTGATCCATAAAATCTCACTGTTCAGTCATATAAAAGAGGCCCGAAGTTACTGAAGTAAATACCTGGACAGGAACAGGTAAAACCCCGGGATGACGCTCTGCACCTTTAAAGCGGGAACAACTCTGCAACACGAACACGTCGCTCACGTTGTCTTGGCCTTACGGAAAAATTAACCCGGGTTGCTCCTCCAAGCAACAACAACACACACACGCACACACACACACATACACACACACACACACACACACACAGCATCAGCCGGAGTTTTTCAAGCAGCGTGCTGTAAAATGTAGAAACCGCTCCTGATCCTCTGTTGCTCTTTCTGTGTTGGGGCTCATTTACACATTCAAACTATTACGCTGGTCGGAGCAGTCGGGGGGGGGGGGCTCAGCAGTGAGATGAATAGGATGCTTTATTTTGAATAAAAATTCTTATTAGAGCTGAGACTTCCCACGGCGCCTGGCAATAGTGATTTTTCATCAGGAGGACCCCCCTAAATGCAGCTCTTCAAGTGAAAAACCAAAGGACTTAATTGTTCACTCACAACCAGACTCACAATTAGATGATCGACTGAACTGCAGTGGGTTCACTTTTTTTCTTCTTCTTCTGTTCATTGTCAGCTGACGTGATCAGACACCAGGGTGACATTTTGAATCTGGTTCAGCTTTTTTAAACCGTCAAGTTGACACTATGACAGCGCTTCGCCTTCGAAGACACAGAGATGTCTAATCTAAAGCTTAGAGTCTTTTTGTCAGCGCACAGGGTTTTTTCCGAACATGTAAATTAATATTTCTGACAGGAAATGAATGATAAATACATTTTTATTAATTAACAAAGGAATTTTAATGAACTAAAAGTTGTCTCTATTTTCTTTGCTAGAATTAGTGTTTCCCAGGACTCCTGTTAAATAAAAGAAAAATGTAGGCATCAGCGGGCATTCGACACCTGACGCACTTTATTAAGAAAAAAAATCAAATAAACAAATCAGTTTAAGCGGAATTACGCGTTGAGCGTCACACGCTGGCAGCATCAAACTTACTTATTTGTGGCTGCTCGGTATCAAACACAGCTGATACACGGTACATGTGCATTGTATTTGTCCACTCTCAAGCACAGTACTTGTGAGGATTAGATTAAATTCACAACTACCGCACAACACGCGCACACACACACACACAGTCAATTCTCTAACTGTTTCTCTCACTGTTGTGAGAGGTTTCAAGACAGCACTCAAGAGGTTTGTTTGTCTATTCATTTCCTTTCATTTGGAGCCACGATTGATATTTAATTGAAGGAAATGAAATGGAATAGACCTGAACCGAGCCAATAAACGCGTGCGCCTGGTCAATGTGATGAAAACACTCGGCTCCAAATCAAATCTTCTGTGATCTCCAGCAAAGAAATGTCTTCTATTAAATCTGCGTGATTCCAAATGTTCTGGCTGTGATCCTCTATCTGCACTGTGCAGTTAGAGTAAGCCCACTTAGAAGCGCAGTAAAAATGGCTTGTGTCTGTGTGCGTGCGTGCGTGTGTGTATAATAATGTGGCAGTAGAAGGAAAGGTAAGTGTGTTTTTGTTCCTGCTCATTGAGCAGGTGCTCATGCAGGTTTATGCTGGGGGACCTGTGCTCTCAGCTGAACACATTCAGGTATTGTGCTGCAGGGAGACGCTGCTATAAAAGCTCGGCGGCGAAGCGTGACCGGGCCTTTGTGAGTGTGCATGTGTGACTGCATGCCTGGCTGCATGTTTACTTCAGTGTGAACTGTACACGCGTCATTAAAGAGGCAGAATTATCTCCAGGCCTGATTAGAAAATGTATTTATTGCCTTGTATTTGCATAATGTGTTTGAAAAGAGCAACATAGTGTGTTTACACAGCCTGATATTATCACGTGCGTGTCTACGGTGGCCTTCAAGGCTCAGTGTACTGCAACTAAAGAAAACACAGGCGACCACAAAGCAAAGCAAAATGCAGTTAAAATTGACATAAACATATTCAATTTAACAACATGTGCTGCAAATACTCAACAACTTGTACACAATACGCACATTATTACACATCCGTGCAAGTGCGTCCCACTTGGGTTTTATGGTGTTTTTGGTTGTGATGAGTATTTGCATTTGTGTGTTTGGTTGGGTACAGGTAGGTCATTCAGGAATTGATAACATATTTTAATTATTCATATTAAATAACTCTAATATTAATCCACTTTATCCTCTGGGGCACCAGCCTGACAGCAACAGATACCAATACTGATTCAGTCTTAACCTGATTGATGTTGACACAACCTTCGAGAGTGTCTCATGTTTGAACCTCCTCAGTGAACCTCCTTGTTGCCCCAGGCCACGTACATATCACCCAGCATGTTAAAGCTAAAGCTGAAGCTAATGACGTCGTGCAACAACCATGTCAACCCGACACAAGTGGCAACAACCCCCTCAGCTGGCCAGATGGAATAAAAATAAGATTTCCTCTCCTTTCCTGTAAAGTCAAAGGGATGCATGGCGAGGGTGGCGTCATCCTGGAATTAGCGTCCCTCATATTCGACAGCCAGGACAATGCTCGATCATCAGTCTGAAGAATGAACTTCCTTCCCAGCAGGTAGTAATGAAGAGTGGGCCACTTGATGGCAAGGCAATCTCTCTATCTCTCTCTTTCTCTCTCTCTCTCTCTCTACCGCTGAATACCTGACCTTGTGCTTTTTGAAGTTTCTGCTGATTCACAAGGCTTGAGGCTTGAGACAACCTGATTCAGCAACAGTCTGCAACACAAACGGCTGCTGGAAGTCAGGCTCTTCAACACCGGGTCCCTTACACAGCACACTTCTCAGGAGCTGAAAGCACTGCTCGCACTGCTCCATCCACTGAATCTTGGCTGTTTTCTTCTCATCACATTTGTCAAAGGGACTCAGAGGGGAGAGAAAACTGGGACAAAGTGCCTACCCCACCCCACCAGGCCCAAAAATGATTTGACCTTTGACTTTGTCCTTGGCCTTTCAGCTGGCATGACGGCAGTCTCTAGTTTCAAGTCTTTAATACAGCATCATTCATCATTTTTTAAATGATGCTCCACTTAGGGGGAAATAGACCATAAAGCAGGGGATGGGTTAGGGGGCGTGGCTACGGTGTGATTGGTCAGACTGCACCACCCAATCAGGACAGAGCACAGAGCAGGTCAGATCCACCCCTCACTCCTCCTCAGCTCCACTGTCTCAAGGCTTCTAAATGGCAGTTGACAAACCAGTGGGTGACGTCCCGGTGAACTTGGTGTGAACTGATGCATGAGTAGTGGATAAGACTGGAAAAGAGCAGTGTGGTCTATGTATTAGTGTATTTTCTTCTCCGTCACATAACATTCTGTGCAGCTGTTGGAGGCCGACTGCTGTGAACTGGAAACTTCCTCAGCATGGCAGAAACTTCACATGAAGACAACGGCACGATTCCTTGACGTCTCGGTACCGACAGTCCATGCAGTTCAATGTACTGCACTCAGTCGACAATCTCCAGAGGATCCTGTTTCCCGACATGAAAAATGCTCTTTATAGGATTTCTTTATTTATTTTTACAGTCGAAGAGAAAAGCACAGAAATATTTGCTTTTATATATTTCTGCCAACCAAACAGTGTGATGGACTTTTTTTTTTTAATCAGCAAATTCCCATTGTTAAACCAAACAGCCTGATTGGGATTCACCAGATATTCAAGTCTGAGCATTTCAGTTTTAGGAAGTCAAAAAGATACTTATCATTTTATCTCAGTTAAAATGATTTGGTGCTCGTCTTTGACCAACCCCAGATTGTCTGAGAATATGGACTCCCCCGCAGTAAAGATTGAGAAGAGAACTGTTTGGGTTACGGCGACATGCGTCAGTTGTCTTTAGCTTCCATGTTTGTCCTGAAAACATCCAAAACTGACCCTTAGACTTTAAAAAAATTAAACCAAATACCGTCCTTCTGTGCCACTGAACTGGTCTCTAAAAACAGGCTGATACCCCAACTCACCGTTGGCGTGCCACTGCTTGGCAAAGAGACTTTATGGAACCAGACGGCTGATGAGAATCAGTTTTTTTCTCTTTCAGAAAGACAGACCTGCTCCCTGGAGGATTTCCTCTCTCTCCTCTGAGTGTAGTGGCACGGTGAAGTTTGAAGGTCAGCTCTCCATGCAGACTCTGTTGATACTTGTGATTAATACATGTACTTTCTATATGGAACTACATGTCCATGTAATAATCAATTATACATAATTAAATTACTCCTGTAATTTTACAGCTAAAGGTCAGCTCACTTGCCATTGGCAGTAAACTGAACTTTTATGGTAGACATTGGCAGTAAACCATTGTCACAGCCTGTGACATCGGTTGTGTCGTCTCTTCGGTGGCACTGGAGGGTCTGAGAAATGAACCCTGGTTATCACAGTTTCATCTGCTTGAGTTGGGAAATAACAAATCTAAAGCAGACTGTCTTTATTATAAAGTCAGTAAATGGTATTGTAGAGATACTAGGGGCAGGTTTAATGAAAACATGCTTTACACTTTGTGGATTTGTTCTGCTGGGAAACCTTGGGTCCATTCATGTGGATGTTCCTTTGACTCGTCCCACCTCCCTAAACATGGTTCAGACCAAGTCCCCCCCTTCATGGAAACAGTCTTCCCTAATGGCAGTGGCCTCTTTCAGCAGGATAATGCTCCCTGTCACTGCAACAATGGTTCAGGAGCTTTGAGGAACAACAACCAGTTCAAGGTGTTGACTTGGCTCCAAATCCCCCAGATCTCAGTCCAGTCCAGCATCTGTGGGATGAGCTGGACCAACAAGTCTGATCCATGGAGGCTTCACCTCACAACTTCAGGACTTAAAGGATCTGCTGCTAAGGTCTTGGTCCAGATACCACAGGTCACCTTCAGAGGTCTAGAGGAGTCCAGGCCTCCAGGGTCAGGACTGTTTTGGTGGCAAAAACAGGACCTACACAATATTAAGTAGGTGGTCATAATGTTATGGCTTATCACTGTAACTTTTTCCCTGAGGGGGTCTCTCATTCAAAACAATAACAAGACAAGGTGGGTGACATTGTGATGTAGCATGGGATCATGGGAGTTGTTGCTGTCAGCTTCTCTTGGTTTCATGCCTTCAGTGTCAGTGGTTCGGGAGGTTTTTACCTGGAGTTGATAATAACTGCTCAGAACAAGTTGAGTTGTGGCCAAACAAAGGCCGGAGTGTGTTTGCTGGGGTCTATGATGCTGTTGGTTAGTGTGACATCTAGCGACAAACATTTACAGAACCCTTAATTCAACTTTTATTTGAAGCACATAAACAGGACAAAGCTGAATAATCCTACAATATTGATTTTTTTTACACTAACTCTTTTGACCTATTAGAACCCGTGAAGACACAGAAGACCATGAGGAGAAGACCAGACTTGTTGCCCAGTCTCATTGCAGGCGTCCTCCAAAGACATGTGGATTTACACGCGGCTGCTCGCGACCGATTCCTGACCTGGCGCGGTTCACAGACGCAAACGAATCCCTGGGCGGCTCTAGGTTGCTCAGCCGCGGCCCAGTGGGTACACAGTCTCACAGACCGCACCACAGCCGATAACAAACACAGCCCTTCCACCGCAGAATGCCCTATGCCTCACAACTCCAGTGAGGTGACGGCTCACGACTGTCACCAGATTCTCCCTCCCCTCAGCAGGGGTCGAAGACAAAACTCTGAGGTGTGTCCTTTCACGGATCAGCGCCGCTCAAGGCTAATTACAAAAAGCAGTAAAAAAAAAAAGACCGTGGGCTTTGCTTTTATTTGTTTGTGTAAGGAGACAATTTAAGGACTCTTCACTGTGCGTGGAGGCTTTATTACTTTGAGCACGCGGTCAGCTCCGTCCTCGATCAATAATGCAACACTTTGTTCCAGTATTTTATTTGATGATCATCTCTCCAGGTTCCTCCATCCTGCTCCGACAGCAAATATCATATAAATACAAAGAATCCCCTCATGGTTCGTGGTCAAACAGAAAGTAACTGTGCAGCCCTGGAGTAGGAGCGATGCTCTGTCGAGGTGCAGGACTGTGGGCGGAGCGGCACTGACTGTGGGCAGCAGAGTTTTATCTCTCAAACTCTACAGTGCTCTGCTTGTGCTGACGCTCCAGCTGTACAGTTGGCTATAGTTAGCTTGCAGCCAGAGGCAGCTGCTGTGCTGAGCCCCCCCCCCCCACCCCCCAGCTGATCAGACAGCAGCCCGGCTAGTTTCTGGGATTTCAGTGGACAGACGCTTTGAATCCTGTGCAGGCATGGATTTTAATCCGGAGGAGGTATCGACTCAGCTTTGGTGTAATTTTATGCGGGTATTCTTAGTCCCCAGAGGATGAAACCTAGTCTACCTTGTATCAAAGTGACTGAAATTAAATGCATTTTACTTTGCATAGCAATCATTATTGTAAGACAATCAAAACTATCATTAGTAAAAGGTCGTGGGACAATTATAGAGTTGATAAATTCTCAGATTTCTTCCCGGTCTTCAGGTTTAACACTGGTAGCATTCAACAGCCACACACTCCTCTGCACAAAACAAATCCCCCACCTGAAGACAGAGGAGCTGCGGGAAGGTTCAGAGGACACGTGGGTGCTGGTGTCGTCAGAGGGAAACCTAAACCGTGAGCAACACCTGGATCAGTCATTTTGTGGAAAGATGAGGGTCAAAATAAGCTCTGTGGATTAAAAAAAAAAGAAAAAAAAAAAGGTGTCTTGAGAGAGTGGAAAGGCTAGAACCCATTTGATTTGATAATATTTGAATACAAGTTAACAGTACAAATCCTCCAGAGCTCTGAGGGCAGCTAGACATTCATTCAGCTCTTTCTCTCATAACAAGACTAGGTTAAAACCGAGTGTATGTCTGGATGGGTTCTGGTCAATGTATGAAATTGAGGACGTGTTGTGGAGCCATTGTAAACAACTTTGACTAAAGACTAGCTGCAGCTGCTGGACGAGTCAATAAGTCACTGCTGTTTCGGAGACACTTCGTCTCACTCACAGGGGTTTGTGTTTGAAGTTGAACCGTGAGGGAGGAGAGTGACTGAACATTTCTTTGACAAACTCTTAGCATCGTCCTTGGAGCTACCATAACAATTTTAGTGCCTCCCCACTGTCTAAAGACGGTCTGTCCAAAGCTGTAGTCTATGATGAGATATATATTGTAAATATATGGCTGTATTTGTGTTTCCCAATGAATCAGTGATCTATGACCTTCCACAATCCAGACCAACCTGGTGTGGTTTGAAGTACAGCAGTAGGGTGCACGTCCCTTCAGAGACACTCGCAGGGCTTCATAAATTTTTGTTTTTCTTTTTCAAAACTTTTCCAGTTTTGATTCACCATGTGGAATATTTGCAGAAGGTTTCTCGCCGGTCACTGTCCTGACATCAGGGGGGGGGGTTATTTCTATGTACTATCACCAGACAGAACACTGACGGACAATTCTGTAAAACCTGGCTTGTGCTTTAAAAACTATCGGTGGGTCAGGGCGTGGCTGAGGGCAGTGACTGCAGTGACTGCTTTGTTGTGACATCACAAAGTCCCAGAAGTCCTGGCGGCTGGTTTTAAGGCTCAGTTTCTGAAAACAGGCTGTGGGCATTTCTCTGTGGACTGAGACCTTTGATACTTTAATTGTACTAATATAGAACCTAGGTCTGATTAATGATATCCCTTTAGACTTGTATATATATATATCACAAATCCTGCTATAGCTCAAGTATAAGGGGAGGTCACACTGAATTGCCACTTTAGCCTAAGTTTTTTTTTTTTTTCTGATTTTTTTTAAACTGCTACACATTTCCTGTATTTTCTGGTTGTATTCTAATAAAGAGAATGAGAAATAATTATATATGGTCATTCTAGGATTGCAAAAGTTTCATACCACCCTTAGATTTGTTGTTTTAGCACAGTTTATATATATATATTTCACCTGAACCACCAGCAGGATGGAGGTGTAAATCCCAAGAAGTTCAGGGTAATTTGAGTATGAAATCTTGGCAGAGCGAACACATTTGACAGTCTGTTAATCTTTACTCACTGAAAACAGCTTGAGTCAAATACCACAAAACAGATTATAGTGTAAGTCCAGACAATCCTGCTGTAGCTCTCCTGCTCGGCGGAGGTGCTCCCTGCCTCTGCCGCCCGTGCCTGCGGTAATCCTGCAGAGGCAGACTGATCTCTCTGACTGTACGAGACCGTTCATCATCTGGCTGCATGTGTGTAATCGGACCCCTGTCAGTAAATTTAAGCACAGCTTTCACAAAACCCACTGCGCCTCATTTCCATTTATCATCGGAGTTGGCCAGCGAGACATACAATCCTTAAGCACGATTTTCATTTTTATGTGGCCTGTCTCCTCCTGTTCTCTTTCAGCAGCTGGGATGTAGCGTCCACAGTGCAGCGGTCATATTGTCATATTTATTCCCACAGCAGGCAGGCAAGCGAGACAGTGAGTGTAATGAGAAAGATCATTGGAATGATGTATGCTGGCCTTTTCCCCGTGCGCTGCAGGCACCAGCCTTTGACCTCCAAAGCAATTGAGATCTCTGGAGCCTCTCAGTTTGTACTTTTCTCATCCTCTTCATAAGGAGGCTCATCCCTGCCCTCCTGCCTTCACTTTTCTGCTTCATATCTCACCAGTTATAGAAAATTACATCCTCAAGGATGAACACTTAACTGTTTCATCACCTGCCTGGTTTTCTCACCGACTCGTCCGCCATTATTTTTAAAATCCTTGGCATCTGATACAGACAATTTGTGTCAAAATCATTCGGAACATCAACACGGGAGCTACATTTTATCTACACGTTTCCATGCTTGTAATTTTATCCCTTTTACTTCACAGTCCTGTCAGTGCATAGACGTCACTCTGAACGTGCATATCATCGGCTGTTCGGTCGCCTCCGATCCTTGGCAGTGTTGCAGACCACGCAGAATGCACGGTAGGGGGAAGTCTGGAGCTGCAGAAGGCATGCCTATCTTTCAGGTTCCAGCATGTTCACACATACATGTGTGTATGACCCAGGTGTCAACCTGTCACTGTGACCGTTTGTTTTGTGAACTGCCGTTTTGAAGTCTCAGTTTGTGATTCGGCTGTCGGACACCTTAGTTTTTTTTTTCCAACCATCACTTAATAAATGAACATCATGTTGCACTGAAGAAGATTTTAAACTAAAAGTGAGTGAGAAGTGAGAAGAAGGGCCATTTTCACTTCTTTTTACAACCAGCGGAGTCGCCCCCTGATGGTCATTAGATAGAAAGAAGATTTAAAGCTCTGCGGCACTGGCTTCACATTTCAGCTGCAGCCTTCATCCACTTTTATCTACAGTCTATGGTATGTGCACCATGAGAAGTCACGTTTAGCCATTTGCGACACATGGACAATATTATTCAATCTACGAACTGAAACAGGTTTTTTTTTTGTTTTTTTTTGGAAGTTTTCTCTGCTGATGAATGTGGTTTCCTGCCATGTGGGTGGGAATGTGGGCGGTGGTGACTGTCATTTGTCAGGAGCTTCAGCCAGTGTTGTGCTGTAATACATCCTCTGAGCAGCTGCATCCAAGGGCAGTTTGGGGGTTACGGTGACTCGCTATTGGAAAATGACGAGATGGGCCGGGCCTAGCTGGTTAGCGTGTCTACCTCAGTTTAAAAAAAGAAGAGGTAAAACATCTGCGTCGCGTTCCACCTCTGGAAACAGCTCCGTGTGAGTAAAGGTATGAAGTCTGATGCACATTTCTTCTAGACTGACAAGTAAGCAGCTGCTAAATCTTAGGTAATCTACAGTGATAATGTGCCGTCCTCATCCTGTCCTCTTTCGTGCTGACTACAAGGAGACTGTAGTGTCAAATGAGCAAAGGTCATCTGTGCTGCAAGTGGCAATGACAGGAGCAAAGGGAAAAAGACGGTGGTGCAGTTTATAGGGTGGATGGATGGATGGACAGGTCAACGCAACTAAACTAACTTTTACTAGACCCAACCAAGCCAGGTAGTTAGTTGGTAGTAGCGATAGTAACCATGACAACCAAGGCTCGGTACGCCTGCTGTCGTCTGGGCGTTATTTCAGGAGACACTTGTGAGTCGTATCGGAGGGTTGTTGGTGGTTCAGGTTTGTGTACTAGTTGGTATCCACAGTGACCCCAAATTCCTTTTTTTCCTTTTTCTATTCAGTGGGAAAGATGTCTTTTTCTCCTCCTTACACAGTCTGGGGGAAAAAAAATGAGCCATACTTTTTACTGTGCCAACCTCTGTCTACTTTCTAAATTCTTGTTTATATTGTGTCTTTTTATTTTCTGAAACTAATGACGAAATGCAAGTTACAGAAAATATGCTTAGGGCTGTGAATGACATTGTGTTGTATGTAGAAGGACACGCTGCCCTCTCCTGCCAAATGAATGAGGCCTGGGGGTGACTAATTCAAATGAGCTTTTTATTATCAACAAACAAACAATATATTCTTATCTTCCATAAACCTATGTACAGAGTTGTGAAACGCAGATGGAAACAGCATGTCGGGGGAACTTTTCCTCCATAATTCAGCACATTTTTCCATCTCTGAGAAAGATGTTGGGATGATGTAAAACAGAGAGAGATTGTTGAAATGGTCGGACCCAAACAGACACAGAAAGGACGGGAATTCCCACCCCACAAGCGTTGTAGGTGCGAGACAATCCAGTGGTGTTGGGGTTGCACAACAACAACAACAACAGCGAAAATAAGATGTGGAATTTCCTGCGTTGTCATCAGTCATTTGAGCAAGTTCCCCAGACAACATGTTTGCCTTTGGTGTCTAATGGCCGCAGTAATGGTGGTGAAAGACAAGGAGGAAGTGTCGGTGACACTCTTATAGAGTGACAAACTGTATATAAACAGATTTATTTTGGTTTCATCTGACCACAGAATGAGCTGCCACCATTGATCAGGCCTCTTTCTAAGGATTAATCTGTAGTTTAGTGCAGTTGTGTGAGCACTTTTCTCCCCGGATGCTGTCTGTAGAGGTTGACTTCATGCAAGGTTGTGTAAATGGTAAACTGTGTGTGGTTTCATTAGTAGTCCACACTGGTTCCCTCTCCATCTTTATGAGGTCTCACAGTCTGCCTTCCTATTAGACCAGAACTGAACCCAGAACTGAACCCAGAACAGAACTGTTATTTATGTTATCACTGTGTATGTATTGTGTGTATATATATATAAAATATATACACACACACACACACACACACACACATCATCCAGATGAGCTCCTCAGTAAGGTTCACCTGGAGCTGGTCTCTCTCTCTCTCTCTCTCTCTGGTTCGCCTTTTACCTGCCTTACCTACCTTTGACCTGCTCTGTACTTTATCCTGATTGGGTGGTACAGTATGTCAATCACACAGTAGCCACGCCCCCTAATTCATCCCCTGCTTTATGGTCTATTTTCCTCTAAATGGACCATCATTTAAAAAAATGAACATCATGTTTTGTTGAAGACTTGAAACTAGAGACTGAGACCATAAACTCATTAGGAAAACATTTACTGAGCTAATAAATCAAGGGAGAAGTAGGGACATTTTCCTATAGACTTCAATACATCTGACTTCTTTTTTCAAACAGTGGGGTCTCGCCCTGATGGTCATTAGATAGAATGAAGGTTTGAGGTTCCTCAGCCCACTTCGTGGGCCTGGAACATACGTCCACTATGTTGAAGAGAACTTGAAGATGCCACCTGATGGTGCAACTGGGAACATTTGGGATCCAACAACGTCCAACAATCAGAGGCTGAGGACAGCCCACATGTAGCCTGAGAGGCAAAGCCCAGGGCAGCCACTCTCTCAAAAAACAGTTGTTTTTAATGGAGATATGAGGAGTGACACCCACTGGAAACAGACTACAGGAAGTTAAGTACATTGTTAAATGGGTGTTGCAGTGGAGAATCAATCATAAATCATAGAGGGAAAACGTGTTAGGATTTTAGTGCAACATAACATTTCATTTAAATTAAAAATTACAATAGGTCGTATACAAATGAGAACACTGGACCGTATGAGTGAGATACGTTCATAGAAATGGAAACAGAGTTACAACAATAATAAAATTCCAATTTATATTCAGGATGAAGAAATTGAAGCCATTTGGATGAGAATCTGTGTATTACATAAACAGAACAATGTGACACAGGAAAACAATATCAACATGATACAAAAGATATGAAAAGGAGGAGTGGGAGAATAAAGGATGATTTGGCAGTGAAGGAGGGGGAGGAAAGAAACAGACACAGAAAAGAACTTTAAACTGAAGAAAGTGATCCCGTCACAGCAGCGGAGGAGGAAGAAAAATATCAAAAATAACAACAATAAGATGAAGAAGGAGGAAATTTACCACTGGCTCAGTGCAGGAATACAGCTACATGTAGCTCAGGATCAATATGTCAGTCACTCAGTCAGTCTGATCCAGAGCAATATCTCTAAATTCACAAATATCGCGTGGCCTCCTGATCTTTGGGGTCTGGTTAAAAACATTGAAAATCTAAAGGTTATGTCATTGTTAATGGTCCCGGGCGCATTCAAGGTTTCTAGAGTCTGTCAGCTCGCTTCACCTTCAGGCGATAACGGCAACATTAATTACAGCTAATTTAATGAGCCGCATAGGCAGGAAGCTACAGTGGCAACAAGTCAGTGAACCCTCAGGAATGACTCTGCTTCCTTCATCAACTGGTCGTAGATGTGATCTGTTCTTCATCTAAGTCAAGAGTATTGTCAAACACTGTGTGCTGAAGCTAATAACACACAAACAATGGCACGTCTCACGTCTGGTGGTGAACAAAGTCAGTGAAGCCTTGGACTTATAGTTGGTTGAACCTCGTTTGGCAGCAATAACCTGAACCAGACCTGCTCATCCTTCAGGGGGATTTCTGACAGAGCTGCTTCAGCTCAGATATATTCTGTATTCTATATTCTATATGCCCGGAAGGGTATAGCTCTCTGGTCCGGGCTCTGACTGGGACACTCCAAAAGCCAGATTCTTTTTGTTGGTCCCTGGTCTGCATCACTGCTGAGGACCCAACTTGCCTCGTGTCAACAGTCCAGGCTGCTGGTGATGTTGTAATGGAGAGTTTTCTTGACTCACTTTGTGTCCTAATCCTGATCGGTCCTGGTCTGAATGCCACAGTCAGAGTATTGTTGTTGACCTCGTTCATCCCTTCATGGCCACAGTTAACCATCCTCTAATGGCTACTTCCTGCAGGATAATGCTCCATGGCACAAAGACAAAGTCTCGGGTTCATCAACATGACAGTGAGTTCAGTTCAGTCTACAGACCTGGATCCAGCAGACTCCCTTTGGGATGAGGTATGTGGAGACTGGAGCAGGGATGATGATGATGCAGAACATGGAACATGGAGCAGAGTCTCAGAGGAAAGTCTCAACATCTGGTGGATCCAGGACATGAGGAACCAGGGAACTACCCAGAGTTCATGTGGTGTTCCTATTAAAGTGGTCCCTGGGTGTGTATGTCATTATAACATGGATATCATTCAACAACATATCTGATTCTGATTTTGAGCCATTTCATGGGGTGAGTCCTTGTGGTTACAGTCTAACATCTCAGGCGTCCGACATCTTGAACCTGTTAATGTTTGGGATTGTCCACTGCCCAGCTGCATGGTGCATGAAGCAGAGATAAATACCTTGGTTTGTCCCCTGAACACGCCTTCACCTGGCTCACAAGATTTCCATCGCGCATAACCATTCGGGCCTGGCTGTCACCAGCGCACAGGCAGAAAAAGCAACCGATCTGCAGAACGCAGCTCCATGTGTAAGTGTGTGTAAGTATATGTATGAGAATGGGAGCAAGTGCAGCTTTACATGTGGGGCCCCGAGCCTCTCATCTCTCCTGGGCCTGGTTCCAGACCTCTGACGTTTTGTAAAATTTAAATGTGGACCTTCAACAGAAACATTTGACTAATTCTGCTCCGGGGGCAACTGTTACTTTACCTGTGTCCGCTGTAAGTCACAGATGAATCAGTCACAGAATTAGTAATGCGACTTTTGTAATTAAAATGACACCGTTTTGACAACAGGAACGTCCTTGTTTGTCTTATTTCTTCTTCATTCAGTTTAATTAGCTACTCAACAGCAGCAACAGTGTTTATCAGGCTTAAAAGTTGTTAAAGCTAGTGGGGGTCAGGTCTGTAATTCACAAACGTTCCGTTCATAATTGTTATTTCATAACAAAGAACTTCACAACACTGACTAAACACACTGATGTTCCCTGATGAGAAACCACGGGATGAGGGAAATATAAAGCTCCTTGTTACCTCGATAAGAAAAGCGCTAGACGAGTTTATTATCATTTTTATCGTCATTGTCATTTTGTCAGCAGTAGAAATGGGGATACAACTCGCATTTCATTCTACATTCAACAAGAATGATGATGAATGAACCTCCCCTGCTGTGAAAATCAATCTATTCTAATAGCAGGTAAATTTCACTTGGTGGTTTTAGGTAGACCTCCACCCACAGAGGTTCTAGTGTCTCCACCCAAGGAGGTTCTAGCGTTCAAGAAAAGCTCCTCAATAACTATTATGGTTATTAGAACACTGAACAAATATATGTTGCTCTGATGCCCAGGTGATCACATTACACCAAACATCTAAGTAATGATGATGGAAATATCACTGCGTAAACAGACAGACAGCAGAATCCAACTGTAAATGAGAAATATTCTCATCAAAACATAAGAAAAAGGCTATAGTCATGGCAGCGGCTGTGTGGAGGAGGCGAGACGGGAGGGGATCAGAGGAAGGAGTGTGTTACGGTGGCTGTGTGTGAACGTGTTCAGACACTCATGACAGTTCCCTCCTGGATTATGTCTCTCCCACAGTGACTGGTTTGCCGATTTAATCCCATCACGGAAAGTATTCCATTCTTCTGTATGCAGGTCCATGTAGGTTGAAAGAGAGTTCCGGGGGTGAACCAGCGGTCATGGTCCCCTGCTGCTGGAGGGGCCCGTGGACTCTTCAGCGTGGCTCTCCGGGGCCACTAGCAGATACCTGCTAATCTGCTTTTATCTCAGCTAAATGTGAACACCACCTGGTCATTTGTATTTTTTATTTTTTTTTTTTCAACCCCCGGTTTCGACCAAAGCCCACCCACCTCGGTATTCGTCAGGGACGTGGCTTCAGTCGTTCATCTAAACAATAGACACGGCTCAGGACCTCTGGAATGAGCTGCAATTGGCCTCACAATTCACAGCTTTTGGAAAGGCCCTCGTCCTTGGGGCCTCCTGCTTACCCATTCTCAACATGACCCCCGTTTGGACACCATCATTAATTTAATGATTAGAGGTGCAAATAAAATAAACATGGTTTTTAATTACAGAAATTTAGGCCATTTCCACAAACTGTGCTCCTGACTCTCAGAAATTGCCTGTATGACGTTCTTAATGTTCATTATTTGTTTCATCAGAAACAAGCCCCTAGCTAATTAGTGAGGTGAATGCACAACAACCTCTAATACAGATCTAATGATCTATCACACCATTAATTCAGGATTAAGCAGCCACACAACACCTTGCTTTTATTTAGTTCATTGAGTCAGATGTGAGCAGTAGGACTGAGTGAAAAAAAAAAAGCAGGATATTACACGAGGATCGATCAATCCCGATGACTGATCTGACGCCATGGATTAAAAATGCATTTCGACAACTGACTGAATGTGGATGACTTTAAACCCTTTTAAAAACATGGACCAGATAAACATGGATGACCACAGAATCTTATTTATCTAAGTTGACTGACTGTCAAAAAAGAATACAATACAGAATACAGGAACAAATAAAGGTGGTGGAGCCAGTCCACGCGAAACCTCAAATAAAACAAGAATATTTAATATCATTTTTATTTGAACCGTCAAAATTTTGAAGACAATTGTGAAATGAAGGGTTTTTTTTTTTTTTTTAAAATCACTTAAAAGAGTCTATAATTTGAAGCACTGCTCCTCCTGGAAATGATCATCTGGTTAAACATGATCAGTTAGCACAGCAGCTAGCAGCTCGCTTCCCACTGTGTGTCCTCAGTCTGAACAGACCGACAAACTGGACCTTTGTCAGCGGGTTTACCTGCGTTCAAAAAACCTCTTTATACCTCTTTAAACCTCTCTATACCTGGTCATTCTGGTCAAACCCACCGTGGTGTTGGTTTGTGAGCTGCCATTTTGAAGCCTCTAGTTTGTAATTTGGTTGGTTTGAGACCAGGTTCCAGATTATGGCAGTCCGCAGCTGTAGCTTCACTTCAAGATCAGCAGGAAGCTGCTCTTCTTCATCCTCTAACGTAGGCATGGTGGTATTATAGGATGGAACAGAGCTAGCATGGTTAGCATGCTAACTTCCATCTATATCTCTGAAATACAATAGATGGAGATCTCGGCCGTGGCATCGTCACTGTGGCCCCCCTTCACACACTGATTGTGTTAGTTCTTTTTTTTTTTTTGAACATTTTAATTAAAATTTCTGACACAGTCTGACACATTGCACCTTTAAAGCAATCAAGTTAAAATGTGCAGTTACTTTCGAGGCTGAATTGAACTGAAATCATGAAATGACTCCGCCACTGTTGTGTTGTTCCTGTGAAGTGTGTCCCTCCCACTCTGAACAAACCCCCAGCAGTCAGATGTGCTTATCCTCCTCATCTGTGCTGAATCTGCAGGTGCTGCCTTCTGTTTCACTCACCCAGCAGAGCAGCTATTTAGTTTGCATTTCAAATGAGGGAAAGGGTAAGTGTTATAAATAGCTAATGCCAAAAGTCCACAAAACCTCTGGCAAAATGATTTGTTTTTCACTCTGAGGGATTTGATTGCAGCTGAGAGGCAGCTACTAAGGGGCCACACAGAGAAGAAATGAGTTCCTGATAAATGATTGATGATCTTTGAATTGTTAATGAGGTAATAGACAAATGCCATGTATCATGTGTTAGCCACATCATAATATTCACTGCCTTCTCCTCATTGAATTAAATAGTCTCGCCGGTCTTAATTTAATTTCCATCCCAGTGTGTTTTGTTGCTTCTCCACGGGCTTTGCAGTTTATGCCAGTCTTTCTGGCAGATCCTGTCAGCCTCCGTCACAATGGATGAAGATATCCGCATCCAGACAGTCCAGCAAGTCATCCTCTCTTCGTCTGATAGTCAGTGTTCACCCACATGTCTGTCACATTTATGCTGAGCAGATGATGTGGCCTGCAGCACCACCCTCTGGACAAATGGTCAACTTGGCACGCGGGACGTCTCATAGTCATAAACGGCAGATTAGAATGAAATTGGCTTCACAGATTCGTGCGGTCAAGACAAACAGCACTTTTAATTTGAAACCTACAATTTGACATTTCCATGAATTGCTAAGGCTCCAGGTTTAATTCAGTTTGATCAAATGTGATGGTGAAGCTCCTCTTCAGGTCTGTGTGTATTTATACAGTCCAATATCACTAATCTACTTCAAGGGGTTTAGCAGTCTGTGCAGGATTACAGACCCCCTCTGTCCTCAGGCCCTCGAATCAGAGAGGGAAACACTCCCTTGTTTCCTGTGGGAGCCTGTGGCAGAAAATGATGGAAGAAAGGACAAAAGAGGAGGAGGCGTCCGACATGGTGAACGTGGCAAATTTACAGGCGACACTGGGCAGAATGATGGCGTCATCACGACAACTTTCCAAGTCCAGACTCCAGACGCCGTTCAGGCCCGCAGAACTGAACCGTTCATTCTGTTTGAATGAGTTTATACATTAATATCTCTACTATAAAGATCTCCTTGTTTTCATAGACCAGATATAAACATGGACGTAAACTCTGGGGCTGTAAAATGGAGTCAGTGCTGGAGAGCCTTAAACCTGCATCTGTCTGATGACCGTCAGGGGCAAAAGTCAGATTATAGTGAGGTCTATGTGAAAATGGCTGGTTTGTTCTTCTCAGTGGTAAATGCTACAGCCGATCTTCAGATCTGCTTGGGTTTTTTTTTTTTGTTTGTTTGTTTGTTTGTCTTCCACCAACCGGGCCAAAAGCTGCCTGGAGGTTGGTCTCCGTTTCCTCCCATTGCCCATTTTCTCCTGAAGGTGTCAGGAACTTAGGAGGTGCACCTGAAGCTGGGCTATGGTAAGGTAGCACACTGGTGGGTTCTGGGTAATGGGTAATGCACCAGTTCCTGCTGGGCTCAACCCCCTTCACTGCAGACAGAGCAGAAGAGCTCGTGCACCAGGTGGTCAACACTAAGAGTCCTTTTGTTCCGCTTATTTTGTTCTGTCCATTTGTTGTTCACGCGGGTCTGGATAAATCTTTCTGTATTTTAAAGACCATTAAAAGCCATCTCCCTCTTTGTAGCCTTCATTTCAGAGGCATGCCGTCGATCCTCACACTCTACAGTGGATGGTGTTTTTTTCTGTGATTTCCTTCTGACAGTCTCTTTGGTGGCACACATCAGTTTTAAAAAGCCTGATCAGATGAATGATATCCGGCCAGAGAGAGACCGCACTGTCTGATGCTCCGGATCTCACACTCGCACTCTGAAAGAAAAACCGACACACCAAGGTATGAGTAAGTAGCAGCTTTACAGATGGTAAATCAAGTGCACTCGTATCGTGATTCTCTGACCTATCAGCCACTCAAAGCAAATTAGATTGGAAGTCACATTCACCTTGTTACACATGCAGTGATTCTACCATACAGAGGCAGTGTGGGGTCCAGTGTCTTGCCCAAGGACACTTCAACACAAATACTGTTGGCAATCACAAGTAGAGCACTTGAAATTCATTTAATTTCATTTTGTGTGTTTTTCCCCTCAAAATAACTCAACCACTGGTTTTGGGTTCATGTGCGATTCATTGCCCTCTAACATACAGAATATCAGCTTCTGCGTCTCCTGAACACTGAGAGACTGGGTGATAGTGCAGCTTCACCCAGGCCCGTGATGCGGCCCAAGCTCGGTCGGCCGACACGCTGCTCAAGAAGAAGAGCCACGGTGCAGGAAGGCGGAGGATCCGCCTGACCTGCAGCACTTGCTTGCTTTCATCTTTTCTTGTATTTTTTCCCTCTTAATATATTTACCGTTTTGCACCGAAACGAGTTTCCTCGTTTGATGAAAACCGACTTCTGTTTGGTTTCCATTTATGAGGAGAGTTTAATATAAAACAGGGTTAGATCAAAGCCGAGTATATGGCTGGACTGCGTACAACTGATGTATGAATTCAAGGACATAGTTACTGCTAGCACAGTTGGCTTCTTTAATGAAACGTTATAGGTAAGGGTTAAAGTAATATTAATCCACGTTGGGCTTTTGAAAGAAAGATAAAGAAAATTAAGAGAAAAACATTTCTAGCATTCATAACACGTATTTATTAAATATAAAAGATTCACTTCATGTTTGTTAAGTCTTTGATTAAAACAGGTCTGGACCCACAGCGCAGACACTGGAGGCAGGAACAAAGTCAAACAGTTTATTGGGCAGGTTTGAATCATGTCAGAGCAGCAGACCGGGAACAATCAGAGCTGCTTTGGTTTGGTAAAAGAGTCTCTGAATAAAGCTCAGTGGCACACGGGGAAAACAGCTTGTGACTACAGGAGCAGGCAAACAGGATCCAGGAGCAGAACCAGGACTGTACCAGAGCCAGGACTGGAAACAGGTAAATACCAGAAGGAACCAGGACCAGGGCCAGGAGAGAGATGAATGCAGGAGAAGAGCAGGAACAGAGGACAAAGGCTGGACGCAGCTGATATCGAGCACAAAGAACCCGGGATTGGCAGAGGCACACAGGTCAGTATCGAACACTTTCTCCAAAAGCTGAATCGGCCAAGACGTTTCCACAGAGGGTTCAACAAAGTGGCAAAGACCGGGGGAGAAAGGCCAGCTACGAATCAGGTGAGGGAGGAGGCGGCGATCAGTGAAGATGATCAGCAGGTGAGTGAGTAGATGGAATGTAGGTCAACTACATCCAGCTGGAGACACACACAACACGAAAACACACAACCAGATGGGGGAGACAGACTGACCACAAACACTCAACAATAGGGAAATAATAGAGAAACAGAGAGGAATAGACAGCGGAGCGGATTCTAACAATATTAGGTTTAATATTTTCAGGTATATTAGTGTATTTAGAAACTGTACACCTGAGAGCACCAGCATGTATTTATCTGCCTCAAACCTGAAAACGGGTTTTACACAGAGTCCAGTTCTTCGTCCTCGCACTCACCGACTGTCGCATCAGTTAATGTCTTTTTGTCACTGGCGTTACTTTTTCTTCTTTGGCAAAATAAAAGCTTTAATGATTATATACTGAGCACGTAAATATATATATATAACATATTATATATATTTATATAAATATATAAAATATATATTATTTATCAATCTCTTCAGTGTGGATACAGTAGATACAGTAAGATCCTTGTTCTCATTAAATAGATGAAACTGAACGGTAAATTGGGCATAAAATCAAAATTGACTGAGAATAAATGAAAGCAATATGTAAAATAGCATAGACTAACTTAAAAACATTAGAACTGAAGAGAGCTGCAATTTTCCACTACTCTTCAATGACAATAAGTAACCTCTTTTAGACGGGACACGGACAGTCAAACGACCCCTCAGCAGCCCCCCCCTGGCAGAAACAGATGACGTCCCTGTATTTGAGAGAGCGACGGAGGAAAAACCGAGCACTTTTATACTCTCATGGTGCCTTTAATGGTGAAGGTAATGGTCAGCTGTTGACTTCTGTGCAGCCCCCGCTCCATCTGGTGCACCATATAGCCAGTGCATCGGTCCCTCTGTGATTCACGTATGCACTGTATGGCCGGCAGATGTTAAAACTGTTAAAAAAGCCCGCCCTGGAATTTGCGCTACAAGCTCATCCTCTCGTATTGCAGCATCTTTTTGATTGTACTTAGCTTTGTCTCTCCACCTGGCGCTGAGGCGTCCACCTTTCCCTGACACCGCTGGCTGAGATTCACCGCCCTACCCGAAAACCTGGTGACGGGATAGGCAGACCGTTTGCAATCCAGTGTCTTGGATCTGCTGCAGACACCGCTGTCAGACATTCCCTCGAAAGTTTCTGGAGTCTGAAATGCCAAACCCGTATAACTTGTCAACCGCTAGCTGCAGGTTTGGTGGGTCTTACGTTGGCAGGTCTCCCTGTTTCTCCCCTTTGGTGGAACTAAAGCAGAAATTTGTTGGTGCTCTGATACATATTTCTTGTGGAGGTTGAGCAAAGAGTCAGTCAATAGCCTTCTCAGTCTCTTAACCTTCCTGAGGGTTATTGTGTCCCTCTTCCCTGTAGTCAGTCTGCTGACTTCATCCCTGAGGAAATACTGACAGATTTTACAGTCTCCTTCTGAATTCCAGTTTCTTGAACTCACTTTGTTTTTCTGATGGTTTGACAAGCACAACCAATGAGATCCTTGCAACATGTCTTGCATTAACAGCCATGTAAGACTTTGCTTGGACTTCCTGTCCTTAAAATTTTTGTGCTTTTGTTTTCGTGCTCTGGCGTTTCAGGGCTTCTCTGACTTGGATGTTGACTCGTTGACCTTGAAGTATCTTTTGTGCTTTAACTTCTGGGCTGTCTAGATTTGCACGCTTCAGACGTTTTTTTTTTTTTTTTCACCTTTTCATTTTTGCATTTGCACCTGATGATCTCATCTTTCAGTTTCTCTGTTTCCTTTGTGCGTCTGTGCTACGTGCTCTCCTCCCTTTCTTTTTTTAGTTGTCTGCAAGACAAAGGTATTCAGTTCTTGTTCATTTCTCTTTTGCTCTTTGTGTATATGGCTGCTATTCTCTATCTTTGTCTATGTGTGTGTGTGTGTGTGTGGAAGATGTGGTAGCAAAGGGGTTAGTGAAAAAGGTGTGCGATATAGTTATGAAGACTCAACTTTTTTTTTTTTTTGACTTGATGAACTTAAGAGATGCTGCAGGTGCTCAGAACTATTAAATGATAACATAACAAAATTTTAACCACATTTAAGAAGATCACAAACACACTACACTTAAACTGAAACGGTTACCATAGGGACCCAGTATGGTTAGCATAGCAAACGAGTCAGCTGGTTAAACCCATGTTTAAATCCCCCCCCCACCTTGGTTAGCAAAAGCGCACCCACGATCGCGCCACATTAACCTTTAACTGTCTCCCCTTCTCTGCTCCGAACTTTGTGGTGCACTGTGCACATGACCACAGATGCCACGTACGCACGTTCCTGCCTTTCAGACTGTGTGGGAGTGAGGGGCCCCTACTGAAGCAGCATGCAGCGGTCAGCTCCAAAACAACCAAACTGCCAGGCCTCCAGGAGCTGAATTGGCCAAAGGTTGTTTTTTTGTTTTTTTTTTTCTCTCTTATGTTTCTATCTGATAGATAGAAGTTAAGTTCTGCAAAAATGCTCTGGTTTTAGGAGGTCGTTTGCACGCAGTGCTGATGTTCCATAAAGTTTTCAAGAGGGCGTCTTCATGACACCACAAGCCTGTGAACGTGGACTTATGAGTAAATCAGTTTTTGTGTTTGGCATGATATTCTTTCAAGCCCCCCCAACAGCTCCTGTTGTTCCCCCAACAACACAAGCAAAAGGTAAAAGACCTCATGACTGAAGTATTTACTGATGTGTTTCATGTCATAGAATAAAATGTGAAAATGCTTTGAGCTTTCGTTATCAACTTTATTTCACCCATCAAACTGATAACTCTCTTAACGTGTCAACATTTATTGTCTTCATATTTAGTAGGATGATATATTTCCTATTTATTATTATGTCATGTTTCACATCCTACGTCACCAACTTCTTTGATAAAGACAGATCTATGATCCATTTTCTACCCAATCCAGAAGAGAGACCTCTCTCTCTCTCTGGCCGTGTGTGAGGGTCAAGGTCAGCTCTGCCCCATTGGAACACACACACACACACACACACACACACACACACACACACAGAGTGGCAATAGGGACTAAACATTCAGTCATTCAAGTCTTCAGTGTAACACGAGTGACCTCTGGAGCATCCAGCGAAAGACCAGCACACAGAGGCAGGCAGATGCGCTGCTGTGAACCTCCTGGTCTACTGTACATCATGCGTTATGCGTGAAAGCATGTCGTTCACTTTCAGGGTTTGAGCCCTGGGGCCTTTTCGGTGTGGAGTTAGCACGTTCTCCAGCTTCCTCCCACAGTCCAAAGACAAGCACATTAGGTTAATTGGTGACTCTAAAATTGCTTGTAGGTGTGAGTGCGGGTGGCTGTTTGTCTCTGTCAGGAGCCGCCATTGAACTGTCTATTTTCCTTGTCTTCTGTTTTTTTTTTCCCCTTCCCCCTCGGTCTGCGTTAGTCCCCTGTTGTCCCCTGAGTCTGTGTGTGTGTGTGTGTGTGTGTCCTGGCCACGGTGCAGTCCCTTCCCCACTCCACCTGCCAGTTCACCTGCCGATGATTCTGCTGATTGCTGCACTTCCTTGTCTCACGTCATGTGCTCCACCAGCTCTAGTTTCAGTGCTATCACCCACCCACGTCGCCACCAGCCTTACACTCTCTGGATCTCCCACTGCCACTCCGCTAGTCCCAAGTCTTAACAGTCTCTCTGTGTCGGCCCTGTGATGTCGGCCCCCCCCCCTTTGCAACCCTGCTAGGACAAGATATAGATAATGGTTGGATGTAGTCAGCTAAATTGTATGAACAGTAGTTACTAATGAAAAGTAACCATTAGCCAGCTACTTGTCCTGGGGGGGCTCACTGTTGTGTTCCACATTAAAATATTGCAGTCAACATCAATAACTATGACGCAGTTACTGATATGATGTGTTTTATTTATTTATGCACCGACGCTGAGCTCTGTCCGACTGAAACAGCTGATCGGCGGAGTGATACATTCCGTGGTTGCACTTGCGTGTTGGAATAAAGTTGGTCAACGGTTCACAAACTGTGCTTCCAACAGAAAGATCTGTTTGACAGCAAGATAAGGTGCTGGAAAATATTCAAAGTATAACCTTTACTATAACTAAGATTAGCTTTTTCTGTGGCTAAAATGTTCCCTTGTCTAAACTGGAAGGTGACACAACCCCACGTCAAATAACCACAACTATCTTTTCAATGGTCAACAAAGTAGAGTCTTTAGACAAAAAACACAAATGTGTGCAAAAACAGAAAATAATATGGATCTAAAAGGGTTAACTAAGATTAAAAACTCCAACTCTCAACTGTGTTTGATTTTTTTTTTTTTTTTTTTCACGTTTGTGATTAATTTCTACCTTCAGAGGAAAATAAATTAGGAAATGAAATATATATTTTGCACCTAATTGAATTGGCTTTTATTTGTGTGTTCGGATTTCATTTATTTTACTTGAGCAGATTGAAATTGACGGATTTCTGAATCGTGCTTGGCTGCTCAACGTGACATTACAAAGATGAGAGTGAAAGGTGAGGGTTAAAAGATGAAAATCCTTTGTCCCAGATGTAGAACACAGAGATAATATTAAATGTGTTGAGAGTACACAGCCAAACTTCACCACTGGTGAAGTTTGGCTGTGTACTCTCTGCCTGTGGCTTTGAAGCACTCTGTCATCTGCATGCAACACATTTTTTAAGAGTGAGCCAGTAAATGTCACTTGTGAAATATGTTATTTCCTGGTTCTAGCCAGTATCGCTGCATATTCGCTATGGTACTGACATGGCAGTGATGTACAGCTCCACAGAGAGCAGAATAGAAAGCGTGAAAAAGAGACTTTCTGGTGATGAAGAAACATCTTCCAGTAGGAAATGAGAGCGGTGCTGTAATAAAAAGCTCATTTGAATGTATTGTGGTTCTCAGGCTCTGCCCTTCATCGTGACAAATGAGTCTCTCCCTTTACTTTGGCTCTGAATCTCAATGTAGAACTAAAAATCAGGCTCGGAGTCACTTCTAACTGCCAAATGATCAGTCATGGCAGCTTCTTAACGCAGTTGAACGGTCATTAACAAGCGAGCGACACCAATTTATGAATTAAATTAAGTGACTGATGGCATCTGTTCTAATAGGACACTAGTCGTCACGTGAGCTTCTGCTTATTTATAGCAGTGACAGCTGCATTGATCGATGTCCTTCAAGGCTGATTGATGCATCTTCTCTCTCCTCCATGACTTCACTCAGCTCTCAGACCAGCCCCATGAATGTATAATCCCGTATCAGAACAGGATGCCGGGTCAAAAAAAAAATTTGGTCCCGTTTGGTTCAATGCAAATTGCTCGCCCCGTCAATGAAAGCAACTTTGTACTGTAATGGTTTGTGTCACTGTTTCCCAGTTCAATCCGCCCAACCATTATCTATACCGGTTATCCAAACAGGGTCACGGGGAGGGGGGTGGGGGTGGAGCCAATCCCAGCTGACATTGTGGGAGGGGCGGGGTACAGCCTGGACAGGTCTCCAGTCTATCACAGGGCCGACACATGGAGACAAACAACCGTTCACATCTATTGGTAAGTTCGAGTCACCAGTTAAGCTAACCTGCATGTCTTCGGACTGAGAGCAACCAGAAAGGCCCTAAGCCCAGGGTTTGAAGCCAGAACCTCCTTGACCGTCCTAACCGCTGCTGCACCACTGCCACTCTGTTTCTGAGTTGTTCAGTAAACTGTACTTGTACCACCAGGTGTCATAAGAGGCCACACATTCTGACTGTGGTGCTATGATGAGAATCAGTCACCCATTATGTGAAACAGTCAGTCAGAAGTTTATTATTCAGAAGTTACAAAGCTCTATATCTGCTAAAAAACAAAAAAAAAGCCTGATATAAAACTGATGTATTATCAGTCTGACGCGATGCTATTAGAGACAGACTCAAAAATAGTGCAACATGATCCAATGCAGAGAAAAGTCCACTTCCCACTTCCTCAGCCACATCCTGTCATCCACTCTCAGCTTATGCTCGGTCTCTCCTGGAGTTTGACATTCACTAACTTCTGCTGGGCTTACTTCAGCGTGCATGAGATGAAAGAAACCTGGGTCACATTAAGATTCAACATCAAGGCGGTAAAGAATCATGAGAGCCAAACAAGAATTAGAGCCCCTCTGAGGCCCCAGCGATTTAAACAGAGGGAAGATAGAAGCCCTGAGCCGAGGCTCAGCAAAGGGATTCACAACAACCCAGCTCATTTAGGCAGCCCTGTGGCTCTGACTCCACCATCCATCCATCCATCTGCTGCTGCATGTGTCCGTGCTTTCATTTGAGCAGAGAAAACGTATGATACTCTGCTTGTTTCACTGATTCTCGTCCCACATATCCTTTGTCAAATAGATCAGACACTGTTATTGTCACTAAAGTGCATACAGTACACGCTGAACCAGTATCACCCAAAGAGCAAAGAATTTTGTTATTTCTATGAATCACGTCTCTGCTCTGATTTATTGTACATTTAAAAAAAAAAACAAAAAAAAAACAGTCTGAGCTGTATGGACATATTATTGGATACAAAAAAGAAGGAATATGCTCCTTTCTGGAAGACAACAGGTGCATTTGCTTTCAATTCTAAAACTAACATCTGGCATGTGGCAAATGCCATAAGTTAGGGTTCCCAACCTGTGGCCTATTACAAGTGGGCTGACAAACACTACACTTTCTGTACATACATACAATGTGTGTATGTGTGTGTTTTATCTAATGTGTTGATATCCATAAGAGGCTATATTTGTAGTTTTAAGAACCAAAAACCATCTGATAGTAGTTTTACATCTCCTCTCTCAGGCTGAGCTCTGGAGCCCTGGTAACAACAAGTCAGTCAGCCAATCAGAGGAGAGGATCTGAACCTCCCTGCTGACTGGCAATCAAAAAAAAAAAAAACAACAACATATATCAGCTAAATGTAGCAGAATGAAATCCTGTAAGTTTGGATGGTGGGTTCGTGTGGGCTGGGCTTGGGGGGGCGTAGCTGACTGCTTTGTTGTGACATCACAAAGTCCCAGAAGTCCTGACGGCTGGTTTTAAGGCTCAGTTCCTGAATGCAGGCTGAGAGCGTTTCTCTGTGGACTGAGACCTTTGATGCTTTTTTTTTATATATATATATATATATATATATATATATATAT